>VXBO01008764.1:0-13060 GCA_013400135.1 Rhinoptilus africanus | reverse complement strand
TTTATCAAATGAAGAAGCAGACAGAGAAGCTAAACCCTACTGTGATTAGGGAAAGTTAAGGACCAAAGTTTTCTTTGCAGTCAAAATATAACTGCCCAGATCAGTTAAGGAAGTCAAAGAAGCAGCAGTAAATTATTTCAGTTTTGTACAGTTCAGTGCCTCAACAAATGCTTCAAAGATGAGATATTTTCCCCAGATGTTCCTTTAGTTTTGACAATGTACAAAAGACATTTTATCAGCACTTGCAGGGGAAGTTTGACCCTGAGTGAAATCTAGCATCACTTCTAAAGGCATTTTGCACAGGTGGATCATTTCAGCAGAAGTTGGAAACACTAGCTCTTCCCAGTGTTACTATAGCTGAAGAATCTGGGCCTGAAGCTCTTCTGTGTCACTCGGGCTGTGCATGGCCAGCAGACGTTCCCTGACAACTCATAAACAAGGATATCCTTTCTCTCAGTGGAGTTCTACTCCTTCCCTATCTTTTACTTTTTAAATCATGATTTAAAATTCTAATCAGATTTTCCTTCCCTTTTACTTGTATCCCCTTATTAGGAGTCTGCTAGACTGGATGCTGTCTTTATATTTGCCAATTATATTGTAAAAAAAACCCACCAGAATGCTCCACCGTTTCACCATAAAATATCAGAGGAGGTCTTAATTCATGATTCCTCTCTTATTTTTGTTCTTGACATCAGAGTTCATATGACATACATTCTTATCTCTATGTGTAACTATGTATATGAGATCATAAACACATTGGGTAAAAAGATGAGATCTTTCCTAAATGTTTAGAAGAAAAATCACTTCTACCTTAGGCAGTGCCTTCTAATACTGTCTTCTGACTGTAAATTTTTTAAGAATACTGTTTACCAATTGTGCACCTTTGCATCAAGGTACGTTTGACATTGATGAAAAGGTCCTGAAGTTCTAGTCTGAAATGTATTCCCAGCTAACACTCATAAGCATATCTCCTAACTTACTTGGTCCTAAAATTTCTTAGAAATCACATTTCTCCTACCAAATAAATAGCATGCTAATACTAGAAAATCCTCAAATTATTTTGCCATTTTTTTAGTTAATTTTCATGAAACAATCCAAATCATTGATTCTTCAACTTCTTGTTATAATAACAGTGTCTGAAGGACATGCCTAGCTTCAAGATAATACTTTACTTTCAAGATAATGGTATATGTCACAAAACAATACATTATTTCTTCCCTTTCTTTGCACAAAGTCAAGGCCTAGCAATGTCGCCAAAAAAATAAGAAAAGAGGAAACCATTGAATCAATCTTTCAAGTCTCTCTAGAACAAAAGGCCATGAGTATATGTATTGTAACTTATAATAGCGTGTCAAAATAACAACTATATTATTTGGATCCTCTTTATCATAAATCTGAAGTTGATTAGTTACTTCCTGAAAAAAATTAGTGGACAAACAGAAATCAACAAGGAACACTACCTGAATCTTGTCTTATGGTCAAATGCATCACTTTTCCCAGCTTTCTTCTCTTCCTACTCACCAATTTTATATTTATTTCTTTATATTTCTTTTTTAATAGTACAGTAGACAACATGCACATATATTATGATCCGTGTACACTAGGTTAGAAAAAGACAGGTAAAATCACTGAATTAGTCTGCAGAGAAAATGAATTTCTTAATATTTGAATCCAAACATAGTAAAAGTTATTATCAAATCTGCAGTCTTTTAATGGAAAGCAGTCAACTAATTTCTTCCATCATGAGTCACCATAAAACACTTCTCACATATTCGCCAAAAAATACATGGATATATTACACTCTCTAATAAATAGGGACTAGATATTTTGCCAAGGAACCATAAAGAGTGTTTCAACTCCCATGTTAAAGCTAGCTATGGTCTTCGGTTAAAGAGAAAGCTTTTTAACAAGAACAAAGTACTTCCTACAAAAAGATGATTGGCTGACGAGTTAAAAAAAAGACATCAGGTGCTTAGATATACACAAGGACTCTCCAATACGTGATAATAAGTAAAAAAGTGTACTGGAAATAAACTGTGATTTTAATTTTGTTAAACATTTTGCTGTGGCCTCCAAACATCTTCAACAACATCTTGCTAAAGCAAAGCAAACCTGTGTAAGAAAACTTGAAAAGATAAATTAGCTCCTTCTTGATGTATCCTATAACTACATATGTTCATGTATCAGTAAATGTTGAAAAACTATATATGCATTTTCAAGTTCAGACACTTGGTAAAAAAAAAAAAATTCTTTGCATACATTATGTATTAGTTATCAAGTGTTGCCCTTCTCTCCCTTGCTCCCTTCCTCCCTCCCTTCCATCCTTCCTTCCAGTGCTGCATACCTTATAGATCCTCATGTAAAGATACTCATAGAATGTACTTTTTTTATTCTAAAGCCTGCAGATTCTCATTCCTTTGTTCATTAGCAAGCTGAAATTTCCAGTCACTTGCCACTATGATCACATAACTTTATACTCAATAAACTTAACTTTATACTCAGTATAAGGGAAAATAAAGGTTTCCTTTTCTGCCTCTTGTTACAGCTGTGTTTGTACTTTTTGCTCCTGTACAAATATAACTTGGTTTTGATAGCTTAGCCTTGACCTAAGTTGAGGTGTTCAGAAGTTTAGAAATTTCTTCACTAATGTACAGAAACAATTAATTGAAATTCAAGACAGACCTTGACAAACCATTCTCTACAATTTGCTGAAATCTATTCTAGAACAAAGGTGTTAAATGACATATTTGAGATTTTCTCTCAGTCTAAACTGTATTTAACTGTGCACTACGTTTCTTTAAGGTAGGCATAACTTAAAAGAACATTCAAGAGTCTTTATTACCCAGTGTCTGCAAATAAAAATACTCCTGGAATTTCAACATATCCCAAATCTCCATTTTGGGTTTTGTACATCAATGTTTACCAAGATATGTAAATGACATAAATTTTCCCAATAAAGACAATCCTTCCTTTTGTCTTTTTTGACTGATAGTCTGGATTGAAGTGTAGCTAGTGATTCCTCCTTCTCAGTCTTCTCAAGAAATGATGGGAAGTTAGAGGTTGCTATTTCAGTGCTCTGAGCTGCAGTCAGAATATTACTTCCCTGTACTTCAGAGGAAGTGTTTTGGATTTTTGGGGACACTTTCTTACAACATGGTCACTAGTATTAGAATATACCCATCAAAACCTCCTGTCTTTTCAAAGAGCTGAAAAAATCCTCGTAATACTGGGAGAAAGTCTTATTTCACCTAAAAAATGAAGTAAAGAACTAGTAGAAGTTACCTGAAAGAGGAATACTATAAGACATTTTGCATAGGTCACGAAATATTCACAAAGTGACTGCAATAATAGCAAAGACAGATTCAGGTGGAATATTTTGAAATATGAGGCAAAAGTGAAGTAAGAAAAAGTGCACAGTTTGACCTCTAATCAAAATAATTATTCATGCTACAGGCTCCAGTGTCTCAGCAGAAGTGTTGGAGCAAGCCCATCTTTGGACTAAGGCTGGCTTATCTATTCCATTTCATAGTTCGTAGATATTATTCAACCTGGTTTTAAGACCTTAGAAAAAAATTTTACATAATTGGAGATTGTGATACTGCTTACATGATTCTTTTCCACAAACTAATACCTCCAAATTCTCTCATGTTTTTGATAAACCATGCTTTTAAAACCACCTATGTTGCACAGAATCACAGAATTGTAGGGGTTGGAGGGACCTTCAGAGTTCATCTAGTCCAATCCCCCTGCCAAAGCAGGTTCACCTAGAACAGGTTGGGCAGGAACACATCCAGGTGGGTTTTTAGTATCTCCAGAGAAGGACACTCCACAACCTCTCTGGGCAGCCTGTTCCAGTGCTCTGGCACCCTCAAAGTAAAGAAGTTTTTCCTTATGTTCAAGTGAAATTTCCTGTGTTTCAGCTTGTGCCCATTGCACCTTGTCCTGTCACTGGGCGTGTTGCACCTTGTCCTGTTACTTGGCACTACTGAGAAGAATCTAGACAAATCCTCTTTACACCCACTCTTTAGATATTTATAAGCATTGATGAGGTCCCCTCTCAGTCTTCTCCAAGCTGAACAGACCCAGGTCTCTCAGCCTTTCCTCATAAGAGAGATGCTCCATTCCCTTGATCACCTTTGTAGCCCTCCTCTGAACTCTCTCCTGTAGTTCCTTGTCTTTCTGGAGCTGGGGAGCCCAGAACTGGACACAGCATTCCAGATGTGACCTTACAACAGCAGGAGGATGACCTCCCTCAACCTGCTCGCCACACTCTTTTTAATGCACCCCAGGAGGCCATTGGCCATTTGTCAATCTTCTCTTGACTGTCTTCACCTTATCCACGGTACTAATCTGTGCGACCTATATTGTATATACTATGCCAGGTGAGACATCATGACTGCCAAGATGAGGAGAATAATTACCTCTAATGCCTTAATACTTCCATTAGTACAACATGACAGACAGTATCCTGTCCTGTAATGTCCTCTCCTTGTCGATCTACATTCAGTCTGTACAACAGTGCAAAAAATACCTTTGCCCTTTTCTGCAGTACTCCTTTCTAAGCAGTTAATTTTCAATTTGAAATTATTTTTCTTCCTAAATCTAGAACATTATTCTTACCTTTTTTGAATTTCATCTTCCTGATTTTGTCTCATTCATCAAGTTATCAAAATCAATTGATTAGGATTTAAGATTTGTAGTCTAAGGGGCCTGCCATCTCTCAGTCCTGAACATCATCTGTAAAATTCCACTGGTTTATTATTACTCCCTCAACCATGTACTAGAATGAAAATTGGAAGTTTAGCATGAAAATTAATAAAATCACTGGTACTAAATGAAAAGAAAAAAAAAAAAAAAATCCCTGCCACACTGTGTTTGAAAACAAGCAACTGTCCTTTGAGGTTTTAACTAGCTGTGACCCATCTAGTGGCAGTAATATGTAAGCCATAATTGCTTAGTTTGCTTGCAAAAGATGTGGTGCATTCAGAAATGTAATAGATTGAGGAACAATACTTCTGGCAAGTGTTCCTTAACCACAAAGCCAGTACCCTGTAGAAAAAGAAAATTAAATTGGTTTGACACCATTTGTTCCTGACAAATTAATGCTGACCATACCTTAGCACCTGATTATCCTCCGAGAACTTACAAATTGATTGTTCAATAATTTGTTCCAGTAGCTTTTAGTATTATATTTAGGCTGAACAGTCTATGGCTCCCTAGGTGCTCCTTCTCCCTTTTTTAATGTTAGGCATTGCGTTTGACCTTACCTACTCCTTTGGGACCTCACTCATCATCCACAGCTTTCTGGAGATCTTTGCTAATGGTTCATAGATTGCTTCAGCTAGTCCTTTAACAGTCAAAGGCAAATTTCTGAAGACCCTGGAAACTACAATATGTATGTGTCATCTAAACATTTTTTAACCTGAGCCTTCATATTCTTACTAGTATTTCTATACACTTGAAATTAATTGTACTATGCATCTGATTACAATTAACCTTTTTAAGAATTCTGAATCTGAAAGGTGAAAGATATTTTGTTCTTTTCAGCATCAACATTGATTTTTTAAGCATCCAAGCTGATAATTTGAGTTACATTTTCCCTTATCTTTCTTTTTTACCTTTAATTTATTTACACCTTTCAAAATAAAATATCAGTTTGTTTCTACAAGCAGCAAATGACTGACAGGCATCTAAAAACACTTAAAGACTGAAAAGTAAGCCTGTGATAAGTACACAATACACAGCTTGCTCAATACCAAAAATGCATATCATATTATTTTAATGGGTTTTTTTGTATAAATTTGTATTACTACATTTACAAGTGCCTTTTTTTTTTTCATAGTTAACTTTCTATGCAATTAAAGTGAGTTTGTGCTTCATGTTGTGCCCATGTATGGGAATCTAATTTCACAAGAATACATGTATTCTTATAAATATTAAACAATTCTAAATACTAATAAAATATTTAGATTTGGTTCTAGAACAATGTAGCTCTTGTCATGAGTAGAATAATTGCATTTACTTGTGCAGAATTATATTAGTTGATAACATGTTGATAAAATTAGGACAAAAAATTGTGTTTGTGTCACCTTTTTAAGTTGAGTACCCCAATAGACATTTAATGTAGAAAATTCTGTACTTCATAGTAGGAAGAGATATTTAATTTGAGGCATTGACCTTTTATATCTGTGAAGCAGAACCTAGGATCCTACAGAAGCTTCTGGATATCCATACAAGTAGTATGACCCTAGTTTAAGTCTGCTGGACAGCATTTGCTTTAGAAAATTAGAGACATTCTCATACTGTGGTAAATTCAGTATGTTGAACCATGATCTACATCTCAGAAAGGTGTTTCTAATGTATAAGAACTGCTTTACTGTGCTACTGCTTAGGAACAGTGACGGATACCCTTGCATAATGGCATAAAATGCTCATTAGTAAATTACCCACAGATAGATTTATCACACTCCTGTTTAATCCCTCCCCAGAGTAGGAGGCCCCCTGAACCCTCTGCATCACTTAGGAAGAGTAAGTGAGACTTGAGGGGAGATGAACTGGTGTGATGAGCCCTGAGCTGGTCCAGTGCACTCATACAATATAATCCATTAAAAGGCCTTGACACAAAAGGCCTTGATATAAATTGAACTGAGTCACTGCGGAGAAACTGGCATTAGACACAAGAATATCTAAGAAAGAAACAACCTCTTCCAGGAAAAAATACCGCTTTTAGGCAAATCTTGATTTACTTCACCAATGCTTTTTCTCTGCACTATTTTATTCCCTTAGTAGATTGTTTTATGCAGATTAGTGCCTTGCACAGATCTAAAACTAATTTACATGAAAATTAATGTTGCTCAAACATTAATGAATGGATCCTTTGCATTTCTGATTTTTACATCCACATTTGTGGTAGCAATATTTTTCTTGTCATGTCCAGAAATTTATGATACAGGTTGACAATCCTGGTTGTCACTACCCAGCTACTAAATCACTTTCTTACTCCTGCTCACCACATTATTCCTGATACAGGCTAGGATGTTGTTGGCCTTCTTGGCCAACTGGGCCCACTCCTGGCTCGTATTCTGCTGGCTGTCTACCAACACCCCCAGGTCCTTTTCCACCGGGCAGCTTTCCAAACCTGTAGCCCTGCATGGGGTTGTTGGGACCCAAGTGCAGGCCCTAGTACTTGATCTTGTTGAATCTCATAACATTGGTGTAGACCCGTTGATCCAGCCTGTCCAGATTCTTCTGTAGAGCCATCTTACTGTCAAGCAGGTCAACACTCCCTCCTAACTTGGTGTCTTTTGGCTAGTTGCCATCCTACTGTTAGTCACTCAAACTGAAACCAAGTTTGATTCAGTTCCTGTGCAAAATATCACTCAAAGGTTGTGGAGCTATGTGTACTGATTTAATTTGTGCACGGTGTTTCCTTTCTCCTGCCTGTTTTACTTCCAGCCTTTTAGCCACAGAAAACTCATAAACAACCTACTTCTTTCCTTCCTTCCTGCCATCCTTCCTTCCTTTATTCCTTCCTCCCTCTCTCTCTCCCTCCCTCCCTCCCTCCATTCCTTCCTTCCCTCCTNTCAGTGCAGAAGGAGGAGGATGGGAGGTGCCAGCTGCCAGAGAAGAGATTCCCTGCAGCCTGTGCTGAAGACCATGGGGATGCACGTTGTCCCCCTGCAGTCCGTGGATGACAAGAGTGGAGCAGATATCCACCTGCAGCCTGTGGAGGACTCCATGACGCAGCAGGCAGATGCGCCCTGAGGGAAGTTGCAGCCTGTGCAGAGCCCATGCGGGAGGAGGTGCCTGACAGGAGTTGTGTCCCATGGAGATGAGCCCATGCAGGTGCAGGTTTTCTGGCAGGACCTGTGACCCTGTGCGGGACCCATGCTGGAGCAGTTTGTTCCTGAAGGACTGCAGTCCATGGGAACGACCCATGTTGGAGAGTATGGAGAGCTGGAGTTCATGAAGGACTGTATCTCACAGGAGAGACTCCATGCTGGAGCAGAGGCAAAAGGTGAGGAGGATGGAGAGGCAGAGTTGAAAGGTTATGAACTGATGGCCATCCCAATTCCCCATCCCCCTGTGCCGCTTGTGGGGTAGAGGTTAGAAGAGTTAGGAGTGAAGTTGAATGTGGGAAGAGAGGAAGGGTAAGGAAGTTGGTTTTAGTTTTGTTCTTATTTCTCACCATCCTCCTCTGTTACAATTAATTGGCCACAAATTAAATTTGTTTCCCCAGGTCACGTCTATTTTTTGGGTGATGATAATTGGTAAGCGATCTCCCTGTCCTTATCTCAATCCATGAAATTTTCCATGTATTTTCTCCCCTTGTCCTCCCTTGAAGAGGTGGAGTGATAGAGTGGCTTGGTGGGCACCTGGTGGCTAACCAAGGTCAGCCCACCACATATACACAACCAAACAATGAGACCCACTTATGTCTTTATGATAGAATTGCATCCCAATGCTGAGTAACAGTACTGAACTCTGGAAACACACAGAATTCTAATTCTACCTGGGATTCAAGCTCTGTACTTAGAACTGTATAACACACTATAAAATTTTAGCCCATCTGTTCTCCTTTCCCCTTGCAAGTGATATATTCTTGTTGGCCAGGCACAAATGCGTTGTGGTAGGTCCATCTTATTTTATTTTCAATACACTCCAACAGTTCAAGTTAAAAGGTATATATTTTACCCCAAATTGTCTCTGAAATGAGTGAGGAAGAAAGGGGCGAAAACAGATGGTACTATTTGTAGAAGGAAAGCTGAGAAATTATAGATATATCTTTCAATTTAGTGGAAAAAACAATGCCAAAATTCTTGCTTGAAATTTGTAGTGAAATACAAGAATAGTAGAATAGAAGAGAGGGCAAAGACAGTTAGTGGAGTGCAATGCAATAAATTGTCATTTGCTGATTCAATAGAAGTACATGGGAGCTATTACATTTTGGCAGCTATTTTATTTTTCCCTTCTGGAGTTTCAGACTTGTACAGTAAGATGGGTTTCATCTGATTAAAATATGTACCGTGTTTAATTTTCTTCAAAAGTGGAATCACTTTAAAAGAGAGAGAAACGGAGTGAGAGAGACCCACAAGAGAGTGAAATAATGTTGGGGGTGGAAAAGGGGCCGTAATTTTGCCCGGATAATGTTGTCATACTTTGTAAAGCCTTTAATGCTGGAATTTATTTATTAATGATGCATGGGTTATTACCCACCATCTGTCTTGTGTTAGCAGTGGGCTGTTTCAGATTATGGTAATGTGTTTCTGATTTGAGTCGTGTTGAAAGCCAGAACAAGGCATCTCATGTGCAGTCCTCTTTGAGGCCTGCTGTTTTCAATTCCTCTTCACAGAATGGGCTTTTATTTGATTTGTTATGGGGATTTTTTCTTCTGTTGCCAAAACAGCTGCAAGCCTGGAAGGGAATGAGACACAAGGCCACATCAAACTTGTTAGCTTGTAAGAGAAACAGTATGTTCCAGGAACAAAAAGGGGAGCTGAAGGGAGAGAGAGAGATGAGGAGAAGAGAGAGAGTAGGAAGGGACAGAAGAAAAGAGGTCAAGAGAAAGGATAAAGAGCTCTAATGGACTTTTTGCTTGGTTTTCTTATCAAGGGCACATAAAAAAATGTTTTCTGTTCTAAGTGTCATACAATATATTGTTTTGGTTTTAATTTAATGTTCCAGTTAACACAGAAAGTCTTTTTTTCTTTTTCCTTTGTTTTTGAAAGGCTTCAATTACTTTTATACTAGTACAAAGCAGGAAATAAAACATTTACTCCAAACGAGCTGCCACCAAAGCGGAAAAAAAAAAAAAAAAACCACCACCAAAACCTAGGTCTGCTCATGTTTCTGATGTGTCATGCAGTGTGTTCATGGTAGAGAGATGTGAAGACAAGGAGAAAAAAATCACTCAGCTCTCTTGCTGAATACCCTCATCTCTCAGAATCTGTCTGTCAGGCTGTTGAACTGTATTTCCGAAGCTAAGTAAGCAAATAGAGAAGATGATTCTTCTCCATAAACTCTGATTACTCTCCATAACGCCTGGGCTATGGGCTTCTTAACCTCCCAGCTGCATTTGTGCTACATTTTTAATCTGGGGAATATTTTTTTAAAGTAGCATGGGTTCTTCCATATTTAAGTTAAACCTTATCAAATATTTTTCAGAAGTCTGTTGGTAAGAAACAGCTGAACATTCCACATGATAAAATGGAATTCTTTCATGTTAAATACTAGTGAAATATATCATCTCATTTTCAGACGTGACATATGCTTGTCTCACTTGGTATCCTACATAGAATAGCTTTTAATTTCTATGTAAAAAGTGTTACTCTCTACTGGCAGCGAAACACTAGGTCAGATTTTCTTAATCTTTTCATCAGACTGATGCTCTAACTAGCAGTCTTTTTTAACTCAGTCTTGGCCATATGCACATTTGCTATAAGTCAGTAATGTTTTTAATATTTTTCATGCAATTCATAAGAAAAATGATCATATGGAAAATTTCTTCTGTTTAAAAGATAAATTACCATTTTTTGCATTCAAACTCCTTTTCCACCTTTTTATTTTTTTCTAGTACACTGGTGATAACAAAGAATATTTATGAGAACATTTACACAGCAGAATTTCAGACCTGAAGCCAGTATTCTCATCTTTTTGCAAGGTATGCTGAATTTGTAGGAGCTCACTGAACTGTGGCTAATTTCAAATACATGAACTTCTGGTATGCACCAGAAGCTTCAGATCACTGCTGCAGTGTGTTGAATAAAGTCAGAGTGAGGTGCTAGTTAATGCAGGTTAGATGCCGCAGCCTTCAACAAGCAGTTTACAAACTCTCCAGAAGAGAATCTAGAAAGTAACTATTTTGCAATTCAATAGCTCCTTTAGGGTTATTCAAAAGATATGACAAACAGCTGCTATTTTTTTTGCATCCCTCCTCCTCCAGGGCTTCATCTTTGCCAGTCAAAGTCTAAGAAGTGGTATGATAAAAACTATCTTAAATCTAAAGATGATTCTGTATTGAGTTTCTGTGGCATTTCATAGACATCAATGAATTAGGATGAAATACTAATCTTAAGAGTCCTTTTAGAATATATGGCTCTGTGAAACAACTTTTTCTGGGGAGAGCTTAGTAGCTGGGAACAACAGCTAAGCTCTTGGTAACAATCTTAATCAGAAATCTCTGTTTCTGAAAACAGGAATAATGGTGGCATGGTGGCTGTGATTTCTAACTTGAATTGCCTATGAATGAGCTAATCTGTTTTATTAGGCTTTTTTAAACGATTAATAAATTTGAACGTGAAGAGGATATCTACCTTTTAGAGGACTTTTGGAATACACAGGATCTTATTTAGAGTACATGAAAAATTATTCCATCTTCTTCATATATGAAAAAACAAGAGTTAAAAAAGCACAGACAATGGTGAAAAAGCACATAGAAATAAACAAATTGAATAATACAAAATTGAAACCTATATAAACCAATTTAAGTTACAATCTCTTTCTACACCAGAAACACCTTAACTGTGTTTGATCACAGCACACATGTATTCTGATAATAGTTTATCCTTAGAGTAAGAGAACCAAATTCAGTTTCTCTTGTGTGGTTCAAGTAAATATGAAAAAGAAGCCAAATGTGCCTATGTGTATCTCAGTAATTTCATATGTTTCCTCATGCTTCTTTACTGCATATGATGAAAAGTTACTAAAGGCTCTTTTTTATGTTTATTCTTACAACACAGCAGCTTCGGAGAAAATGATGTATGTGAGTTCTACTGACAGACAACAGTTATTATCTGTTAGAAATTAAAGAAGACTAGAGGAGAAATACTTAAAAGCAAACGGCTGGTTTGTCTCAACGTTGTTAAACATGATCTTTCACCTGTTACTAATTTTCTTCATAGTATCAAAGGTCTTTGCTTGTTTGAAGACAAAGGGAAAAAAGCTATTCAAGTTGTTTACACAGAGCAAACAAGGGCACAAACAAGGAAGGATGTGCGTGTTAATTAGGTATGGGCTTCAGTAAGATAAGAACTTGATGTTGTCTCTAGAGTCATGTTCTCCACTGTCCGTCTCAAAGCTCACAGAAGCCCATCAATGATTTTGTATTGATTTAGTGGTTGAACTGGATACATTCTTTCTGATTTGATTCTGGTAATACAGAGGCTTTTATTTTCATTGTAGTGTGGTTTGTATTCACCCTTACAGTTGCAATTGCTTTCTGAAAGTTTTCAATGGGTTTAAAAGTGAAGGACACATGATGGTTACTATCTTAACCAAGACTCCAGCCTGGCAGACCTCTGCAGCTCAGTCACGTCTAACAACAGAATATCTTTACAAGCTGAGATCAAAAATCTATCTAATTTGAAAATGTTCCCTCTAACAGTAACTAAGAGTGTATGTTTAAGAGAAGAGTACATGAACAAGAAAGGATGCCATGTTTACTTCCAGTGGTTTATTTTCTAACAACCTGAATTATAAGTCTTTCTGAGTGAATTATTGTATTGAGGTCTTTGGACTAATAGCCTTCATGTGGGACTTTTCTTCCATGGCTTGTCTACTCATTGTTTGAACCCAGTTGTGCTTTTGGCCCCAGAAAATTTTGTGCTATTCAGTTCCACGGTTCAGATACATGTTCCATAGGAATACGACTTGCATTCAAAAACTAATGCCTGTTAATTTTGCTCCTGTTCTTTTACTTCTTACCTCACAAGTAATAACAAATAAACATTCCCTATTTATCTTCATCATGTCATTTATCTGCATTTCAAGCTAATAAGCCATTCTTTCAGTCTGAGTTCCAATAAAAACAAGCTCTTCATGCACCAAAGATACAGTATGACAAAATATGTATTAATTAAGAGCTATGGATCAGATAGCCACAATCCAACATTTGACTGTTATAATTCTAGGACAACAAAACATAGTCCAAAAGTTCTATTGAAGAAAAAAAAAAAAAAAGTATCAGAAAAAGTTTCTATTACAAATATAAATTAAACCAGACTAATTTTTGAAGAATCTTAAGCTAGTAAAAAGACTTTAAGTATTTCATAGAATCATAGAA
>VXBO01008763.1:60710-73211 GCA_013400135.1 Rhinoptilus africanus | reverse complement strand
TGGTGCTGCAGGCACAGGGTGTTCAGGAGCTGGGGGGGGGTTACCCTGGGGAATGACGGTGGTTTTTGGGGACAGTGTGTCCTCAAGGATGGCACACGTGGGGGACTACATCCCTATGTCCCTTCCCGTCTGTGCCTGCCCTGAGGCCCCGGCAGGGTGTGAAGGTGCACGAGGACACCGAGGGCACATGAGGGTCCAAGGTGGGCTGGCAGAGAGGCACCGTGTCCCGAGGTGGGTCACAGGGGGTCTGGGAACCGTGGGGAGGGAAATCCCTGGGGGATTTAGGGCAGCGACCCCTCGGGATGGGTCCACGGCAGCGTGTGGGGAGCTGTGCACCCCTGCCAGGGCGGTCGCAGCTCCTGATCCCGGGGAAAAAAGGGGGTCCCTGCTCACCCCAAGGGACCTGGCCCAGAGCGAGTGGGGTCGATGCATGGCAGGATCAGTCCCAGAGCTCTTATTTAGGATGGGGGACCCCAGACGGCCCCCCCGGGGTCCCTTGGGTGACAGCTCTGCACCCTGCAATGGTGCAGGACACAGGTGGTACCCACCAACCCCCCACGTCCCTGGGGGGAGCAGGCTTTGAACTCAGCCATCCCAGCCCCCAGGGACAGCTGTGTCCCCATTGTCCCCAGCCCCGGGGAGGAGAGGGGGGACAGACAGCTGCTCTGGAGCTCTGGGGACTTTATTCCATCCATGGAGGGAGTGAAATTTAGGGAGGGGGCTGCCGTGAATGCAAAGGGCTTGGATGCCCCTGCTTCTACCCTTGCTGTGTGGCAGAGCTGGTGCTTCAGGGACCATTTTGGGGTCATTGTTTGGTCTGGCAGGACATCCCCGGCATCGTCCTGGGGTCCCCACCACCACAAGGGCAACCCCGGCTGAGCCTCCCTGTCCTTCCCTGCAGGCTGGGTGAGGACATGGAGGAGGACAACCGGACGGAGACATTGCACCAAAGCCTCCAGGCGGTGCTTAATACCTTGAACCAGACGCTGCACGGGGTCATCCTCTGCCCCGCTGACCGCCCTGCCACCACCGCTGCTGCCACCCGCAACGCCAGCACCCGCGCCAGCCGTGCCGGCCGCAACGACAATGCCTACATGTACATCCTCTTCGTCATGACCCTCTTCGCCGCTACAGTGGGGAGCCTCATCCTGGGCTACACCCGATCCCGCAAAGTGGACAAGCGAAGCGACCCCTACCACGTCTACATCAAGAACAGGGTCTCCATGATCTGAGCCCGGCCCCTGATGCCTTGTCCCCCGGGAGCCGGTGGGTTTGGGGGGGTCACGTTGCTGCTGTGCATCCCGCTGATTGCGGGATGAGGCAGCGCTGCCGGCCAGCCCCCCCCCAAAGCTGCTGGGAACCCCCCTCGGTGTCCCCATGGAAGTGCTCAGCCCTGGTGTGAGCAGCATGGGGACATCCTGGCCAGGCCACGGCTCCCGTCTGGCAGGAGATGCGACCCATGGGCAGGTCCCGGTCCCGCAGACCCACCTTGGCTGAGCCCCGGGGGGATGGCGATGGCAGAGGCAGCTCCTCTCCCACCGTGGCCTGAAGAGGCTGGCAGGGGTCTTCAGGAAGAAAAATTCACCATTTCCCTGCTCAGATCAGGCAGCGTTGATCTCCTTGGGCTGCCAGCAGCTTCGTGACACAGGCTAGTGAGCTTTTCTGGTGCTAAAACCCTGTAATTTTTGAGCCGGGCTGGGGCCCGCTTTTCTGGCGGGGAATTAAAAGAGGTGGCGGTTTCCAGTGGGGTCGTGTTTGCTTCTTCTCCGAGCAAAGTCCGTGCCGGGGGATATCCATGGGTGCCTTGCCCTGGCTGCCGGAGCCCAGGGGATGCTGTGAGGGCTAAACCTGCTCCCTGTGTGCTGCTGAGGGGACATCAAGGGCAACCCCGTGGTGGCATCGCAGCCCGCGTCCCAGAACAGGAGATGCTTTCTCCCCGCTGCCAGCCGGGGAGCATCGCTTGAGCAGCGGGCGCAACGCTGCGAGCATGGCCCGAGCCTGGCTGGAGGCATCCGGCTCCGCGCGTCCCCGAAGGTCTCTCCGGGCTCCGGATGGTGATGCCGAAGTTTTTCCTGCTTCCTTCCTGCTGTCGGCTGTAGCTTTGGCCTTTTGTACCGCAGGTCCCAAATGTGTTTTCCACGGGGTGAGGGCGCAGCGGCGGACGGGAAGGGGATGTTCTCTGGTCCTGCTGAGCTCCTTGGCTTCGGCTCTGCTATTAAACTGGCCACGTTTGGGACTGGTCTGTGGAGTGGCCGGTGTCCAGGACAGTAAATGTCCCCATCCTTCAAAACAGGCTGTGGAGCAGTGCCGGTGATCCACTCCCTTGCACGTCTTAACCTGTTAATAATAGTATAATTAATATCTTTAATTGCAGCTAGATTAGCTGACCCATAGGGGCCTTTCTGCCTGCATTCAAAGGTTAAACACGGCTGCGATGCCTGAGCCCAAACAGTGACGCCAAACCCTAATCCAAAAAATAATAGTGGATGTGAGCGCGTTTAGGGTAGGGCTGGAAATCTTGGCACTGACAGCACCAGGACGGCAGCAGCTCGGCGACCAATTCCTGATTTCCCATGCCCTTGGCTTGGGCACAAAACCCAGGACAGGGGATTTTAGGGAGCCTTTGGGGGCTGCTCGCTCTGGGGCTGAGCCCGCTGTGGTTTCAGACGGGTATGTGGTGCCAGCGGGGCTTTCCAGGGGTGCGGGGACAAATGCCACCAATGTCCCCCAGCACCTGGCCCAAGCGGGAAGTAGCTCAAGAGGCTCTGCCGTGTTTGTTTTGCAGTTGCAGGGCTGGGAAAGGAAAATAAACCCTTTATCTGCAAATAAATCGGGGGAATCAGGCCAAGACAGGCAAGACAGCAACCCTCTGTCAGGCTGGTTTGTGTAAACACAGACCGTGCTCAAATTTCTCCATCTCCACGGTGTTTGTCCTCCTCTAATAACTGGCTCATCTAGCGGGATGAGCTGCGGAGCAGCTGCTTGAGCCAGGGCCAGGATGGGGGTCCCTGTGATGGGACAGGTGCTCAACGGTGAGTGTGGTACCCCCAAGTCCCCCCTCTTCTGATGGCCACCGGCACTCCTGGGAGAGGGGGTCGTTGGCATGGATCTAGTGACCCCAGAGTCCCTTCTGCTGCTGTGACCGGGGTGGGACAAGTCTGTTACAGGGTGGATCATCATAAACAAATTTAAAATGTTGTTTTCTCCTGATCCAGAAGACCCTAAGGGGGAAAAACACTCCTGCGAGACATAGTTCCTGTGGTGATCATTATTCACCCAATTTCCTGCGCATTGGCAGCTCCTCCTGTCTGTCCCCACCGTTAAATTCCGATTAGAGCCTGCAGCAGGGCTGGGGGGAGCCCTGTGTGCCCCCACTCTGGGGCCTCGGGCTAGAGGCCACCGGGCTGGGTGACAAGGTGCCAGTGCCACCTTGTGGCAGCTGCCTCAGGGTCCCTGTGCCACAGGGACCTGCTCCTTCCCTGGGGCACCCTGAGATCCGGACTTATCCCCAAGGAACCCACAGCTCCAGGCTGGCTGGTGTCCCCTTGGGACCCATAGCTCTGGGCTGGCTGGTGTCCCCATGGGACCCACGGCTCCAAACTGGTTGGTTTTCCCATGGGACCCACAGGTCCAGACTGGGTTGAGGAGCTCATCCTCAGCAAGGGGTTGCACTGGGCTGCTGAGGATGCCCGGAGGGGTACAGAAACAGGGAGTAACAAGGAGGATGGCTTTGGAAGCTTCCTGAAATGGGTTAGCTTCAGTTGATGCATTAGTCTCGAAATAGACTAATTAGGTGCTCATCCCAGAGCTTAGAGATTCCCCATCAAAGCTGATGGGGCTCTGACCTGGCTCCTTGTGCTGCAGGAACAGACGATTTCAGGGTAACGCTCATGCAGTTTGTTTAAATAACAAGGAAACACACTCAGGCACACAGAGATGAGAGCTGGGGAAGTGCTAGCCTTGGCTGAATCCCTAAATTCAACCATGAAAATCATAGCTGACTACATTAGGGTTTAAAGCAATGCAGCTAGAAGAAAAAATAGGGCTCATGGGAGGCCAATTTATTTACGATTTTTTTTTTTTTCTTGCCACGCAGCAATGAATCACGGGCGTGATGATGTCTGTAGCACTTTGGTCCTTGGAAAAAGATATCGAAACATCACGTGTATGGGAAGTTCAGGCTGACCTTGGCTTAGCGAATCAATGGTAGGATTGTTGGAGCGATGGGAATTGCGGAGGCCTGTTCCTGGGACTGCTTTGATGCCGGGGATTTCGATAAGAAACGTGCAAGGTGAAACAGTAGCTGTGCTGGGACTGATAGAGATGGTATCGCCGAGCGATGCCAGCGGGTATCAGTGAATGTTTAGCTAACAGCATAAGGGAACCGGCGGTTTGTGGTGTACTGGTTTTGGCAGGTGAGTATGCGGCAGAGCGGGACTGAGGTGTGTTCAAGGGGAGCTGCTTCTCCGAGAGAGCAGTCGGTGCTCAGTGGGAGCAGGGCAGGCGTGCAGGGGAGGCGCGGGCTGCTGGACTGGGAAGGGCATACTGCTCTCCCACCGGGCGTGAATGATGATTCACAGCCAGCGGTAGACAGGGCTCATGATGGGGAAAGTTAATCTTGGGAAATGTTAAAAAAAATGGGAGGGAAAGCGCTCCCAGTTCATGGCAGGGCAGAGAAGCGCTGGACGAGCATCCCCTGCACTGCAGCAAACGGACATCAAAGGAGCATCCCCTGCACTGCAGCAAACAGGCACCAAACAAGCATCTTCCGCGTTGCAGTGGCGGTTTCCCCTGTACTTCCCCGTGGTAATTTCCCCAGTCCCCTCTCGCCCTCCCCATCATCCCCTCTTGCTGGTTATGCTCATTGCGGTGGCTGGAGCACACTGTGAAGTGGGACAGATGCTGCAGCACAATTTGGTGTTTATTTGTGAATTAAATGACTGTTAGCTCCTAAGGAGTTTTAACAAGCTCTGTTTGTCCCTTGCGGAGAGCTACAACTAAATGCTACAAAGCAAGGGGTGGAAAAGCTGGGGAGGGCATTAAGGGCAGTTCATGCATCAGTGGCAATCACTGCCCACAAGAAACGGGACATGAAGGTGTAACAGTGTCCTGGCTGCGTAGGAGCAGGGCTGTGGGGCTCAGCGCTGCAGGTATTGGATGAAAACTGCATGGCACAGCTCACAGCATCCTACGGAAACACAAGTGGTTTCAAGCAGAGGCATTACTTATTCATTATTTCCCATCTTTCTCCTGTGGGAGAGGAGAGGTGATGTCCTCCTGCGAGGTAACTCAGTCAGCCCTGCTCGGAGATGGGGTTGGCCATTGCCTGTGCTGCCTTAAAAGGATTTTCTGGGAGGTGACAAGATCCTTATTACAGGAACGGGGACGCTCCCAGACACACAAGCTCTTCTTTCACTTCAGAAACCCTCAGTGTCCAAAACACATCCATTTCTTCTGAATATATCGGTTCATCTCACCAAAGATGAGATGTTCCTCAACCTGCCTTGCTGACAGCCCTGTGGTGTCACGGCTGGAGTGACACCTTTGTTCAGAGGCATGAGAGAAACTAAAGTGACTTAAACCAAAGAATCTGACCCATTTGGAAGCTCTGCAGGAATTGCCATACCCGGTTGGTCACTTGTAGTCCTCCATTGCCCTCTTTCTTTGTTTTCTGTCATCCTGCTGCAATGGATGTCTGTCCATCTGAGTTGCCTCTCTCACAGCTGTCTGGTATCAGATGCTTTAGATAAAGATGTGGAAAACCAAATTAATTATGTGCAGGCACAAAAAACATCTATTCTGCCCCTCTCCGTTTTCTCCCTGTCTGAGCCAGCCCCCTCCAGCCCCTCTGCAAGGTCGGATTTGAGTGCTGCTGGCAGTGTGGGATGCATCTCTGCGGTGGCAGAGGGAGCACCAGGTCCTGACGGCTCTTCTCCGGATGATGCTCAGCACAAAACCCACCTCTGACATCTCCCTCTTCCCTAAAGCAGCTCTGATGTTTGCAGCTGCAGCATTTTTCACTCACAGCCCTTTGCCAAGCAGCGCTGGGCGCAGCTCATGCTCTTTTCTAACCCAGGTAAGTTCATTTTACAGACTTTTTTTTTTTAAAGTACATGATGGAAAAATGCAGCCTTCGGGAGACTTTGGCTTTCTGAGCCTCTGGGCAGATCGCCAGCTCCCTTCCCTGGTGTCTGGTAGCGTGGTGGTCTGCGCATGCTGCCTGCATGTGCTCCCAAATTGGCACTGAGAGCTGCCAAATTAATTAGCGGAGGAGCCCTCAGCAGGCAGAGTCTGGATTTGGGGGTGACACTGAACCCTCTCTACATGACATCTTTCACTGCCCCAGCTCCCTTTGCACCGTGGCTGTTCCAGCAACACAGGTCTGTCTGTGTTCCCCTTTTCTCCTCCTTTTTTTCCTTTTCCTCCCCTGTTCTCATCTGGGTGAGGGGAAAAGGGACACCCGGGGTCAGTCCAGCTGAAGGATGACATGCACATGCTGGTGATAAAATATAGCAATGTTATAAAAAATCTGATCATAAAACTAACCGCTGGGACTGTGTGATCAAGGGCAGTTCAGTTCAGCTTGACTGCCCCATGGCTACCTCCAAAACCTGCACCATACGGTAAGAAAAAGCAGCATTTCTTAATAAAGATCAAAGCATCATTTATTTTTACTGACAAGCAGGAAATCCCAGACACCTGGGATCTCATGTACTCCCTTTGCAGGAAGTTTTCAGTACAAATTTTCTTAGTTCCACACAACTTACCCAGTACTTTGGGATTAATTGAGGGGATAAATTGGGGTGAAGAGCCTGATCCGTACTCCTTTCTTGTTCTCTCACCAGAAGCAATCAGCCCATCACATCTCTTTTCTGCAGATGGATGCGGCTGGTGGACAACTGCTCAGCAGAGCACACACGTGGGCTATTAATACCTAGAGGGGAGGATTAAAAATAAACCAGGTCTGCGTTTGGTTTCTGGTTTGTAAAGGACAGGCGTTGATATACGAGGGGACTGGTGACTGAAGCCAGCTTCCCCAGGGTGCAGAGGCCCAAGCGAGCGGGAGGTGCCGAAATTTCCCCTATTGAAAGAGCAGCCCATGCCCGGAGCGAAAGGAGGACGTGGAGAGCTGGATCAGTTCCGGCTCCAGAGGGGTTCTGGGAATGGGGATGTTTGACTGCACCTACGCCTGACACACTAACACACTGAGCTACTCAGCCTTGGTAAATAACATGGTCCCTAAATGCAGGAGTCGATTAAGCCCTAGATTAAATGCTTAGTCACTGGAGCCTATAAAATGGTTTATGCCATAGAATCATGGAATAGTTTTTGTGGGATGGGACCTTTAAAGCCCACCTAGTCCAAACCCCTGTCATGAGCAGGGCCATCTTCCACTACACCAGGTTGCTCAGAGCCCCATCCGACCTGGCCTGGAATGTTTCCAGGAATGGGGCATCNCAGCGGAGCAGAGGGGCAGAATCCCCTCTCTCAACTAGTGTGGGAAGAGATGATGATGATGGTTCCTCTCTGCTTGCTAGCTAGGGGTTAGCTGCCTCAGACATGTGCCCATGGGCAGAATTGGACTTGCGCTGTGGTTTTGGCTCAAAACTGCCCATTGTGAAAGATCTCATCAGCTGTGTTTGCCGGCTGCAGCGGGGCCCGTGAACTGGGGAGCCGAGACTGCGGCAATGGCAAGGAGAGCTGCTCCTTGCCCTCCCTTTGGGCTGAGTGTGGAGGTTTTTCCAGCGGCTCTGAGCTGTACATTACATACTGCTTTTAAAGCATGGGTATTTAGGGTGTTGTGCTCCCGAGGAAGCTAAGAAGTGTGTTGTCAGTGCCAGAGGGTGCAGGATCAGGCCTTCCCAGGGCTGACATTCTGAAGCACCAAGCCAGGGTCAGGTGCAGAATTTGAAAGCCATTTCTAATCTCAGTGGTCCCTGGTGCCTCCTTCCCATATGCCAACCCGCTCCCTTCCTTCGTGCTCTGCCTGCAGAGCGCCTGCGCTTCTTCAGGACAAAGCACTTGGGCTGCTTTGACCCCGTATGGGATTAAAAATGGCATTTAGGCCCAAAAAGGCACCTGCCCCTCCCCTTGCAGCACACTATCAACTGGCAGGGATGTCATTATTGCCTGCATTTAGAATTGAGCTGCCTTTCTGGCAATACACTACGCTGAGAGACGGAAATGAAAGGATAAGGGTTGTTGTGTTATCACCAGGTAACCCGAGAGGCACAGGAGAACAGGGTACATAAATAATAAACAGATACATAAATAATAAAACAAAAGATATGCCACAGGGCGAGGGCATGCACAGTGCCTGCTGAGAGGCTCGGCTGCAAGCTGGAAAGATGCACTGGGTTCATCCCGCATGAACCCAGCTCACTGCTGAAACCGGGGGCAGAAAACCCAACCTGGAATATCATGGGAGCCCCAGGCCGTTTGCAGGCAATCTGGAATAAACTGTATGCAGTAAAATTGCCATGGAAACACTGTACCGGCTGGTTTCAGACCCCAGGCTCTTCCTCGCAGGGCTGGGCGGAGCTGTGCGATAGACAGAGCTAATCCAGTTTGTTGTGGTTGAGGATTTGGTCTGCGGTACCAGATTGCCGAGGATGCTAACGGGACTGTACAGATGTTTTTAAATTTCGATGTGTGGTGACATCACTGCATGCTTAGCTCTTCTTCTGCAGAAAAAAAAAACCAAACCCCATTAAACACATTGGTAAGAACAAAGTATGTGGCTGATTGTTCAGAGGTAGGACACTGAGACGCTGCAAACCCAACCCAGCTGGGAGGACTGGTGCGTTTGACCATGCAAAGGGGAATGGATACGCTCTCTACCCCCACAATGCATAAATGCAAATCCCAAACAGGAGCTGCATGTTATTAATGAGTCTCTGTTAACCTCCATGATTTTGTTTACATTAGAAGAAACCTCTTATTCTGGGGGGACAGACAGTTATCTGCCATTTCACAGTTGCCGTGACGCTACATGTGGGAACTTGGGCTTTCATAACAGCGGCACAGACAGAC
Source organism: Rhinoptilus africanus (assembly GCA_013400135.1). Taxonomy (NCBI): domain Eukaryota; kingdom Metazoa; phylum Chordata; class Aves; order Charadriiformes; family Glareolidae; genus Rhinoptilus; species Rhinoptilus africanus. Next base: position 64,178 of record VXBO01008763.1, on the reverse strand, counting down.
TAGCCTTTCCCTGAAAGCGCAAGCAACGCGTGCACACAGTTATACATATGTATGTGGATGCACACGCTTGTTTTGGCTGGGAAGAAGTCATTCCCCCCAGCTGAGCCCTGCCATGGTCCCTGCTGGCTCTGGCAGCTCCCAGCACATGAGCCGGCGGCTGCCAGCAGCCTCTCAGCCCTTCTCCTCCCAGCTTGGCTCATATTCATCGCTGGCAACGTGGCCTCTCCCGTGGCTTTTAGCCCCCAGACTGTTTGCTGCTGCTCAGTTTGGTCTGAGCATGCTGTGCCTCAATTAGGCGAAACGATACGCAAGGGTGAAAATGTAATGTTGGCTTTTCTTCACTCGCATTTTAATTTCCTATTTTCTGGCTTTCCTCCATGGCTGGAAGGACTGAAAATTTTGTCGTTAGTAATAGACGAAAATAGAGATTTCTGCTGGCAACGTGCACGGCCAGTGAGTGCAGGGAGGCTCTGCAACCACCCCAAAGTGCCTGGGAGAGTTGTGACGTGCCGGGCCCCAACACAGCACAGACCAGAGTCATGCCGGCTTCTTCACTATTGCTCTCTGCGGCAGCGTGAAAGCAGATGGCAGTCAGTTTAGCTTTCCTGTAGCAACATAATCAGCTTTAAAAATTCTTCTGGTGGCTGATTAACCCTCAAATACATGGGATGCAGTTGTCATCTCCCATGAGGTCAGTGTTTTCTCCAAGCAAACATAGCAAATCTCCATAAGCGCGATCTAAGCCTTATCGTCTATAATCTTTTTATATGATTGCCCTGCTCGGGAGCTGTTTGGGCTGCCTGGCATCTGCTATATGCACTGCGGTGCTTTGGAGGTAGCTAACCAAACTCTTCTCACAGGGAAATATTTGGAAGCCAGATCGTCACACTCTGACTTCGGATGGGTTGGTGAGATCCTGAGAAGTTTCAAACTCTCCACGTTGTGGTTATTCCTGGTAAAGAAATAACAGGCGGAGCCTTTTATCTTCTATGAGGGTGTTTTATCCGTTCTTCAGGGAAATAATCTTGGAGGAGCATTGACATCTCGGAGAATGATAATTCTCCTATCTAGCATCTGAAGGGAAAATCCCGCTTTTAATCATGGCTATGTAGCTGAGCACTGATAACACAGGCTGTGGGCACGAATGCCACTGTCCTGTGTGAAACCACTCAACGAGGTTCAAGGCTTCATGTACCGAAACAGCCTGCCTGCTCTGATGACAAAAAATTCACCATTCAGTATAATTTAAAGCTTTAATCAAGCACATCGGGAAAAAAAGGAGGCAAGAATAGAAGCATTTGAAGTATGAAGTTTCATTTTAACACCACCTCTTACTGCCTTTTCAAATAGCTACAGAGTTTTTGTAAGAAATGCTCCTGTTTGGCAGGCTTTGGAGATATATTTAACATGACCGTTGTCCTTTTTCATGGGGGAAACAAAGATTTTATAGGCTGCAGCTCCTGTTACGCCAGGCTCTGCCCTTCTTTCCTTGAAGACAAAACACAAAGGAGGAGAGAAGAGCTGCAAAGGTACGAAAAGCAGGTGCTGCGCCTCATGCTGAGTCTCAGGTGCAAATTCACTGCAGGAGCCACCCTTGTCAGCTGCTCTGAGATCTGGAGAAATGTGCCAGCATCTGGCTGTTTGGGACATGGTTTTAATCAGACTGCTGGGTTCAGGATGGCATCGGCGCTGCCACAGATGCCACCTCTTTGTGTGGAGATGTGGGAGAAAGAGGAAAAAATTAGGAGGGGAGAGGAAACAACATGGGAGGTGGGCTGCATCAGGTACAGAAGCCCATGGGGTGAAGCCAGAGCTGGCGGGAAGCATGGAGCTGTGTAGTCCTGCTCTTGGGCTGGGCTGGAAGGGTCACCTCTGGCTTGTGGTCTGGCAAGTCCACAACACGGCAGCTCTGGTTGTAGGGCCCTTCCCCAGTGCCTTGCAAGCCCACTCCTTCTCCAAGCATCAGTATCAAAGGATGGATCCCCCAAATCCATTCAGAGATGGAGTATCCCACTCACTGTTTGTGGGATATTATCTATCATGCCTGATTTCCTCACTCTAATTTTATCAGTGTTCAGACTCTTCTTCTCCTTCTCTAACAGAAAAAAAACCTTAGGGTAGTCCTTTAGTGATAACAGAAAACTTATGTTAACTTCCTTCCTTCTTCTTATCATAATCTTCTGTTGACTTCTATCAGTAATTTACTGTAATAGACCAATTTAACACACCGGAGTCAGACCTCTGAACTGGAGGATTTGTGTCTGCAGCCAAAAAAGAGGTCCCTTCAGGACATGGACCTCAGAGCTTTGAAGGGGAGAGACAATAAATTGAGATTTCTAAGCTTTCCTATGATGGATCATTCCCTTCTATATTTAGTTTTCAAAACCATCCTTTGCTGTGCTGCTTGGGTATCCTAAACTGCCTCCCCATATCTCTGTCATCCCTCCATTGTGCCTTCCTCTCCCTTCAGTCCCTCTTTCCACCTCCCACAGGAGCCTGTGCCCCTCACAACTCTGGCGTTTTTAACCTCCCTTCACGTCCAGCATCCCCTGGGCAGTAATCCCACCGCCCTCTGCCTGTCTTCCCAAAACCTCCCATCCCCCTGCAGTGCCTCCTGTCACTATGGCAACCTCTGCGAGGATGAGCAGCAGGATGAGAACGCACACAGTTATACATATGCTCTGCTGGATGAAAATGCTCTGCGGGATGAAGACACTCTGCAGGATGTGGCCACCGCCGCAGCCTTCTGCTCAGAGATGGGCAATTCAATTAGAACAGAAGTGGCCCGGGAAGGAGTGATGTGGGTTACGATTTTCCTCCTAATGGCAACTTAATTGCTGCTGAAGCCTATCTGGAAATGCTTCTGAAGAATGAGCTCGTCCCCTGGGGTAGCACCCTTCCCATTATCCTTCCAGAGGGATGAGATGATGTGCTTAGCAGCATTGCAAGTCCACCTCAGATGTTGACGCAGGGGCAAAGCCAGGGGTTTTTAGCTTTTCCTCACATAGTTACCCAGGAGGTAGAGAGCGCCGAGATACACCACGCTGTTTTTGTTGTCGTTGTTGGTTTTCTGCATCAAGCAAAAGGAGGAAGCCTCCACCCAGTCCTCCCTGCTTAGGCCTCCTGAAGGCCAAGTGTTGTGATACTGAATGGCGATGGCTGCCCGCCTGCGGGGCCGGTACCGCCGCCCTGGGGAGCCCGGCCCCACAGTAAGATGGAGTGAGGGCCCCTGAAGGGAGACACATGGCTACCGAAGACGGTATTCGGCCAGAGAGGCCGAGCACCCCGGAGCTGAGGCGGCTGAAGGGAAGCAAAACCGCTGCGCCCTGAGCCCTGTCCGCTTCCCCTCACCCTGAGGCGAATTGGGGGCACGCCGCAAGGGCTGCCGGGAGTTGTAGTTCTCTCGCTCGCCTGCCCGCCCCACCCCCCGCAGCCCGCCGGGGCGGCCGGACTACATTTCCCGTCATG
>VXBO01008763.1:31462-60668 GCA_013400135.1 Rhinoptilus africanus | reverse complement strand
GGGGGAGTGGGTGTGATGGCGGCGGGACACTCCCCCCTCACACCCTGTGGGGGCTTCTCCGCCCTCCCGGGGCTGTTGTCATCGCTCCCATGGTGTGTGCCATCTCCTTTCTCACCCAGCCTGGTGACAAGGATGGCATTTGGTCCCTCGTCCCTCCCCTGGGCCCTCTGTGTTCCCTCAGCAGGGCCACATCCCCCGAGACTGGGGGTGGCAGGTGCCCTTTGAAAAATATCTGTCTAGATCCAGCCCAATCTGCAAAGCCTGATGTGATGGAGAAATCCTTAATCTGGGAGAGGGGAAAGGTGAGGTGTGCAGCCACCCAGGGGCTCTACCTGGCGGAGGGATGGCATGATGTCATCTTGCTGGCACATGGAGCGCGGCACCTGCTTCGTGTTGCTACCGCTTCTTCGTTAAGGCGGAAAACCGCGCGTCTTGTGAAGTCAAGTTGAAGGAAGGATTGTTGAATGGCTTAAAATACAGCTAGAGTCGAATGGCATCGTTTTGTTTTCCTCAGCTTCCTGAATTTAACACCCTCCCCAGGAAATAAAGAGGCTCCAGAGGTCTAAGCTCTGGCATGGTCCTTTCCTTTTCAGCTCCAACAGGGTGTCAAGAGGACTACAGGCTTGGTTAGTTCTCTTTCAATCACCCAAAGCAAATTTAGGGCCATAATAATATGAGATTGGAGGTTATTTTGCTGAACTCATTGTTGAAAGGGTTACTTTTCTTTTCATCTACTTTGTCCAAATGTCATGGCCTGTGCTTTAAAAAATATTGTGGAGATGGGGGAGGGTAAACTATCAGTGCACCAGTAGTTTAGGTTTCTCTCTGTGGCTTCTTTTTTTTTCCTTCTTTTTCCTTTAGAGTGATTGTCTGCGTTTGTGCTATTTCCTCTTTAGTTTCGTCCTGTCACGATCAAAGCAGGAGGGTTACAGGTAAATTCTACCTGAAACCTCTTAGATGAGCTTTCTGCTACTTGGGAATATGCTCTCTTCTTTCATTTTTGCAGGAATTATCACTTGCCATCTGCACGTTCTGCGCTCGGAGCTGCTGTTGTGACAATATCTGGGAAGAGTGGCATGGGGGAGGGAAGGAGTGGAAAAGGGAGATAACATTCCTGATAATACACTTGATAACCCAGATTGAACTCTAGTAAATAGCTTTTTTTTTTAATATAACTTCTGATTGGTGTATTGAAAGGTGTGTTGTTTTTTAAATAGATTAACATATGTTTATCCTAAAAGAAGTAGGAGAACTTACCCTTTTTAATGTTAAGGTTACTGGGAGAAATTATTTTGATCAAAACCCAGCAATAGTGAAATATTACTGTTTCTATAGCTCCTTCTAAGGCCAAAATGAACCAATAAAATACAAACTGAGGGGTCAGTTTGATTGTACCTGTTTACCTTGCTTCCCTAGGTGATAATCATGAGCTTTCTTACAAGGCTGCTTGAACTTATTACCTGGAGAGATTTCAAAGAGAGTTCCTGTGAATTTTGAAAATTCAAAATTGCCTGGAGAAGGAAGACTCAGTGCTCCTGCAGGAGAGGGGCTGCAGGGCTGGGGGCATGGGTGGTTCTGAAGCACTCGCAGTCACTCTGTAGAGGATGGAAATGAAGGAGGTGACAGTCCTGGGAGTCGGGAAGGTGAGGAGAAACCAGCAAGTGTAGATGAGGAAGGGGTTGTTTGTCCAGTGTCCTCCTATTTCATCACAAAACTAGGAAATTGGGTCTCCGTAGGTTTGCTGCTTATCAACAGCTGGACAAGGAGCTGTCTGTGTCTCACCCCTTCCCCAGCTGCAATTTCCTTGGCCGTAGGGACTTTTGCTGCCTCTGATCAAGGGAAAATCTATGCGCTATATTCACAGCTGTATTTAGCTGTGGGGAGCTTTTGTCCTCTAGCTTAATTGAAAATTACTTGCTGTAATTAATTCTTAGAGCTGTGCTCTTCATCGTTTTTGGTTTGGGTGTACGTGCTAACCTCTTCTAAAATTTACTGATTATGGGCTGGGGCGTGGGTGGGTGGAAGAAACCTGACCATATGATGATCTTTTTGCTTTCCTGCTGGATGAAACCAGCATGTCAATATTTATAGCAACAGTTCACTAACTAAAACTCCCTCCTTTCCCATTCTCTCTCCTTAATTGCTGTCTATTTACTTTTGTCTATTTACTTTTGTCTTGGAGGCAGGAGGCACCTACCTTTTGTTTGGTCCTCACTGGTAAACTACGTGAACAATTAGGCATTGTTCTATATTTTTCTCCCTTTAATTCCTCTTTATCCACTCTCTGACTTTCCTATTGTACTTTCACATCTGCCTTGAGTCTCCTGAAGGAGTCTGGCTTGTGTGGAAAGCTGTGCCAGAGCAGTTTTCTCCAAGAAAACTGCTTTTCTTTAGAGGAAATGTTGGAATTTTGGACCTTGGTTGTAGTAATGATTTTATGTAGTTGTCTTAGGTGGCTTTATAGAGTGGCAAGAATGTGCTACACACACAGAGTGGCATAAAAATGAGGTGTGCTCAGTACACTGGCTAAGCATTTGTTGTACATCGCAGCGGAAGAGGTTTCAGCCTGAGTCTGAGGGTCAGATACTGGCCCAGCAGCTGGTGGGGGAGAACAGAATGATTAAGATGCTGACCTACTTAATGAAAACCATGGTCCTAAAGAAAGATTCACAGCTTTGCCTGAAAGTCAGAGTAAATAATAGGTGCCCTCTTGCGTTCCCTCAGTTAGTCCTTCCTCTGTAAAAATGAAGCCTAAGCTCAAGTTGTTGGATGCTGGTTTATTAATTAGCCGTGTAGGATGGCCCGCAAGACTCCTGTTCCTGGGCATGCTCTGTGTAGTGTAGCTTTGTCCGTCTTCCATAAAGATACACACAGACTCTTCCTGGGCTGTGGTGGTTGTGGTGGAGGGTACCTGGGAGAAGGGGATGCTCTGTGCTTGTTACAAAGGCACTGTTAGAACATTGCGTGGGGGGAAGAGCTTAAATTATTTCTCCAGGAGCTGCATGTGCAGGCCCCTTTCACTGTACTCTCATTTTATTTGACTAATTCATGGACTTGTTGTCAGTGCACAAATGTAGCATGAGTGGCTTCCTACTTGCTAACAAGGTGGCTTGGTTAATTTTAGTTTTTTTTTGTTTTTGGAATGACCTTCAGTGTTCTTTTGTGATTTTTAAGATGCCTTTCAGGAGGAAATGGACTTGGTAGTTAGAGACCAATAACCTGCTCTTGTCATTCAACTTGCAATATTTTTCGTTAAGACTTCTAAGTGATTTTTTTAAGAACAAAAGGTCTAGGAATTGGGTACAAGTGAGAAGAGACATTCCTCAAAATTACACGTGTGTTGCAGGCTCTAACATTAAAACATAGAAGATAAAATTGTGAATTATCGAAATAGTTGATTCTGGGTAGACTGGTCCGCAAACCCCATCTTGGTACAAACAACGCTACTGAGAGCGCATAAACAACTTTGTGAAATGGAGGAAGCGCTGAAATGACACAAGTACTGTGTTTTAGTGCTTGTTCTAAGACATTAAACTATGTGAAGACCATCAGAAACTTGTACTTCATGGGGTTACTGTCTGTATTGATAAATTAGCTATTTTGCTCTCCGTGTTGTCATGGAAGCAGGAAAGGATATCGCCGTTCTGTGTTTACACTTTCAGATATCAGAAACAAGACTTGGAGCATTAAGACTTGCTTTGTATAGTTTGGAACTTCCCCATGTTAGATGCATCTGAGTTCATAAGTATTCTGTATGATATAGGATCTTATGTGGTTTTTTAACTGCTGGTCTTACACATATTTGGGTGGTCTAACAATTTTAAAATTTTTATTCTGCATCAGATCATAATGAGAGAATTGCAGAAAGAAGGTAGTCTCACCCTTCCTCATTGATGTACTTCCCCCTCTCTCCCTGCCTGAGCTGGCACAATATTCATGTAGCTGTTTAGGGAATGGATCCAGGGTAGTTGGGGGAAGGGAGTGGATTTGTTATTGATTAGACTCACTGCAGCTGCATAAATGTTTTTCCTGACACAAGAAAGGGGCCAGCACATTAGTGAGAGCAGTCTGGGAATGTGAGAACTGCCTCCTTCAGCAGCAGTGAGCTATAAACCACTACTACAGTAAGTTTCAATCCAGTTTATTTAAAAGGACGTGTGGAAGTGGCTGTAAAAAAGCAAGTTATGTAAGGTTTTTTGTTTCTTGATTTGTATTGTGCCGATACAAAAGAGGTGGCGTGTCTGCTGGCCTGTGCAGCTGCCTCCTGGGGAGCCCTGCAGCACCCAGCCCTGGTGCCTTCCACCCACCCGGCTTCCTCTGTGCAGCCCTCAGATTTACTCATAGGTACACTTTATATATGCATATTTATTATATGTGTGCACGTCGCATACATATATATATATATATAAGGAAACAAGGGCAGCAAGGAGAAACCCCAAAAGGTACCAAAAAAGATAGTACAAACTGGAAGAACCAGCCAATGGGTTCACGAATCAGAAAATTTATTTTGAGGAACTTTGTCTACTTAAGGTGGGTGATGGGGCAATTACTCTGTTCATGGCTGTGGTGATTCTCTAGCTGCCGGTAGGGCACTGGAGAGGAGGGATGGAAGGTGGTGAGGAGGTTACTTTGTCCATGGTTGGGCTGAGCTTCTAGCTCCCTGTAGGACAATAATGGGGTATGGATGTGGTGGAATACAGAGGTGGTAGGTTGTGTGCAGATATCTTTGTCCTCAGCTTTGGGGAGCTTCCAGCTGCCTGTAGGGCCATGATGGAGTGTGGAGGTGGTGGGTGGTAGGGTACAGAGATGGTTGATGGGGCAGTGCTGCCTTTGTCCATGACTGATGAGCTTCCATCTGCCTGGTAGACCATAATGGGGTGTGAAGATGGAGCGTGGTGCAGAAATTCTTTGGTCCGTAGCTACGTGGAGCTTCCAGCTGCCTGTAGGCCCATGATGGTATACGGAGAAGGTGAATGGTGTGGAGATGCTTTGTCGTCGGCTATGGGAAGCTTCCAGTTGCGTGTAGGACCATAATGGGGTGTGGAGATGAAGGGTGATGTCTAGGTCCCTTTATCTGTGGCTTTGGTGAGCTTCCAGCTGCCTGACAGCCCATGGTGGGTTACGAACAAGGTGAATGATACAGAAATACCTTTGTCCTTGGATCTGGCGAGCTTCCAGCTGCCTGTAGGACTCTAACGGGGTGTGGAGATAGAGTGTGGTGGGGTACATAGATGGTTGGTGGTGCGGTGCTCCCTTTGTCCATGACTGTGATGAGCTTCCAATAAGCCTGTAAATCTGCAATGGAGTGTAAAGATGGAGGATGGTGCAGAAATCCTTTTGTGCTCAGCTATGGGGAGCTTCCAGCTGCCTGTAGGTCTGTGATGAAGTACAGATAGGGGCTGTGTGTGTTTCCTTCCCTGTCATGATCCTATAGGCGGCTGGAAGCTCCCTACAGTTGAGGACAAAGGGATCTCTGCACCACCCACCATCTCCAGACACTATCCACCCACAGTCTCCGAACCCTGTCGTGGTCCTACGTGCCATTGGAATCTCCCTGCAGACAAGAACAAAGGCAGCGTTGCACCACCAAACAACTACGTACCGTATAAACCATCGTGGGCCAGGTTAAAATAGAATTAAAGCAGTAGGTCCTATCTACTGCCCAGTTTTAAAGACTTGTGCTGCTGAAATTGATGGGTTTGAACTCTAAATTCTGGAAGAAAAATGCTTGTCCAGTTGACTGCAGATAATCACAGAATCACAGAATCATAGGTTTGGAACGGACCTTAATAGATCATCTAGTCCAACCCCCTGCCAGAGCAGGGTCACCCAGAGCAGGGGGCACAGGAACGCCTCCAGGCGGGTTTTGAATGTCTCCAGAGACGGAGACTCCACCACCTCCCTGGGCAGCCTGTTCCAGTGCTCTGCCACCCTCAAGGGAACGAAGTTCCTCCTCATGTTTAGGTGGAACTTCCTATGCTCAAGTTTGTGCCCGTTACCTCTTGTCCTGTCCCTGGGCACCACTAAAAAGAGCCCGGCCCCATCCTCCTGACACCCACCCTTCAAGTATTTATAAGTGTTGATTAGGTCCCCCCTCAGTCGCCTCTTTTCCAGGCTAAAGAGACCTAATTCCCTCAGTCTATCTTCACAGGAGAGGTGTTCCAGTCCCCTAATCATCTTAGTAGCCCTATGCTGCACCCTCTCCAGCAATTCCTTGTCCCTCTTGAGCTGGGGAGCCCAGAACTGGACACAGTACTCCAGGTGGGGCCTCACCAAGGCAGAGTAGAGGGGGAGGATGACCTCCCTCGACCTGCTGGCCACACTCTTCTTGATGCACCCCAGGATGCCATTGGCCTTCTTGGCCACAAGGGCACATTGCTGGCTCATGGTCATCCTGTTGTCCACCAGGACTCCCAGGTCCCTTTCCCCAGAGCTGCTCTCCAGCAGGTCAGCCCCCAACCTGTCCTGGTGCAGGGGGTTATTCCTCCCCAGGTGCAGCACCCTACACTTGCCCTTATTGAATTTCATAAGGTTCCTCTCCGCCCAGCTCTCCAGCCTGTCCAGGTCTCTCTGGATGGCGGCACAGCCTTCCGGGGTGTCAGCCACCCCTCCCAGCTTTGTGTCGTCAGCAAACTTGCTGAGGGTGCACTCTATCCCCTCATCCAGGTCATTGATGAATATATTGAAGAGCACTGGGCCCAGTACTGACCCCTGGGGAACACCGCTCATCACTGACCTCCAGCTAGACTCCACGCCCCTAATCACAACCCTCTGGGCTCTGTCTTTCAACCAGTTTTCTATCCACCTCACTGTCCATTCATCTAACCCACTCTTCCTAAGCTTCCCTAGGAGGATGCTGTGGGAGACCGTGTCAAACGCCTTGCTGAAGTCAAGGTAGACCACATCGACCGCTCTCCCCTCATCCATCCATCCAGTCACACCATCATAGAAGGCGATCAGATTAGTCAGGCATGATTTCCCCTTGGTGAATCCATGCTGAGTACTTCTGATGGCCTTCTTTTCCTCCATATGCTTTGAGATGACGCCCAGAACGAGCTGTTCCATCATCTTTCCAGGGATGGAGGTGAGGCTGACCGGCCTGTAGTTCCCCGGGTCCTCCTTCTTGCCCTTTTTGAAGACTGGAGTGACATTGGCTTTCCTCCAGTCTTCAGGCACCTCGTCTGTTCTCCAGGACCTTTCAAAGATGGTGGAGAGCGGCCCAGCAATGACATCTGCCAGCTCCTTCAGCACCCTCGGGTGTATCCCATCAGGGCCCAATATTTCACACATTTGAGATTAAAGACATGTTCAGTGCCAAACCCTGCATCCACGAGTACACTGAGGACATCTCGGTGTGAACCGCAGGACTCACATCTTTCTCTCCCTGGTATGAACCAGAGATTTTGCTAGGACTGTCCTGTGCTACGCACTTCAGTTAGACACTGGAACAAAATATATAAATTAGCTTCCATCTCCTTGGTTCACTGCAGACCAGAGGCCATGGGCAGCAAATGAAGCACCGGAGGTATCCTCTAAACACCAGGAAACACTTTTTTACTGTGAGGGTGACTGATCACTGGCACAAGTTGCCCAGGGAGGTGGTGGAGTCTCCATCCTTGGAGGTAGTCAGTAGCCGTCTGGATAGGGTCCTGGGCAACTGACTGTCAGTGTCCCTGCTTGAGCACAGGGGTTGGAAAAGATGACCCCTGGAGGTCCTGTTCTGTAAAACAAAAATCTGCTTTTAACTTGTTTATATGAACTGTACAAAACCTTCCACAGAAATTGAAGTAGTGAAATGAATGCCAACAGAAAGATGTTCTCTTCTTTACTGGATGCAATCTTAGCAGGATCCTCAGGAAGAGCAGAGAACCTAGTGAATTCCGTGTGCTGTACCCCTCTGTCGGAAGCAAGTGACATGTCAGTGGTGCGGTCTCTGTGTGCTTTCTGCAGTACGGTGTGGCTGTAGTCACGCTGTTTGTACCGTTGTGTCCATCCACCTTGGAGGGTACGAGGCCGCAAGTGTACCCTCCAGCGTGGGTGGGTACGTAGTGCTTGGCTGAGCCCATCTTGTACGGTACGGGCAGCCTCCCTGCCTCAGGAGCTCATCGATCTTGTTAGATCAAAGTGCTGCTGGGGTGGTGGTTTTGGTAGAGTGAAGGCTTGAGTCCTGTGTACATAGGTTGTGTGACATATGGGGAAAGTATAGGGCCTTTGGGGACAGCATTGGAGGACTGTTCTTGGCACATGGAGCAAAACTATTCCACGGTTCACTCCAGAGAGGGAAAATGGATGTAGACTGTACATAAAACATTCTTTCAACCTGGCTTCTTCCACTTTTACGGGCTCCCTACCAGAAGCAGCCGACTGTTACGGAGGTGTTGTGGCTTATTGAGGCACCAGGATTTGGGAACAAAACAGAACAAGACAAACTCATAATGTAAATGTTCCCCCAGTGGGTTGGCAGAGATAAGGGATGTTCTGTAGGGAATCTTCTGCCTCTCCAGTACCTTCAGCCGTAATATGTAGGGGCTGTGATTTGCTCTACTATCACCTTTCCCTCTCCCACTGCAGTAACTAGCCTGAGTAACTGCTTGCCTGCAGTTACCCAACTGATTTCACATAAAAACGTCGGTGCTGTTGCTGGCTAGAAAACAAACATTTCTTGCTTAACGAGAGGAAATGAGAACCTACGATTTCTAACAGAAATTGTAAATGAGAACTTGATGCGAGTGCCACTGCTGGTCGTAAGTTGTGTGTGTAAGGTGATGAGCTGTGCCACAGCCAATGCTCCCTTTCTCTTTGTTAGCAGTTCCTATAGATAGATACTCTGGTGTGTTTCGGACTTCAGGACTGGCCCTGATTTTACTTGGAAAAAAGCTTATAACAATTGCTGATGAAAAACTAAATGCTGGTTGGCAAAGCTCGATGCACTTTATTTGTGGCTGTCACATTTGCTGAGTTAAAAGCAAATTTGAGACCTCTTCTTTTTTTCCCCCTCTTTTTTTCCCACTTCTTCTAGGCTACATATGCAAAGAGTGTCTGCAAGACAAAAACCGATTGCTATGAGAGTTGTAAACTGCCAGTTATTTTGACAGGATATTAGCTTTGAAACCTAACTCTGGCAGTAAGTACACATTATTAACATGATTGGGAGTGAAAGAGCCAGTAAGAAATACTCAGCTAATGCCCTTGTATTTTTAATTCTCCAGTTGTTTCCAATTATGTTTCCTAATGAGCTACAAAAAAAGGGTTATTCTGTCTCAGTAGGCAACTGCATAGTACATGGAAAACTGAAGATGAAGAAGCATAACATTGAATTCGGTGAGAATTTGTTTGTTTGTTTAATAAAACCTCAAGCCTTTCTTAAATTTGTTGATGTTGCTACATTGGACTGCAGCAGGACCCCACAGTTCTGCCCCACATCTGAGTCCAGCAGTAAATTTTCATAAGTAGTTATTTAAAATAGATCTTGCATTCCCAGCAGGCTTGTCCCCTTCCCTCTTCTTAAAAGCCATTATAGCCACTTTCAAATTTAACTCCTCAGGACTGATAACACAGGTCACATAAAGTTCCTGAATGAGAACTGAAGTCAGAAACAACACAGGTAATTTGCAAAACACTTTATGAGGAAGTAGTATTAGCTTTCTAGAGATGGCATGTATATATATTAGTGTGATAATTTTACAGAAAAAATAATGCAGAACTGTTTTTTGTTTTTTTTTTTTTTTTTTTCCTGGTGCTCATGTAGGTGCAGAACTATGACTCTTACCCATTCATCAGCCTGGCTGTCTGTCCTAAATGATTCTTGTTTCCGTTACTTTGTGACAGTGAATCCCAAATCCTGAAGGGCAGGTTCTGATAATCTCATTCTCTCTCCTCCCAGCTTGTTAGTATCACAAACCCCTGCTCCCTGTGAGAATGAGAGGACTACTTGAATGCACTTGGTAGAGTCTTCTTGAAATGGGATAGGAAAACATTGCCTGACCTCTGGTTGCTCTTCACTTCTCACGTATCAAATGACAAGCCTCAAAGCTATTTAAAAATTAAGAATGCTTCACAAATTTACATCGTAAAATGGTAGATAAATGTCTCTGAGCGCACTCATATCACGTTTGTAGGTTCTGCCAGATTGGGAAGCAGACAGGTGAGGGCAGAGCTGCTGTTTAGGGGGAGGTAGACAGGCCAGGGGAGCAGACCAGCAGGGATACTAAGGTAAATTTAATGAGGACAGGCTGCACTTGGGAAGGAGGAACACCCAATGGCAGTGCTGGGAGTCTCTGTAGGCAGGAGCCAGTGGCCTCCCCTGACAGTGCAGGAGGTTGACAGTATCCTAGGCCACTGTGGGGAAGGAATTATCTCCCTTTACCCAGCACTTGTTAGCCGGCATCCAGATACCGCATCTGGTTTTGCACCCTCCAGTACAAGACAGATAGGACAAACTGATGGAGAGAGGCTCCAAGATGGTTGGAGGCTGGAGCACTCACCCTGTGAGGTGAGACTGAGGAAGCCGGTGCTGTTTCTCCTACTTATCCCCTCCCTGAGAGCCACAGCTGGAAACTCAACTTCAGCCCGTTCACCAGCCAGAGGCACCTCTTTCCTTCCCTGGCCCTTTTCTGTCCCCAGCAGTGTACGTTTGGGTAGCATGAGCCTCTGCTTCCAAGGCCTCTGGTCACTGTCACCTTATCTACTGCCTCCTTGTGCACTGCTGGCAGTGGCCAGGACCCCTTCCCCACCCGGAGCAGGAGGAACGGCATCTGTTGCTTCTTGATTGCTGCCTTGTCCTGCCTCCTGACCTGTATATATATATATGTGTGCGTGGGTGGGTGAAACCCTGTGGCTTGTCAGATGCGTGGGAAGCTGTTTTGCTGGCAGCAGAGTTCCCCCCATCCCCGTAGGGTGTGGGTCGGTGTGTGGGTCTCACTTCCCTCCCCAGTGCTGCCCTCTTCCTTGCCCTCATTGCCTTTGGGAGGTTGGTCCCTGTGGGCTTGAAGGACCCTGCTCTCTGCCGTCTCTGCTTATTCCACCAGTAAGTCGTCCTCTGAAAGCCAGGAGCAGCATGGGGCTCGGAGGCTTTGAAGGGTCTGTCTGTCCCTTTTTTGGGGAGAGTTAGTGCTGTTTCTGCCAGATGTTCTGCCCGGTGCTCAGCTCAGGCCTGTGCCACACGTGTTCCTATTGCAGCAGACAGACCCTGCCAAAGCCCTGGTACTGAAATGGGCTCAACCTCCTTTTTCCCCCCCTTCCCTAACTACTTCCTAGTGTGGGATAGCAACCTCAGGCTGATTACTGGGATATGCGACCTATAAATTTGAGTGGTGAGGAACCCAATGAAATTCAACAAGGGCACGTGTAGGGTCTTGCATCTGGGGAGGAATAACCCCCCGCACCGGGACAGGTTGTGGTTGACCTGCTGGAGAGCAGCTCTGCAGAGAGGAACCNGGGGAGTCTCCGTCTCTGGAGACATCCCAAACCCGCCTGGAGGCGTTCCTGTGCCCCCTGCTCTGGGTGACCCTGCTCTGACAGGGGGTGGGACTGGATGGTCTCCAGAGGTCCCTTCCAACCCTCACCCTTCTGTGATTGTGTGGTTTTGTGATATTCCCTGTTCACCTTCACAGGGCAATGAGGGAGAAACCAGTACCTGGCAGTGAGCCCCTGAACCCCTGGGGTATCCCTCCCTAGACGGGTCACCAGTGCTTCTGGAGCGGCTGGGGGATCCTAGGAAAGACCACAAGTCGCATTGGTGGGGTAAGGCTGCAGACACCAAGCTCACCTAGCACCTTTGCCCTCCCGTGGTGATGCTGCACTTGGTGGCACCATGCTGGGCACCCTGCCCTTACCTGCCATTCCCGAGCTGCTCCACTGTCCCCTTGGTGCTTCGGCTGCTCTTCCAGAAAGTCTTGTGCAGCGCAGAGATTTGGCATGCTGGGTGGATACTGAAAGAAACGCTGTTTTCATACCATTGACATCCACCTACTGCTTGACTTTAGAAGCAGCACTGAATTCTGTGAAGTCTTCAAATCACTGATTCCATGGGAAGAATCTGAACTGCTGTGTTAGAGCCACTGGGGACGTGTGGATATCTTAGAGCATTGCTTTTATTAAGGAATGACTATTTTTGTACGAAGCGGCCTAGTTTATTTCTGCTTAAGGCAGGAAGCTTTAGGCAGTCTTTTGTTGGGTTTTTTTTTGGTTTTTTTTTAAGGATATTAAAAATAATATCCAAATGCTGTAGTTGATAATCTCTAAGGAACTTCTCTTCTGCTTACGCTAGGCTTCTGTGTTGTGATTAACAGAGTTTACGGCCATACTAATCCAGACAACGGTTAAGAGTGGGCACTTCAGATGTTCGGTGTTTGTGTTTCTAAGCTAATTGAGTTTGGTGCTAACACGGTGCTGCTGCCTTGCTTGGCTTCAGAAGCTTGAGAAATTCTTTTCTAAGCGGTGATCTGTTACAGTTATTTTTGAATACATCAGTGAACTACTTAAAGCTTTTAGTAAGCCTCTCACCTCAGCATCATGTAATGGCATCCATAGGTGGTATTGATTAAATTTCCTTGGAATTTAGAAAGACAATGGGATGCTGCATAGCTTGACTAATCTGATTTACCCTCCTAGTACCTAGTGCTTCACGTGACAGGAAAGTTAGTGTTGGTGGAGAGAGTGACTGTGCAGTGACTAATGACTTCGGAAAATGTGCTTTGCGTAAAGGAGTACTAGACTTTCTTCCTCATACACCCGGTCTCTAATGGTCAAGTCTCTTGTGTGTTTTAACATTACAACTATTCTGCTTTGAAAAAATGAACCTCCATAAGAGCTACTGTGAAACTTTCAAATATATTAACTTTATTTCATCACCGTAAAGCGAAAGAGCAAAAAAAAGTCTGTTTTTTTGAGAATTTGCATAGGGTTAAACTTCAGTGGTGGAAACTGTCATTATCTTTTAGCCCCACCTGACTGCAGTGCTTTTGGAAATTCTCAGTTCAGTGTGGTAAATGGTGTTCGTACCCAAGCAGCGTGTTGCAAGAAGCTAAACTGGTCCACAGGCTTTGAAGCTCCAAGTCGGATTAAAACTGGGAAGGAGGAAACAATGAAAAGCGATAAGGATCATGCTACGGACGGTTTTGATATTAGCTGTCTTGAGATCAGTCTCCTAATGCTATTGAATGCCTAACCCAGANTTATTTGGATGCTATTTCGGCTGGGTCGGTTTTGTTCCTTAGGAAATAAATCAGGTAGTTTCAATCAAAAATGCATGATAGTCTGTTTGTAAAATAAATGTTTGTGCTACTGCTTCAGGAAAGTCTTGCCTTAGTTTTGCAAAACTCCAGACCATAAACTGTGTAATGTACTACATGTTACTCTGTTCTTGCAGGTAAGCAATGCAGCGTATCCTAGGAAGCTATTAATCATGCTGTGTAATTTAGTAACCTTATTTTAAAGCAAAATGATGTATTGGATTATGATAGTGTGAAATGAGGGTTTAATGTACTCTTGCCTCAGACTCTCTTCAGATTAGTCATTTGTTTCCTGGTTGACTGCCTATGACAGCTGAAAGAGAAGTTTTCGCTTCTGGGATTTAATATTTGTCATGCCCCATTGTTTTTGTTTTATTTTTAGGCCTTTTTTATCTGTGACGTGACTCATGGCTTGTTTTGGTTGCAGAGTCATTGGAGAGCCTGAATAATAATGGCTTGCCTTTTTATTTTAAAGCACAAAGAAATTAAAATTTGTTGTAAACTCACATGTCTTATCCTGCTAGTGTTAAAGATCTGTTATCAAGCTGTGGAAATAACATCAGATTTTTCAACAAGTTTTATTCAGTATTTTTTTCCTAATGAAACTCTGCAGTTCATATCATTGTGCTTTTCCCAGCATTTTTCAGATCCTCCCGAAGAGCCTCCCTCTGTGCAGAACATGTTTCCCGGCTCTTCGGAGGCTGTGGGACCTGATGCTGGCTGACCTCTATTTTAAATGTCAGGGGTGCTTCACCCTTGCCTTTCAGATTCCATTTGCCTTTTTTTAACCCTTCCTTGGGACCCTGCTTGAAGCAACACCGTTTTAGAGAACATTTGTGCAGCCTGAGCTGTACTATTATACATCTGGAGTAATTATTTTTTTACAGCTGTGCATCGATTGTCTTCTACACAGTCCTTGTGTGAGCCTGGCTGGGTTGTGCTGTTTATGGGAGCTGGGAAATGTCTTGTCCGAACTGCATTTCAGTAGACAGGCTGAGTTTCTTGCTGACCAAATGAATTTATAAAGCCTTCAAATGTTATAAAATATGGGACTTACTCATCCACTTCTCTGAAAACAGCATTATGTGGGTGAATCATTCCCTGTTAGTACATGTTGTAAAAGGACACGTGTCGATATTCTTTTGTCGTTGTTTGTCAAACTGAACTCACCTTCTCCCACTTCCCCCCAGCTCTCCCTAGGCATGTCTGGGATAGTGGGGTTGGTATTACCATGACTATTTCATTTGAATCATCATAGGTAATTAATGTTAAAATTTACCTATTTTCTCCCATTGTTTCCTAGCCTCAGTATTAGGTGAGGGTGGAGAATAACTATGAAGAACAAATGGAGTGTGCATCCATGTGCTTCTTACACTTGGAAGTTCATAGTTTTGAGAGTGGTGCAAGTTTGGGAAAATACTGAGTGAAGAGAGGGAGATTTCAATAATCAGTGTCTCTTAGCCACCCTGCTACGTAACATAATGTGTGCTGCATAGGATTGGCTTTAAAACACTCATAGGACTGTAACTTTTCCTGCCTTCAGGTAAATACCCAAATGAAGCCTTTCAGGGATGCGTATAATCACTCCCTCAGCTGAAGGAGGAATGGTAGTAAATGTATTCTTTATATGTGCGAATGATGAACATTTACATTCTTTCAATGACTCTTTAAAAAATCTCATCTCTTCAGATCAGAATAATTGCTTCCCGCTGTTCTATTTAGCCAAACATTTTCCGTGTCAGATGGCCACTCATTTCAGTCACACGTTTTAGTTGATAAAGGCATGGGATGACAACATTTTTTTGGGAAATGTTGTGTCCTGACTTGCCTGGTGTTTATATCCCTTTTGTTGGTACGAGGAGCCCTTCTGTGCAGATGAGGAACTCCCTACGTATGGAATTCTGAGGTGGCCCTTGCACCTTTGCCCACCTTCCTGCCGTGATTTTGTTGTCCTTAGGCCTTTTTCTAGGCATCTGCTGTCGGGGTGCTGGACCAACTGCCCCTTTGGTCCAACCTGCTGTGGCTGCTTTCAGGTAACGCTAGAGCAGCCGACAGGCGAGTCCCCGCTGCGACACGGCCTGTACGAACGCCAGCACTACCTGCAGGGAGTGTTGGGTTCCAATACCTGCGCAAAGGGAGGGGAAGTGGTGTAACAGCCGGCCGACAACGATTCCAGAAAGGAGGAATGGTTCTGGCTCTTCCATATGAACCACAAGACTGTTTATATATAGATACACATCAAATTAACTCATTTACATAGTCTTTTAAAAATTCTTCTGAGTAGGTTAGTGCATGAATGTTTTGCTGGATTTGGGGGCAAATCATAAAGCACCAGTTCTCTTTGTGTTCTCTAAGACCAACGATAAAGTTATGTTTCACTGACAGGAGTACTGCTTTTGGGAGCAAAATGGTTTGGTTTTTTTTCTTCAGAATAGTACTAACTCTTAAAGATACAACCAGTGACCTCTTCAGAGAATTCCTTGTTTAGTGGCTGTATCACATACTGTGTTTAAAATGCATTCTTTCAGAACTTCAGGTAACTGGGGACATTTTGGTTTTAACTCTCTGGCTTTTACTCAGATTGACATCCTCTTAACTAATGTTAAAAATATAAGTTTGGAGAGCGGTGAAGGTGGCTGTTATAATGATGCATGTGATACTTACCTTCAGGAATAGGACTTATTTTTTAACCCACTCATATCCAGGGTATTTATTGAGAGGGGAAAGTGTGAAAAATGGATTTTCTGACAGAAATACCTATCTTTATTTGTGACAAATAGAGGCTTTGACTCTCTTGTACTCGCCTCACTAACGATTAATGTAACTTGAAAAGGCAGGCTTTGTTTTTGGTTTTACAGTGTCAGTTTTATTTTACTGTGCCTGTTTACAGACCTTTCCCGTGGGTGGGGAGGAAGGAAGCACTGCTTTGAAGTTAGGATTTTTGTCTGTCTTCCAGCAGCACGGATCGAGAATTAACTTGTGCTACCTGCCTTGGAAAAACCTGTTCTAAAGTCTGTGCTCCTCACTTATAGGCTTCATGTAGCTGGAAGGTGTATTAATGACTGGGCAAACACATCAGCGTATCAACGGCAGCAAGAGCACTTCAATCTTTTATAAATAAGGATGATACAGAAAAGAGAATATGATAGAAATGAGAGTTCCAATGGAGGCTAGTTTGTGCAGACAGGCATTTTATAGGGTAGGAATAACGTTGCACTGCAGAACTAGGAATTACTTAAAACCAATAAGCATACAGAATCATACAATCATGGAATGATTTAGGTTGGAAGGGACCTTAAAGATCATCCAGTTTCACCCCCTGCCCTGGGCAGGGACACCTCCCACCAGCCCAGGCTGCTTCAAGCCCCATCCAACCTGGCCTTGAACCCCTCCAGGGATGGGGCAGCCACAGCTTCTCTGGGCAACCTGGGCCAGGGGCTCGCCCCCCTCCCAGCCAAGAATTTCTGCCTCACATCTCATCTCCATCTCCCTCCTTTTAGTGTGAAGTCATTACCCCTTGTCCCATTACTACATGCCCTTGTAAAAAGTGCCTCTCCAGCTGTCTTGTAGTTCAGATCCTGCTTTCAAGAACTAAATGAAGACTTTAATTTTCTTTTGCAGAATGAAAAAACAAAAGAACAGATTGAAAGCTTGTTGCAGAATGGAAAGCATAAAGAGTTACGGGATCGTCTCTGCTGCAGGCTGACCTTTGGGACTGCCGGGCTTCGCTCCGCTATGGGAGCGGGCTTTTGCTACATTAATGATCTTACGGTCATCCAGTCAACACAGGTAAGCTGAATAGTTGTATGGGAGAGGAGTGAATGGTTTCACAGTAAATGTTTGGGTTGTACAGTGTCCTGGTGACATACAAGCTGAGGGTGAAACACAGCAGCCATTCAAGAGGAGAGTGAGAGGATGAAATGTTTAGTGCTGGAAGAAAATAAAGTAGCTTGAACAGGTTTAATTGGACATTGTAGGAGGCAGAATATAATCACTTCCACTGGAATTTGGCCAGTAGTTGAAGTCTGTTACACTGCTCTGAAAGTGGAAATCCTTAGCTATCATATGAACTTCTAGTATTTGTGAAAAACTAAACAAAAACCCAAGGAAATCCAAAAAGCAAACCCACTGCTAACCAAACAAGCCTTTTGTTTCATTTTTGCCAAAGTTGTGAATAACTATAAAAAATAGCAGGTTTTTCTAAGAAGATGAACAGGAAGCAAGATGAAAAAGCAAACATAGACTGACTGTAAAGAATATCTGTATAGCAAATTGTTGAACTTCTGGGGAATCCTTCCAGTAATACTGGTTGTGTTCCTTACAAGTTAGAGAAAATATTTAAAAATAACCACTGTAGCTCTGCCTGTAGCTCTTGGCACTTTGTAAAGTAGAGATGCAAGAAGGTAATTTGAGATACAAACTTAAAATCAGATTTGCAGTTTGAGAGTTTACATATTTTATCAGAAAGGCTGATCATGATTTATCTATGATTTCATATTTGTGTATTTGGCTTAGAGATATCATTATGGAATTACTTGCTAAGGTAACATTGTAGGCAGATAACGATCTTTTTGAGGACTAGTTCTTCGAAGTTTGGAGCCTAGTATTTTGGGATTAACTTCTTGATCTGAATACAGACAGGGAGATCTTGGAACTTAGATGTAGCTCTTGACTGCCGTTTTGATAGGTGTATGTTAGTGTTGTTAGAAAAGGTCTGATGGGCTGGGTGTGCCTGTGGGGTAAAGTTTTGGCCAGGGAGGCTTTAGGCTTAATTTCCTGCTCCTCTGCCAGAGATTCGGCTCCACTTGGTGGTGGCACTGAATGTACATTTAGAAGGGCACAAAGGCTGGTACGTGGAGTTGAGGAGGTGGATAGAGGCTGCAATGGGGACATAAATGGTACCAGTGCGGTGGTGAGGCAGGCTGGTGGCAAAGACTGCTCACTTCTGATGCGTCTTTTCCTTGAACCATGTTTTACATTCTTTTGACTAACTGTTTGATTAACAACCAGAAATACAATTTCTGGATTTGTTTCTTCAATACCTTTTACCTTCCTTTTTTCCTCTCTTGATTTTGGTCTTGCATACCAGAAGAGCACTGGAAGATAATCAGACTTTTCTCCGTTTCCCTCCCTGCTTCTCTTTCAAGCAATATTAATGAGTTGTATGTGCATTGATTGCTCCAAATAAATAAACCTGTTGATTAATATAAGGCTTACTCATCTCTGCTTTTCTTTGAAGCACTGTTTTGTTCAAGCGCAGATGATGGATTCTTTCTCAAAGAACTTGGTCCGCAGTTGTCTCATTTTTTTTCCCCACCTTTTCGATAAACACCTTTGGAAGGAACAGTTGATGTTGATTTAGTTTTTGATCAAAAGCGATCTGTGCTTCTTTGCTATGTTGTTATCTCATAGTGGATTTGTTCATCGCACAGTACCAGGGTGCTTTTCAGCTGATGTGTTCTTCTGTCAAATTTTCGCCCAAAAAGTAGATTAAATAACTAGTCTTTACAACTAAACTTCATAAGAAATTAATTCAGAGTACATTAGCATTTTCCAGACTTCGAACGTGTAAAAGAAGAGTCTGAATTTGAACATTGATTTATCTAGGGTTGTAGTCCTGTTAAACTGTCATTGCCGACTTTAATAGTCATTCTTGCACATATATTATTAGGATAAATATTAATCAAAAAGCAGTTGCATTCTTAATCTGCAAAATATAGCTTTCTCTCACCTCAGTGAAGGTAGTGGGAGGCAAGGAAAGAAAAGTACTGAATCCTTTTGAGAATGAATAGCATGAGTCAGAAAATGGATGTTCCCTATTTCCTTTCCTTACGAATGTGTAAAATACAAATGAGTTTGGACTGTGTGTGTTAAATATATTTAAACATCCTATCTGTTCCCACCTTAAGTCTTGACTATTGAAAATATAATGAATTGATATATTATTTGTAACCATTGTACTTAAAACATCAATAAAAAGTTTTTGTTATGACAGACCTATTGAATCTTATCTGCTTTGTCAAGTACTTTTTTATAAAAAACCGGCCATTTATAAATGGCCATTCAAAAAAGTAGACTGCAGTGTAACTAAAATTTTCTTTTATAAATGGAGCTTCATCCATATGATAAAAGGTGGTTTATTACATGATTTACAAAGGGTGATAAAATCTCTCATTTAATGCTGTGTACTTAAACATTTTAAAATAGTCATCTCTTTGCAGGTTAATGCTCTTACACAAGTCCTTCAGTAGAGAGGACAAATAATTTATTTTCTCTTGTCTCGCTTAAAACTTGGAACAGCTGGGGCTCTATTAAGCCGTTGGACATACTGCTAACGTCTGACTTGTACAACTGGAGCCCAAACTCTTGCGGTGAAACAAAATTCCAATAGCTGTTTATACAGGCTTTGAAAAGAATAGAAGTAATGTGTCGGAACTCATTGGTAGCGTTTGAAACGCAGCCTTATGTGTATATATGACCGTTTTTTCTATCAGTATCATCTTGGATCTGTCTAACAAAGTTTTCTTTAGGTTTCTATCCTCTAAACAGGACACATCTTGGAATGATGCTTTCTTTCATTCCGGCCTTACTGAGCTGAGTATGCCAAACTCATCTGCTACAAGTACCGGGCTGGTACAAACAGAATTTACTGATGTGGTGCAGGTGGTCCCCGCTGATCCAGTGGCGATCAAGTGGTCCCCACTGATCCAGAGCTGAAGAGATCAAGGGAAAAAATAGTTTAAAAACTAGTAGTTTGTTGCCAGTGATGGAACTGTTAAGAGTAGTGAAGTTGCTTTGAACAATTCCCGTTTTCTTTGAAGCACAGTAAACATCTTAATAATGCAGAGGAAGTTAATAATAGTCACTTTGCTTTTTGGCCTGGGCAGCCTGTTGGATTTGGAGTTGCTCATGCTCCCAGCGCCTGAACGTTGCATGCTGCCTTTGTGTTTCCAGTCTCCCGAAAGCGTGACGGAGCTTGGATCGGCTGACTGATAACGCATTCTTGGCGGAAAGGGAAAAGTTTCATTTTGGTCAGCAGGGAATGTGTTTGCAAGTTCAGTTTCTTGGGCATTGCCGGTTTCTGAAAGTAACAAACTGGGTTGTATTCAATTGCTCCCGCTGTGGAGCTTCTATTTTTAGTTGTTTATTAAAGCCATATATCAAGTTAGGAAAAGCAATCTGTCATGGGGACACAATCTCTGGGAAGCGGATTAGAGCTTGTTTTTGAAGTAAACTGCATGAGATTAAATCTCTTTGTTTGAGTACTCTTGTTTTAGAAGCTAATGGCATTAACAGTTTTGCTGAACCGAACCTGAAAACAGGCAACCCTGTCTCTCTCTATTTGTCCTTACTTGCTACAAACCAGGAAAAAGTGGCCATTCAAAAAAGTAGACTTCAGTGTCATTAAAATATTTCCTTCAATTAAAATAAACCTTAGTTAAGTTGCATACCTAAGTGCATGCTGTGGTCTTCATTTCCATGAGTATATTGATATCATGAAAATTCAGATTCGGAAAGGTATAGAATAATCAGAAGTGGCTTTTGACTCTTTGGAAGACTGTAGGTACATAACCTAGGCATAAAGCCTAGATTTTCCTGCTCAAGTATTGCTTCTGTCCTGCTGAATCAATTGCTTTTATTAATAGGCAAATAACCCCTCACTGACCTTCACAATGACAAAACCAGTCACCTTTGCATCATGGCTCTGAGTTTCCTGGTGCTATACAAACAAAGCTAAAGATAAGAGTTGGAAAATTTAAATACTGCACTTCATAAAGCTGTTACTGTCTCTCTTGATTTCACCAATCAAAAATCTTTCCATCCCATTTGTGGTACCATCACTTTCCCCTTACTCCTCTTTTGAAATTAAGGGCCTGGGCCTGCAAGAGGATTGTTTAAACCGTGGCGGTAGAAGCAGACTAGATCTGCCTGTGAAATTTGTGAAATTGCCTGAAATTGTGAATTTTGTGAAATTGTGTAATGCCTGTGAAATTGCCTGAGCTGTGCAGTAGTATAAACACTTCAGTGCACCCAAAGAGATTTTTTTTTTTTTTTAGATTCTCTGAGGTGGTTATACATTTGTATGCTGACACTTGCTGATAAGTTATTAATTATCACCAAGTATGTAATAGCAAAACATTGAATCAGAGAATCGTAGAATGGTTCAGGTTGGCAAAGCCCCTTGGGATCATCGAGTCCAACCATCAACCCCACTCCACAGAGTTCAACCCCACTCCACAGAGTTCTCCCCCACACCACATCCCCCAGCACCGCATCAAAACGACGCTTCAACACATCCAGGGATGGCGACTCCACCACCTCCCTGGGCAGCCTCTTCCAGTGTCTCACCGCTCCTTCTGGGAATTTTTCCCTAATGTCCAGTCTGACCCTCCCCTGCTGCAGCTTGAAGCCATTCCCTCTTGTTCTGTGGCTCATTCCCTGTGGGAAGAGACCAGCACCAGCCTCTCCACAGCGTCCTTTCAAGTAGCTGTGGAGAGTGAGGAGGTCTCCCCTCAGCCTCCTCTTCCTCAAACTAAACACTCCCAGCTCCTTCTATTGCACTCCATAAGATTTATTCTCCATTGACTTGGATATATCCATTGATATTCATATATCCATTGACTTGGACATCTTCAATTTAGAAGCAGTAGCTGTCCCAGGAGAAATTAGATGGGGACACTATCAAAAGCTGAGTCTTGTAAAAAGGAAATAGAAATTCTTTAAGTTGAGAAACTTTTTAAAGAAAAGGACTTATCCCAAGAGGTGCTGGAGCTGCTGATGGCCCTCTGAGAAAGGGAGAGGGAAGAATATAGGTATAGGGTTCAGATAGTGGAGAGAGTCTTCCTCTCACTGTCATTTTTTATTTGTTTTCGTTTCCTGCAGCTTTAATAAAGGTGTTTGGATGGTGAACAAGTCCAGGAGGGCTGGCCTAATGTCAGCTGTGGGATCTTTGGCTAAGCTTAGGTATACAGTTCTCATACTGCATATTGTGTTGTCTTAATTTTAAGCAAAACTTCTCCGTGGCAGAAAGTAAAGACATTCCTGTTTTTATTCATATGGAATCTTTGAGCCCTGTCAAACCGTGAAGCTGGTTTAAGAGGATGGCCTAGGAAAAATCTCGCCTCACCCTTGAGGAGAGTGTTATTTAGATTGCTTCTGAAAAGGTTTTCTTCTTCTAATTAGTACCAGTTCCAGTTTGTCTAATAGGGTCCTGCTGCTGCAGTAAATATTTTTTTTTTTGATGCAGTTTCTTGATGTTTGAGGAACTAGTACAGATAAAACTCTGCAATGTGCTCTGATCTCAAGATACCGCTCGCCTAAATAAGCATCTGTTGATAAGAAATCTGTTGTTCATCTCTTTAAATGTTAGTCGATCTGTTCAAGTCAAAAGTCGAACCAGTTTTTCCCATTCCTCTGTCTTGTATCGCTTCACAGCTGGGAATGAAATTCTTGAGAAGTTGTCAGGGTGCTGTGCACGTGTTTGTGTATCAACACGTTTCAGTTCAGCGTCCAGGTGACTTCATCTGGCGATCGTGCCACGGCACAGCTTCTGGTTCCTCCAGTATTCAAAGATTTTTAAAATTTATTTTAAAGTTTTTCTCCTTCTGTGAATCCTATAGAAACACTACATCGGTGGCTGAAGTGGTTCTCCAAAGAGATGCCAATATCCACTTGTTCATGTTGGAAGCACATTCTTTGGTGGAAAGGGAAATAACTATTAAAAACATTGAGTTCAATTGAGTTTCATGGGTAGGAACTCTCTGGTTGAGAGATTGCTCGCTGGTGATACCGGGTCAGATCCAGATAAGGACATTGCAATGAATTGCACTAAACACTGGAGGAAAAATCTGTTTAATTCTAGTACAAAACACCCCCACCCCTTCTCTCCAGAGGAAGCTTGTGCCTTCATAAGAGATAAACTTTGTGAGATAAGCTTGGCTGTGGTAAGTTTTCTCATGAGGATGTTTCAGCTCGTATTTCTTCTCATCCTCAATGTGTTTTAAAAATTTACTCCCTTCATCTGCTCCCCTTTCTTCTTCCTGGATGGAGGTCTTCTCTGGTATCTTGCCATTGGAAACGTTCTGCCCATATATATAGAAGACAGCTTGTATTTGCGCTGGTGTGTCTGCACAGTACATAAATTGAGGACTTCAATCTGTCCATCTGGAGCAGGTCACCAGCAATAAGTTTTCTTCTGGAGGAATGGGTAAGGATGAAGCATCCTTTTTCATGCAAACTTAGAAGTAGCTTTGGAAGCAGTGCTGAAAAGGCGTCTGACTTGTACTGGGAACACAAGGATAAAAACAAGTGCTGGCTAACACTAGTCTTGTATTGCCTGAGTGGACGGACTTCCTAAAAATTGATTTTTTTCCTCAATCTGGTCTTTAGGAAGATAGTTTGAATGCACAAAAGTGCAGTATGGATTGAAAACCACTGTTTACTGCTTGAGGATTTTGCTGGCTTGAGCTTTCTGTTTACATTGTACTGCTTTTATTTCCCGCAACTGTTTCTCTATTTGCCTTCTTTCTTTGTGTGAACACCTTGGAGGAAAAATAAATACGCTGCTTTTGTGAATATCATTATTGAAGTTTTTGCTGAGCTGTATTTTGCCTACAGACATTATACATCCTATGCGGAAGATCATTTTTAATGTTTGCGTGCTGTGCTAAAACTAATTCTTCCCTGCTTTATTTTTCTTCTTCTTCTTTTTTTTTTTCTTTCCAGGGGATCTACAAGTATCTTGAGAGGTGTTTTTCAGACTTTAAGCAGAGAGGCTTTGTTGTTGGATATGACACACGAGGTCAGGTGACCAGCAACTGCAGCAGTAAGAAGTATGAGTATTGATTACATTTGCAAGACTAGAAATTAAATTGTGGCTTTAAATGCATTCTGTTCTACCAGAATATTTTTGTCATGAACTGCACACGCTCCTTCCCCTCCCTTACTCCACTTGTCCGCAAATGTGTAATGTAAGGCTAGTCACTTCACCAGAGAATTTACGGTCTAAATCTAATTTACAAGAACATTAGGCGGACATTAAGAAGTTGATATGCCTGGAGAAAAAATTGAATATGAAGGTAAATTCAGAATACTAACGCGTAGCTTGAAATCACTAAATGTTAATGCACTATAGTTAACACTGTCGTTCTTTTGTGTTACACATGTGATTTAAGTCTGCTTGGAGGAGAATAATTCTACCTGCAGCCTACTGTAACCGGTATTATGGTACCTTTATTCTAGTCTGTGGTCCCAGTGTATTTCCACATTGGGAATATTTTACTTGGTGTGCTAAAAATGTGAACTTCAGTGACGCCAAACTGCACTCTTTGCAGGGAAAGGGGAGCGGGAATCTCTGAAAAAACTGCCTTCTGAATTCCGTAAGGAATCCGGATTCCTCGGGAAGCAAAACACATGTTGTAATGGCATGCTTTACCAAAAAACCAACCCACTAGCTAATTATTATTTAGTTAATTAGTAGTTAATTATCGTAGTTAATTGTTCTAACTAATGTAATTTTTTTTTTCATTTTTGTCAATATTTTCTATTCTAAAGATGTCAAAGTTCTTTGTATAACAGAGCACAGAATGTAGTGACTGTCTCCTAAGAGTTTCTCTGTGCCCCTGAAATCTGCCTCTCCAGGCCTTCCTGTCTGCTTTCAGGGTTGTGTGGCACATTGTCCACCAGGCTTTGGCATAAGGGTTTTGAATTTGTCTGTTTGACTGCGTTTGTAAGGCTGTTACCCAAATTGGGTTATGCACAGCTTAAAAATGTGGAAGTGTAAGAAATAAACTCCTTTTGAGCCACACAAAGCTTGGATTTCGGACTTGATGGCAGTGCAGTTGTCGTGTTTCACATGTCTAAGGAACAAATCGGTTCTCATCTCCATGTTGCTTTTGTCCCCTTGGGGTGACACACAGTTCCAGTAGCACTAAAATCAAAGTGAACCTCCCCAAAAGAGTGTTTTCAGTTGGATCAGCGTGCTTATCCAGCACTATGGGAGCAGGAGCACCCATTTCTTTGCATCAGTCCCAGCACTGGGGGAGATGCCAGACCCTCCGGCTGTATCCCGTAATTAAGTTGATGTAAACCATTGTGATAGACAAGCAAAAGTTCAATAGCTTCAGCCACAAGCTGAGCTCTCAAACTCTTTTAAATGGTTTCAGGTTACATTTGATAGGTGCGATGGTGAAATTCTGAGTAACTGAAACTTAGACTACAGTATACTCGTCGTGGGAGATAAGGAAGCAAGTATTAATGTTTGTCTGTAAAAACAAGTGAGCTTTGTACTCACAAAACCAAAACAAGTGTTTTCACAAACTTAACACTATTTAATCTGTCATCTCTTTCGGCTCTGAGACTTCCCATTAACCGCTGAGCTGTGTGTACCTGACTTGAAAAGAACAGTTTCATATCAGTTACCTGAAAGGGAATGAATTTCCCTGCTGCTTGAAAGGAAAAGCTTATAATAAAGTCAAGGTTAAAAAACTCGGCTGCTCTTACTGTTTCTCAGCTTCCTGGAGTAAGAGTGTGATGGTTTGCAGAAGTATATTTCAGGAATAGATCTGCTCCATGGATGTTGTCTGAAGCTGCTGAGCAAGGCTGGCAAACAAGCTTTGCTGTCTGGGATACTGAGTCCTTTCCCAAACCTGCTGTTGCAGAGATCTGGCACTTCAAACGTTCTGGGAGATCGGTTCTGTCCTTGAGTGAAGGACAAGTGTCACACCAGTAGGTCCTGTATCTTTGTTTTTGATATCACTGGTTTATTTATGTGGTTAACTGAAGTGCTTTTCAAGTCACAAATTAAAGCACTGTCTCGGATTCTATAACCTGGAAACTATTACGTTGACTGTGTAAACTGTAGGATACTACTTTTAGTGTAAGGAAAAAAAAAAAGGATTTAAGAAAGAAGTGAAATGAAGGTTACAGTAATGCTAAATGGCTGGTGGGTTGTCGTGGGGAGTCAGGTTGACTGAATATTTTCTTTTTCATGTCGGTAGACTCGCAAAGCTCACTGCAGCAGTCCTACTGGCTAAAGATGTACCCGTGTACTTCTTTTCGACGTATGTCCCTACACCATTTGTGGTGAGTCACCTTCTCCTTTGAATTGTTGAACCGTACAGTCGAGTATTTGAAAGTTTCCTAAAAAATGTGAACTAGCAATTTTCTTCTCAAATTCCAGCCTTTATACAGAATCGTAAGGGCTGCTTGGTACATTTGTCTCTCTGAGGAGTTTGTAACAAGAGCGTTGCTGAATTTTTCTGTATGCAGGTAGTCAATAGAATCCCATTTCACCCTAGGCTGCTATGCCAGGGCAATAGATACTGCAGTCCAGGCCTTGCTCTGTTAGTTACAGGTGAAGCATTCTGCTCTTTTTTCATTCTCTGCTGAAACACCTGGGGCTCATAAGGGTCAAAGATGGTATTTGTGTGTGTGTGTGAATATATACATATATATAGGGGCTGTATTTTTTTTGGACATAAGGCTTATGCTGTTTAGAGTAGAAGAAATGAAGAATTGCCTCTACTTTTAATATCTCAAAGCCCACAACTTTCTGTTCTGGTCACAGCAGCTCTTTCTTGCGGGGCTTTAAATCCTTGTTTTCTATTCTGCAAGATTTTCTAGTGTGCTATGTGTGCTGTGGGTCTTGTTTTGAGGGGAGGAGTGAAAAGACTGGATGCTCTTTAGCTGGAAATACATGTAACTTCTTATTCAACAAGCCTTTTGGTGAATTCCTTCATTCTGTTTCAGCCTGTTTTCTTTTTCTCAAATACTAGTGTAATCTGAGTGTGGACTGTCTTTAATTGGCCAATTAACAATTGTGTTTATGACATTTGTGAATAGAATAATGTTCCTATGCAACAGAATAGAACAAGCTTGCTTTCTACTACAGGACACGGAATGATGAGCATTCACGTATAAAATTTTCAAATAAACTGGTGAAACTTTGAGCCACTTCTCCTGTAGCATCCTATCGCATAACTGTCCTTATAATATAATACTGTTTGTACCAGCTGCAGAACTCTTGGGTAAATCAACATTTCTGGGTTTCCCTTGTAGCCCTATGCTGTTCAGCAGCTCAAAGCTGTGGCTGGTGTGATGATCACAGCATCCCACAACCGGAAGGAGGACAACGGGTACAAGGTAAGGCTTGAACTTGAAGTTTGTAGCCTGTCACAGCGAGCTACTTTCCAGTATTACCTACTGGAAATGCCTTTGGCATTTGCCTGCTTCTGGAGCACATGCTTATCTTAGGAGGAGAAATTATTTCAAGTAATTTCTACTTCTATGACCTGAATTACACACGCTTTCTTCTGCAAGCAGAAGTTAAGACCACACTGCTTGTGTATCTTGAGCACGAGTCTTTTGTGACATTCCATAGAGTCTAATCAGCAGCTGAAGAAATGCTTAAGCAATTTGTGTGTTCACTTCTTAGACTTAAAAATTAGTTTAAAACTAAACTAGAACTTAGGTGAATTAATCCACACAGTAGGTAACTGTGAAGATGGGTGATGGTTTAAGAGTTGATTAATAAAACTTTATAGTAGTGTTGTTTTCCCCGTAGGGTTGTTTTTCTGGGCATTGAGAGAGGGGTGGGTGGCTTAATTTTGAAAGCTTGGAACCACGGAACCATCCATGATAGCAATTGCTGCTTGTGCAGGATTGTAACACGGTATTTCCTTTCTGAATTTTATGAGAATCTGAACTAAACTCTAAACTTTGACTGAACTTAGCATTCTAGCAGCTTAGTAAGAGGTCAGTGAGTAATGGCAACGATAGGACAACCAGTCTTACTGTGCACAGAGAGAGCTCTTGGAGGTGATTGTACCGCACTTTACAACTTGTTCCACAGAGGACAAATACTTCACCGGCCTTTACTTTTCCTTAGCTATAGCGATGAATAAGAAAATAAGCCACAGCAGTTTTCCAAGCATTTCTTTTCTCAAAAAGCTATGATTTTTGTGCCTTCTGATATAAAACATCTTATTTTTGCCAGGATATTGTTTTGTCTAGTCTTTCGCAATAATAGTTTTATCTTTCACTGTTTCTCCTGTGAATTCAGCAGCTTCTGAAGGTTTTGGACAATTTAAACCAAACTTGACAAACCCATAGTTTTGAAGATACTGGGTGTACCTGTGGGTTTCGTGAAAGCCAGCAGATGGGAAAAGAGACAGATCAGTCTGAGTAAACAGTCTACTCTGTGAACTCAACCATTCTATTGGAAACGAACTGTGGGAAAACTGGCATCTAAATAATTCTTTAACAAAGACTTTTTATAGTTCAGAGTTTGATAGTGTTTCCAGCTGAAAGATTACAGTTGTTCAGTTATGGAAAAGCATGTACCTTGGCATGATGCTTATCTGTTTTGCTTTGATTTCAAAACCAAGTTGTGCTTCTTTTTTCAAAAGGAATGCCAGACCATGCAGAAGGTAATGTTTTTTCTTCTGTTACAGTTTGCACAACACTCTCAAATGTAAAAGTGCCCAGTTTCAGTTTCTCACATCCTGATGATTTCAGTCATAATAGCTGAGAGTCAGCTATTCTGAGAATCATAGAATGGTTTGGGTGGGAAGGGACCTTTAAAGGCCATTTAGTCCAACCCCCTGCCATGAGCAGGGAGATCTTCAACTAGACCAGGTTGCTCAGAGCCTCAGCCAACCTGGCCTGGAATGTTTCCAGGGATGGGGCATCTCCCACCTCTCCGGGCAACCTGGGCCAGTGTCTCACCACCCTCAGCGTAAAAAAATGCCTCCTTTATGTCTAGTCTAAATCTTTGCTATTTTAGTTTAAAGCCATTACCCCTTACCCTATCACAGCAGACCCTGCTAGAAAGTCTGTCCCCATCTTTCTTTTAAGCCCCCTTTAAGTATTGAAAGGCTGCAATAAGGTCTCCCCGGAGCCTTCTCTTCTCCAGGCTGAACCCCCCCAGCTCTCCCAGCCTGTCCCCACAGCAGAGGGGCTCCAGCCCTCCCAGC
>VXBO01008763.1:8359-31402 GCA_013400135.1 Rhinoptilus africanus | reverse complement strand
ACAGCTCCGTGTCTCTCCTGTGCCGAGGCCCCAGCGCTGGGGGCAGCACTGCAGGGGGGTCTCACCCAGCGGAGCAGAGGGGCAGAATCCCCCCCTTGCCCCCCTGTCCACGCTGGGGGGATGCAGCCCAGGCTGTGGGGGGGGCGGTTCTGGGCTGCCAGCACACGTGGCCGGCTCATGGCCAGCTTTTCACCCTTCGGTATCCCCAAGTACTTCTCAGCAGGGCTGTTCTCCATCCCTTCGTCCATCGCTTGTATGGATACTGGGGATTCCCCCAACCCAGGTGTGGGACCTTGCACTTGACCTTGTTGAAATTCATGAGGTTCATATGCACCCACTTCTCCAGCCTGTCCAAGTCCCTCTGGATGGTATCCCATCCCTCAGGCATGTCAGCTGCACCACTCAGCTTGGTATCATCTGCAGCCTTTTTGAGGGTGCCCTCAATTCTATGTCACTGGTGAAGATACTGACCAGCACTGGTCCCAGTATAGACCCCTCAGGGACACTACTTGTCACTGATCTCCATCTGGACATTGAGCCATTGACCACTACCCTGTTGATGCGACCATCCATCCAAATCCTCATCCACCGAACAGTCCACCCATCAAATCCATATCTCTCCAATTTAGAGAGAAGGATGTTGTGGGAACCATGTCAAAGGCCTTATGGAAGTTCAGATAGATGACATCTGTAGCTCTTCCCCTGTCCATTGATGTCCCTCCGTTATAGAAGGCCACGAGGCTGGTCAGGCAGGACTGTCCCTTGGTGAAGCCGTGCTGGCTGTCCCGAATCACCTCCCTATCCTCCATGTGCCTTAGCAGAGCATCTAGGAGGATCTGTTCCATGGCGCTGAGGTGAGGCTGATGGGTCAGTAGTTCGCAGGGTTCCTCCTTTCTACCCTTTTTAAAATTGGTTGCCATGGTTCCTTTTTTCCATAGGGACCACAAACAGGTTGAGTAGCTATCATTATATAGCTAAAATTGTAAACTACATGATTCCAAATTATGCTTTCGAGAATTTAAGCCTTTTTTGTGTGACTTCAAGAAGCAGGAAATATGTGGAATCTTATAGCTAAAAGAATTTATCAAGTTAATAATCTTTGTAAATAAACCGTATCTTGTTTTCTTTAAACTTATACCCAGGTTTACTGGGAAAATGGAGCACAGATCACCTCTCCTCACGATAAGGAAATTATAAAATGTATAGAAGAGTGCGTTGAACCATGGAATGGCTCTTGGAATGAGAATCTAGTAGACACCAGTCCCCTTAGACAGGATCCTTTGAAGAAAATTTGTGACTGTTACATGGAGGATCTGAAAAAGATCTGTTATCATAGGTATTGTATAAACCAAAAAGTAATTAAATTATATTTTAAAGTGATTACGTTTTTAAGTCGGGTTGCATGTGACAAACTGACTGCTGACAGATAGACTTCAGTAATAAAGCATGGGATGCTGCCATACATAAACACTTGTGATTTGGTTATAGGGCATGGGCTTTCTTCCAGAATTTTAATAGCTTTGGACCTGCCTGTAGTGATTTTTATCGTCAGAAATCAGTGACTTGATTTCTGTCTTTACGGTTCACAGAAGCTGGGTGCTGCGTTCTGCCGCAGGCGTCATGGTCTGCTTGGGGCCATTGCTCTGTGCTCTTCACGGTGGGAATAATTTTTGGTTATCTCCCCCTTCTGTTTCGCCCCATCCCTTCTCTGACGTGTCATTAAATTAGGTGGTCACCATCATTAGGACTAAACCATACTTCTTGACTATAAAGCAGCCTCCTTTGGATACTAGGCTGCGTTAAAGCACCCTGATGTGAACCATTTTATGCTAATGAGTACGCTCAAAGAGTTCTGAATAAAATGCAGAAATTCAGAGTGAAGGTTAGGTCTACATGCATGGAATAGAGGTGAGAAGATTAAGTTAAAGGTTAGGTGGGGCAGAAGACAAGAACAAAAGGAGGAGGATGGATATAGTTCCTGAAGAGCCGGAGTAAGATCCTCGCGGTGCTGGAAGAGCTCAAGTTTGATGCAGAAATTAACAGTTCATTCTTGGGAAACTTTCAGCTGATTCAGCAGAAGGTAAATATCTCATTTTCCAGGAAAAGCAGCTTTAAACAAGCAATTTCTAATGAAAGTCCAAATAAGCACTTTTCACTTGTTCCTTCTTTGAAAGTAATGCAGAAATCAGCAGAATAGTACAAAGTGTAATTGCATTTTCTTTTGCTTTCTCGCATGAAAGTAGTCTTACTAAATAACTAAAAATCTTACTGAAATTCTTTTTTCCTTCTCAGGGAGCTAAACGTGCAGACAAATCTGAAGTTTGTTCATACCTCTTTTCATGGAGTTGGACATGACTACGTGCAGTTGGCTTTCAAAGCGTTTGGCTTTCAGCCCCCCATTCCAGTACCTGAACAAAAAGATCCGGATCCAGACTTCTCTACTGTCAAATGCCCAAATCCTGAAGAAGGAGAATCTGTGCTGGTATTTTTCTTTCTACATCATCAGATCTCTATGAGCTTTCCTCTGTTTAGATTGAAAAGCAAATAGGGGGAAGAGAACAAAGGAGTACCTGGCTTTCAGCTGGGTTAATACAGCGGGCAATCCATATGAGATTTTTCTTTCACTGCATGTTACATGCAAGTAGGAAAACTGAGTTTATTTGCTCTTGTGATTTTATTTTTCCCCCCTCCCTCTTTTCCCACCAGGAGTTGTCACTGAGGCTTGCAGAGAAAGAAAATGCTAAAGTAGTAGTGGCCACTGATCCAGATGCAGATAGACTAGCAGTGGCAGAACAGCAGGAGAAGTAAGTGATGGGAGCTTTTATTTTATCTCTTTCTGCAGAAGAGGTAGTGAAAATGATGAAATGTCCCCAAACAGTAGACAGGCACACACTTTCAGCCCACTCTTTCCTGTTGCGACTTAGCTAATTCGTGATTTTTCTTGCTAGCTTCATCTTTTGGTGTAGTTCCACCTGAAATAATGTATTTTAAATAAAATCAGTTAATACCTCAGAAAATATTAAATACTTACCGGTGTTACAGTAAATGGCCAAATAAAACTTAACTGAAAAGTTGAGTGGTTATTAAAGACATTAAAATCTTGTTACTGGTTTTTCACTTCTGTTAGGCAAACGGATTCTGCCTTGGGAGACTTAGCTGTTGTGGGCTTTCTTGTTGTTGTTGTTTTTCCCTGGCTGCTTCATATTGAATAGAAATTATTTTTCTTCCACTAACAGGCCAAAATTCTGATCGTTGTGTAAGTAACTGTCTATAATGCGCAGTTGCGCAGGCATTGCCTGACTGCAATGTATAGACTGCTATACCTGTGTTTGATAAATTAAAAAGACCTGAGCTGTTTTCAAGCTGACGTAAGGATACTTGATTTGTATCTTTGCTTGCTAACAGAACGCACTGGGCTTGTAAATCATTGAGACGTGATAAATGTGGAGTCCTGTTAGTACGGTGGCTTCGTATAGAGCAGCTTGTCCGTCGTGTGCTCAGATTCCCGTTGTTCCAGTGACCGCAGAAAACATCTCCCCCTGAGCGGATGCTCCTGGAAAACCCAAAAACGCTCTTATATTTTCTCTCCTGTCCACAGTGGCTGCTGGAAGGTGTTCACTGGCAACGAGCTAGCAGCTTTGTTTGGGTGGTGGATGTTTTCTTGCTGGAAGGAAAACTGCTCCCAAGATGCTGATGTGAAGAACGTTTACATGTTAGCAACCACAGTCTCCTCGAAAATTTTGAGGGCAATTGCACTGAAAGAGGGATTTCATTTTGAAGTAAGTGTGGGTTTTATGATGTCGTCTTGGCAGAGTAAAAATCTGATTGCCGTGTTTTCCATCTACCTCCCCCACTTACAACTTTACAGAATGAAAAATAGACTAATAACTTCCAGTCTCGTGTCTGGGAGTTTTAATACGTTCCAACTTGCAGGGAATGCTGTTGTACCTAGACAAGCCTGATTTTCGCGTCTGCGGTGTTTATCAATGCGCCTGACACTGAACGCAGACTGTAACATCAATTTATACACAGCCGCAAGGAGGCTGTAAAAGTGACACAAATTAAAACCTAAATTACTTATAATAGAAATGCCTTTGTTTTGGCTATTTTCCCAGAGAGAAGTTCTTCTGTGTGAGAGAATGAAAGTTTGTGCAGCTTGATGTGTTTACTACAAAAATGGCGTGCTTTTTGATGGATTTGTAACAAACACAGGTTACACGCTTCCTTCAGGTGCCCAGATCACTAGTAGGTTTTAAATTTGGTTTTGCTTCAAATTGTGACAGACAGAGGAACTCTTATGTTCAGATCCTTAATGTAGCTTCATTAAGGAATTGCTAAAAAAAGAAAATGGGGGGATGCCACTGCAGACTGACAGTGATTATTTTAGTTCCTGTGTTCAAATGAAGAGCTTGCTCTGATTTCTGAGACTATTGAATGTTAGCCATAAGAGATGCAACTGCTCTAAAGCTTAGCACAAACATACAAAGTTCCAGGTCTTGTTTAATACGTGTCTTAATTAAATCCATGTGCAATAGGAAGAAATACTTTGACAGACAATGAGTTAAAAACTAAAATTGAAAACAACTCTGGAAACCGTTTTGAGCATCTGTCCAGGTACGCTTAGTCAGGTTGAATATCACTGCATTGAAGTGAATTTAGTTATCTCACTAAATACTGTTCATATTTGCTTCTTCTGGAAAGGGACAGGTTTGACTGGAAAGCAGCTAGGAATTTACAGAACCCCTTGGTCTCCTCTAAAAG
The DNA here is from genome assembly GCA_013400135.1 of Rhinoptilus africanus. Classification (NCBI taxonomy): domain Eukaryota; kingdom Metazoa; phylum Chordata; class Aves; order Charadriiformes; family Glareolidae; genus Rhinoptilus; species Rhinoptilus africanus. Next base: position 26,641 of record VXBO01008763.1, on the reverse strand, counting down.
CTTACCCTCTTTGTGCCTTTCTTCTCTCCAAGAAGGATTTTCTAAGCTTTTGACTGCTTTTGCATGATTTGAAGAACACAGGAAGTGCTCTTCCCTTCTGTCACCCCAAATTGCTGTTTATATTTCTGTAACTGTTCCTTCTGAATAACTTTGTGCAGTTGTCTCATCTGATAAGCAGCATGGAGGATCTTATCTGATCCCAGAGTCACAGTCTCTCAAGCACTCTTACTCCTTGCTTTGATATTCGTGTCCTAGTTAGCGTTTTACTAGTCAATACTCATCCAGTGACTCCTTGCCTTAGATTCGTAATCTGTTCTGAAGATGTGACTTGTCTAATCTTTGTCTTTACTGTCTCTATTCTGCCAGTCAATTAATTAGATTTAAATTCAGGGAAATTATTTCAAGAATATTAAAAAAAATGTCCTTAAACATCAGTGTTTTGACTGCAGTATTTCCCATTGACTCTAAACTTCAAAATGCCCCATTTTGAATTTTTTAAGTCTTAAACCTCAATTTTTTTTCTTAACTTCCAAGTCTACCACACAAGATTCCCATTCGAGGAAGCATCCCGGAGGTGAAGGGAGAATAGTGGCTTGCGCTATCTTCTTGAACCTGGAACTAAGTAGAAAACGTGTATTTAATGCATTCTTTTTTCTGTTTCAGGAAACACTCCCTGGTTTTAAATGGATTGGAAGTAGAGTGAAAGATCTCCTAGATAATGGAAAAGAAGTTCTCTTTGCATTTGAAGAGTCTATTGGTATGTGTGTTAATATAATAAAATTTCAACGGTGGGGGGAAAATGCTCCTAAAAAGGAGTGGTCTTAGTTATGAAAAGAAATACAAAAATGCTTTGGTTTTGGTCTTTGTAGTTACTAGTACTGGTCTTTTGCTCTCATCACATCAACTTGACAGCTATTATAATAAATGATATATGGATCTCTGATTTTTATACTGTGCTTCTGCGGTTTCCTGGTACCAACCTGTTCTGATACAGGTTGAAAGTCCTGAGATGCCAGAGCCCAACTTCTGTTGCTTCATGGCCTTCGTGTAATAGTATGTCGAGTTCTTTTTCCACAATCTTTTTTATTTCTAGGCTTCATGTGTGGCACATCAGTGTTGGATAAAGATGGTGTAAGCGCAGCTGTGGTCATAGCTGAAATGGCAACCTACCTGGAGGGCAAGAACCTAACACTGGCACAGAAACTCATTGAGATCTATGAAACGTGAGTTGTCTTTTTCATTAATATGTTCTACTTAATTGTTTTGGAGCTGGGAATAATCTAGTAACTATTTTTAATGCGTCCCTCAGATGTTTTCTCATTGTAAGTTGCTTTTTTCTGGTGCTATGGTGGACTGTAGTCTTCAGAATTACAGGTACCAGTGGATTATCATATCTTTCAAGACATGAAACTTGAATGAGCCATGGCAGGGGGGTTGCAACAAGATGATCTTTAAGGTCCCTTCCAACCCAAACAATTCTATGATCTCCCAGTCACTCTTCATTTTTTTTAAGCTGCAGAGAAGAGTCTCTGTAGAACAAGGAGTGGGTGGAATATAGTGAAGAACAATTTAAATTTCAACGTGCAAACATGGTTGCTGCATCTAGTGAGCGTTTGCATTAGGTCTGCTTGGGGATAGTAGTTTTAATTTGAGTGAAATAATTGGTCACCTTCCTGTTGAAATAATCTGTAGTTGCGGCTGCTTGTGGAGCTATGGCAGACAATTTTTGATGGTGTGAAAATGATACTGCATATTAATTTCCTGAGGGCTACCAAGGCTGTGCTTAGCCAAATGGTTGGCTTTTATTTCTTTGGAGCTGAAACCTTTGCTTGAATTTAAAAATAGCTTAAGATGATCTGAGTAATACAGTGAAATCTGTTTCAGAGTCCAAATGTTTGCCTGTAACTGTCTGCTTTCACAGCTGTGAAAGCTGCGTTCTTTTTCTGTTATTGCTTTTCCAAACAGGGGCTTTCTTTAGATACCAAATGTGCAGAAAACTTCTGTATCTTGTAACTGAAAATGTTAATCTGCTTCTAGGTATGGATATCACATATCAAAGACTTCCTATTTCTTGTGCTATGATCCTCCTACTATTAAAAGGATATTTGAGAAACTTCGGAACTTCGATGCCCCTCAGTCTTATCCCAAATTTTGTGGTATTTACAATATATTACATGTACGAGATATTACCACTGGCTATGACAGCAGCCAGCCAAATAAGAAATCGGTGAGTTACAAAGTAATTTTTACAGCAGCCGTTCTGTTTTTTGGAGAGAGTGAAAGTTAAATACACCAAGAACTATGCAGAAAGATGTACTATGTCCACTAAGATGGTAGTATAATTACCACCATCTATTAAAACTGCTTAACAATGTTTACTGGGAGAACATTGCTTAAATATGAAACGGCTTGTCTGTTGCATTGGCTATTTTGATACAACAATGAATGAACTTTATTAGTTGAAGTGAGCTTGATGCTCCTGCAGCTCTTCAGCTGTCTGGCAGGCTTCCAGATGTTGGAATTGCAATGTGATCCTGAAATACTGACTCTGATCTAGGTGATAGACCTGCCAGGCTGAAATAACTTGTTCTGGTCCTTGCATTGGCTGGTGGATGCCACCTGCAGGGGATTTCAGCATGTTTATTTAGCTTTAAATTGACTGAATGTTGTAATTTTTTAAAAAAACAAACCAAACCCTCTACATTTGTGTGAGTTGGGGTGTTCTGTAATAAAACGTTGTTGTTTATGTAGGTGCTGCCAGTGAGTAAAAGCAGTCAGATGATCACTTTTACATTTCAAAATGGTTGTGTTGCCACCCTTCGGACAAGTGGAACAGAACCGAAGATCAAGTACTATGCGGAGATGTGCGCACTGCCCGAGCAGAGGTCAGTAGCAGGGCCACATGCACCCTTTGCAAGATGCCTTCGGCCTCAAAGGTCAGTACTTGGGCATCTGTCCCTGTGTGGAGGGGGATTCTTCTGCTGCCTCCTTGGAGACCTGAGCCTCAGCTGACTGTTCCAGCCTCTTAAACTGGCCAGTGATGCACATTCCTGCTCATAAGGGATCCCCTCTATGGTGGATAAGACAAAGAATTGAATTTTCAGCATCTATTACAGTAGGAGACTTCTTCTATTAATCCAAATCCTTACTCACTTAGAATTAAAATGTGACAAAGTCGTGCTGCTGCTGGCAAGTATGCGTAAACCCAGGTGGATTCCTGTTGCATTTGGGAATCTGCTGTGTTGCTCCGAGCTACTGCGTAGTAACTAGAGGTCTGTCCCCTTTCGACAGCCAGCTGGACTGAGCTGCTTCCAGTTTAAAAGGGGGGAAAAAAAAAATAGGGTATGTTTATACCATTGAAATCAGGAGTGTGACTGAGGAGCTCAGGTTCTCAGTCTAGCTAATGGAGAGAAGCAGGCTCTTGAACTGGATTCCTAACCGAAGTCCTGTGAGTACCTCTCCTTTTAGACGTGTGTCCCAACATTCCTGTGGAGCAGAGAATTGAAAATAACGTAAGAGGAGGATCTCCGATGCAGTATTTGGTTCTACTTATTGGCAGGAATTCAGGGCGAGCATGTTTTTATCATTGTCAGTGGACAGTGAGTGGCAGATTGCCTTTGCTTGGAAAATGTGCACGGAAGGGGAAACACAGATCCGTGGCAAACACAGATTTCCAGAGGCTGCTTAAATATTATTCTAATCTTTTTTTGTTTAGTTAAAAGCTTATTACTATGTGAAGTGTATTAACACCGCTACAGCCCATCTTTTGAGTAATTTTTCTAAATTGTTATGAATCGACCGTGGAATAACAGCAGGTCAGAGAAGCAGTAGGAATTCTACATCCCGATTTTCTGAATGGCAGCTATTGCCAGAAGCCTGTATTTATTTGGTCAGAGAGCTTTCTAATTGTGTGACGTATCAACGTGCTTCGTTGTTACACGGATATGGAAATTCTCGCTTCGGTTAGAACATGCTTCCCTGCAGCTGGGAGTGGGCAACATCCCATTTGGTGTAAATACTGAAGAAAAGGTAGGATATGGTTGAGGCAAACAGCTGCACCGACAAGGAAGAAATAAATGCTAGAAATATTGCCCTTAACGTAATCTTAACTCAAGTGAGGGCCAGACAAGTAAGAGGGAAATGAAGTACATGAGGGTGCTTTGATGCCTCATTTGGGCTTCTGCTTCTGTTCCTTCTGGCAAGTCAGAAAAATGCACTGACCTTTAATTTTAGAAATACCTGTGGTTAATGGCAGTTATTATCTGGAACATGAAATTGAAAAGCTTTCAGGCTTCCCTGGTTCAAGGCATAAAATGGTCTGGAGGAACCTCAAAAGGCATTCTTCTCCATAATAGCTTTGCAAGTATTTCATGGAGTTGCTGGTTATTGATTATTCTTAAAAGCTGAACATCAGGAACGTCAGTCTTACTGCAGCGTTTTGGGGTATTTTCTTTTAAAGGAAGTGGGGACCTGAAGGGCACCGATATATTGCCTGTTCCACAAACGGACAAAGCAGATGTAAATAAGCCTGTTTTGCCCGTTCTCTGTTAAAAACAGACTGCGTCCCTGGACGTAGGAGAGGGATTATACATTTTTAAAGGAGCGTTGGAATGCATTAGTGTTTGTGCATGTGGATGCTGGCTTTTTACTTGGATAAATGTCTGGGAATTTAAGTAGGGAAAGGCTCATTATATTACGGTGTTCTCTTGTGATACTTTGCCTGATTACTCAATCCCCCTAAACTGCACTTGAGCCAAAATACAATCACATACCCATCTGAATGCCACGCAGAGAAGAATATAGAGTACCTAGCTCTTTATTAGTAGCTTATTCTTGCTTTTTAATCCATTTACAGTCTGTGTCTGACCAGTCTTGCACTGGTTTTGCAGTCGTTAGTTCTTGTGTGGGCTCTGCTAGCCTAGAGCCCTCTAGTGGCGATTATTCTTCTTCTTGAATTAAATGAGTATAAACTAATATTGCAGTAGTCCCTATCAAAAAATAGCTTGGTACAGCAAACAGGTTGGAGTCTCTACACGTTGATGCTGGTAGGAAACATAACAGAGTGAGTCCATCACCATCACATCTTGCTTTGTTTTCCTTGTTTTTAATAAATGCCTGGTGATTATCAAACCTCTGACGCGGTATTGTTCTCTTTCTAGTGACAGAAGCGTGCTGGAAGAAGAACTTCAGAAGCTTATTGAGGCTTTGATCGAGAATTTTCTTGAACCCGATAAGAACGGACTGACCTGGCGCTCTGCTTAGGCCTCTGACTGGTGTTCAGAGGAGCGACCGCCTGCACTGCGTCATGTGAAACAAAGGAACCAAGAACAGAACTCAGTTTAAGAAGTGTGCGTGTGTGTATGTGCGTTAAACAGCTACATTTTTATTCTATAAAGAAGAAGCATTCTTTTGTCAGGCTTTTCACCAAAGTCTGGGCTAGAAAATTGGGATAAGGACAGTACGTGAGAGAAAAGGACGCAATTTATTATTACGCTTTTGACCAAAAGACTAATTAACCTGCACCAATGCAGACGAACTGCCCTGGGTTTAAGAGAGCTGATCTTAACCAGTAGATCTTGTCTTAAACTCATTTCAGGTACTCAATACCTTTTGCGTGACAAGGTTTTAAAATCGGGTAGTCCTAATATTTGAAGGAAGCGATCGCTCCAAACTGACAAAAAAAGCCTGCTTCTTCCTAGCTGTTGTGCGTGAGTGTTACAGGTCTTAATTTCCCAAAAATGTTGAAGTAGAATTCAGTGCTTAGCATTTCTTGTTCAGGCAAGTTGTTCAGTATGACATTTTTTCAGCTACTTAAGTATCCTTTCGTTGTTAAAGGTGCTCTTGGTGCATTGTGTCTTTCCTGTGTGTATCTTCAAATATTTACTTGACAGAGAAACAATAGTGGCAACACATGCAGTTCCACTTGCAGGCTGGGTTTTAAATTACCTAGTGCCTTTCCAAGGCATTCAAAGAAATAGAAACGTGTTCATTCCTTAGTTAAATTGCCCATTTCAACTACCATGGGCTTTGCAACCATTTTTTGGTCCCACATCTCTGAAGAGTCTTAAGCTTTCTTTCTTTTTTTTTTTTTCCCCAGAAATTCAGTAACTTTGAATGAAAATTCCAGTGAGTGACTTTTTTTGTTTGTTTTGATGGCTTTAATTTGTACTGTGTATTTTAAAAAAAGAAAACAAAACCCAAAAAGACCAACAGAAGAAAGTGGAGGTGAGACACAGACACCATTGATTATTATTTTTAATTACTAAATAATATTTTTGGGGGTCATGTATTGTGAGCTAATTTCTGTTAGAATAGCAGTTTGCAAATACTACTCTTCTTTATCTTTCAGGGCAAGTTTTTAGTAACTTCCCATTATCTATTTCCTACTTTTGCTTGAGCAGAAAATGATACTGCTAATCAATTTTCCCAAAAAATAGACCGACACAGAAATTCTCCTGTAGATACTGAGGATTTCAGAAAAGAAAAGCCGTGTTTTGGCACAGAAAAGCTGTGGAAGATGCTTTAACTGAAAGAAAACTTCAAGACAACTACATATTGATTAACCGAGAAAAATACTTGTTAATGCGTGGTACTAAATTGCTAATGTAATCCTTCAGCATAAAGTCAGTGATGTTCTAGCCATCTCCCTGCTATCACTTTACAGTAATTAGATAAAAGAAATAGATAAAGCTGAACACTTAACCGCTGTATTGAAGGTTGCCTGAGAAGAACCCGAGATGCACTTAAATTAAAGCCGTTGTTTTGCCATTATTGTTAAATCTCTAAATTTGTCCTCCATCTTATTATACCCTTACAGCTTGATGCCGCAGGATTGCGCCGAGTGGTTTTGTGTGTGTTGTGTCTGGATGGCTTTAAAGAGCACCGAGGTTTCTCTGTCCGTGCGGGTATCGGGTATTTCATGCTGACAGAAGCTTTGCACTATAACCGTGGATAAGTATTTTGCTGTATATGAATGTACATGTACTGCAGAAGGTCTGTGTTGCACAAATTCTTACTTGCCACCGATATTTATTTATTTTTTATTTTAAGAGAAAATATTTCCAAATTGTTCTGCAATTGAGTGAAATGTATCTAATACCAAAAAACATTGGTTTTGGTTTTGGTTTTTTTTTCTGGATTGTACATTTGACTGATGTGATGCGGAAAATGAGTGAAAGCATTTACACTTATAGGCGTTACTGTACAGCTCTGGGTAGGTCTCAGAAGGCGTAAAGGCGTTTTTGACCGCTGCTTTGTCTTTAGTTTTCACAAAAAAAGTGCGGATCTGGATCCCGACTGCACTGAATTTGAAGGAGGTCTTGCCTTTTGTTCCGTGGGCAGCAGATGAAAGCCTTGGGCGTTTTGGATTTTGTTTTTGAACAAGAGTTCAGAATTGAATTAAGAGTTCAGAAGAGAACAAGTGACTTAGAACATAATTTTGAACTAAGGTAAACGCTGTAAAAAAGCATAGTTCATGTGATGAGGCCGGCTGTGTGTGTTATCGTAGCAGTTAGTGTTAGGAGTTATGTTTTGCGAGTTGTGCTTTTTTTATGCTCCCACAAAGAGCAGGAATCTGCAATGTCCCAGAGAGATCTGCTTTATAGCAGCAGGCAAGCATTTTAAATGCAGTATGGAAGAAAATCGTGATTACGTTTTCCAGTCAGCATTCTTAGAAGTTGGTAACTGTTCATAGTATAAATATCTTTAATAAAAACCCGAATCCGGGGAGTTTAGGTATCTGGGATTCTTCTCGTCGATAGAGTTGAGCAGTAAGTTATAGATGTAGTAGTGCTTTTGGAATGACAGCAACAGGCACTGTGTGTTGAATGTATTTTAAGGGTATAATAACTATTGCTGGTTTAAAGCTGCTGCTACTGTTGTTTTCCTACTGTATTTGAACTGTTTGATATATTTATATTGTTCCATTTGTGGAACTCCTCCCTCTCATCTCGCTTCCCTTACTTCTGGTACTGTGAAGGACTGTAATTCTCTTATTTCGTTGCCCTATAACTTTGTTATACACTGTGTTAGAGTTTGTTGGGCTTGTGTACAATCTTCTTTCGGTTGTCAGCTGTTCTTTACTACTTTTCCGAGAAGAACAAAGGCTTTTCAAACTTGAGTAGGAAGCGGGTAATAGATCAAAGTACGCTGTGGATGCTGTTTACTAGGCGCTTCCAGTTAAAATACATCTTTTCAAAGGTTGCTCTACAGCAGGTCGTTGGCTTAAACTGTAATCACACAGCCATTGATTTGGTTTTAGCATTTGATAATGAAATTAGGAGGGCTTGGTTTTGTCTTTTCCCTTTTTGATGTACTGGGCTTACTCTCCGTCTCACTCAGATGTGGTAAAGTTGTGTTTCCGTGAGGCTGGGATGGGGCATTTATGAGTACAGGAGAGTTGCCAGCCAAGGTGGGACGTCTGCGATACAGAGCTTGTAGCTGAGTTTTTTATTCTAGTTGTGATATAGCGTCCAGTCTGTGGTTTAAGGAGCTTCGGATGCTATTCATGTCTCTCCTCCTGCACCTCTAAAGGACGCTTCCGTCCATGGCAGGAGGGGAATCCTAAACTCTTGCGTGGAGGAGGAGGAGGGAGCGTGTTTATCACAGGAGAATTTGACTGGGAGCTCCAAGCACAGCTCTAGCATTGCCCCTGCTTTGTTTTTGCCGTTGGCGTGGTGCCCTGTCCCGTTGCTGAGCGAGTCCTGCCTGCCCTGTCCTCCCCTGCCCTGCCCTTGGCATCCCACCAGGATGCAGCTCCCAGGAGTCAGGTTTCCCCTGGGCTGCAGGAGAACTGGGATCTCGCCTGAGTGGGTCCCTATTTTCCTTAATTTTAAATACACAGCTCTTCCTTCTGAGGAGAGGAAGTGCTTATTTATGTCATCCACAGAGTGAGTTAAGAATTAAAGTTGTTTGTATTTCCGTTTCAGACCTCGAGGTGCGTTACGAGGTGCCGGGGGCTCCTTTACCTGCCTCGGGCACATCCTGACTTCTCTCGGGCTGTTGCCGTGTCTCTAGTTGGAGGATACCTGCATATTGAAATTCCTGGTGTTACTCCCTGATTTAGCGGTACTCGGGTCGCACTATGCGTCTGCTCTTTGTCTCCCGAGGCATTAGGGGTTTCATTTTCAGGGGGTGTGTTTGTGTGAGACTCTGAGAGTATTAAGGGAGAAGACGCAAGGTGGGATGGGGGTTTCTGTTATCTGGGGCAGGGTGGAACATGCGTCAGCTTTAGAAAGCACTTGGATATTCTCTTTAATTTTAAAACTAACATTATTGTCACTTCATTTTGTCTTTGCCCCCCTGGTTTTGCCCTCTTCTCTCCCCAAGTAAGAGAGGGGGGCTGCATGGTGACCCCTGGATGGTTAGAGTCCACCTTGATACCATTTTCCATCCTCCCCTGCCCTTTCCCTGCTCAAGAGTAGCTTTGTACGAGGTGACTGAAGTACCTGCAGCTGCATCCGTCTCCTTGGCTAGAACCCTGGGGAGCTCTGGACCTGCACTCTTGTTTACCCGGTGTCTGTTCTTCTGTAAAACTAGGGCATATTACAAATACAGAGTGAGAATTTGCACTTTTCTGAAGTATTTCTGTGTGTTATTGCTATGTGGATTTAGCTGAATGAAGTGTTCTAAGTAATAAAATATTCTCTTCGTAGTAGCAATCCTTTGTGTTTCTTCGATCTTCTTTAGTCAAACGCTGTTGCCCCAAAACCCGAGCTGGCAGACAACTGCTCCTGACCTGGTGTGGTGAGGACGAGTTGTGACGTGAAGTCACCACTGATGCCACCACAGAGCAGACGGGAAGGGAGGTGGATGTTGGAGGCACAAGCCAGAATCGGGAGAGGCCGATCTTTTGGGGGTGAAGTTCCTTCAGGAAGAGCAACAGCCCAGAAGGGAGGAGGTGAGGGGACCGGGGGAGAGAAGCCGGGCTGGGCACTGCAGGTGACAGAGTGGGTCCATGCCGGGGGTGGCATTCACCCTAAAGAAAGGTTTTGGCTCTGTAGGAAAGCTCTCCCCAGGAAAAACCAGGTTTCAGCTCCGTAGAGTCCCACCAGGAATGCTCTCACCAGGAAACACCAGGTTTCAGGTTCACAGATTCCCACCGGGAAAGACCACCCTCTTGCTGGTCCCTCTGCCCTTGAGAGATCACCCTGCGCTCGGGATTTTATGGGATTCTTATGCTCATTGTTAAACTCTGAGACAGGAGACAGTTTCCACCCCAGCTTTGTTTTAATATGAAATTTAATAAGTTTGATATAAGGTGGTTCCTGGGGGCACAGCAGCGTGTCCAGGAGGGTTCTGCATCCCTTCAGGGATGGATGGGGGGGGATCTGCATTTGAATCGCTGTTTTTTTTTCCTCCTTGCCAAGGCTGATGCTCCACATCCAGCTGTTCTCCCCCTCCCAGCTCACCCCAGTTAGCTCCCAGTTATCCCCCGTGCCTCACTGACACGGATGGTGCTTTCCAGGGAGAGACTTCACCATACCCCTGAAGCCTTCGGAGTGGCTGTGAAATGAGAAAACGGTAGAAGGAGCTGGAGTTGGAGGGGTTTATTTGGGCTGGGGGTGAGGGAGGTGGCGGTGTCGCCCATGCACAAAGTGGGGACAGGGACTGGGTGGGGGGACAGGGACCCGGCGGGGGGACAGGGACCTGTCAACCAGTGATGGCCTCCGATCTGTAATTGCAGGAACGGGCACTGGATGTCCCCACGAGTCCATGCTGAGCCACAACTGGCCCGCTTCACCCTTCTGGCGTGGGGACAACCAAGGGACAGGCTGGGGACAACCAAGAAACAGGCCTGGCACCCCCGGGGTTTGGGGCTGGGATGCGGAGCAGAGGGGTGTCCTTCAGCAAGGGGCAGGGGGGGACACCCTGGGGCCAAGTTCTGCTGAACGGGGACATCTCTTGCAGGACCAGCAGGACACAGCCTCCTTCAGGGCAGGTAGCGAGCCGTTTTGGGAACCGGAGCATCTCGTGGAGGTCCCGCATCCATCCGTGCTGCTGGTGGATCTGGGGACATCGGGCTGGGAGCAGCCGCAGTTGCTGGAGGCTGGTGAGTCTTGGCTTTGCATTCAGGTCTTGTTAATTTAGTAGCTAAATTAATTACTAATGTGCCAAGCCCAGCCCGCGTGGCCTGTCCCTTGGGCTCAGCTCTCTCGAGGGGGGACTCACGAGACATCTCAGGAGCCTGTGCCTCATGGTTTCATCCTGCTGGTTGGATCCATCTTGCCATGGGAGGACATGGTGCTGGTGCCCCGGTGCTGGTGGGGGCCGTGAGCTGGTGTCCGTGTCAGCGCAGCGAGAGGCGATGAGGGTTACTTCCTCCCATCACGTTACTGGGGGAAAGCGAAGGAGCGATTTCTATGTGCGTGCGGCAGATACGGAGCACCTGGAGTCCCTTCCAAGGCCTTGGGGTCGGAGTGGGATCAGCAACTCCTAAAACCCATTCCCTGGGGTCGAGAGGAGGCCCTCAACTGTGCTGCTCCCTGGAAGGGAAACTGAGGCACCGAGCAAGGGAGAAACACCACCCAAAATTCACCCCACGCCCCTCTGAGCACCAGCTCTGGCCCATGGGTGACGGACCTTCCTTGTGGATCACGAGGTCCTTTGTAAGGAGGTGGCAGAGACGCTTCTCCCTTGGTGCCACCACCGAGCCAGGCAGCCTGGGCACCTCTTGCTTCTGCCGTGGGCAGAGAAGACATCCATGTGCGGTGCAGGGACAGGGCAGGAGCCGAGTCCACCAGGACCGTGGCTGCAACCGTGGGTCCCTCCAGCCTTTCAGGCTGCCTTACCCCGATGGCACAACGTCACCCGGTAACTGCTGCACCGCAGGGATGTCCCCTTCTTCTGCAAGGGACAGGGAATTGGGCTGGGCCAAGCCGAGCTCCTGGGGTGCTCGTGGTCCCCTGCTCCTCTTCTCTCCCAAGCCTGAGCTGCAAGTGGTGTATGGAAGCCCACCTCTGACATTGCGAGTTTGGGCCATCCCGAAGGGAAGGGCTGTCCTTCTGCTCTGGAAACTTGTCCCGTGGGGATGGAAAAGGGCTGGTCCTGTGCATGCACAGCAGCATCCCCATGGTCTGGGAGCACAGGGGTTCATCCTGCCCATGCAGAGCAGCATCTCCGTAGGTTTGGGGGCTCAGAGGCCCACTGTGCCCACGTGGAGCAACATCTCCATGGGTTTCGGGACTCACTGTATCCATGTGGAGCAACAGCTCCATAGGTTTTGGGGCTCATTGTACCCATGTGGAGCAACATCTCCATGGGTTTTGGTGCTCGTTGTGCCCATGCAGAGGAGCACCTCCATGGGTTTAAGCTGTGGCTTCTTTTACGCATTACAGAGATTTTCTTGGCTCCTCTTTGTGAAGAACATGGAAACATCCCCCAAAGGGCACCACAGAAGGGTCCTTCTCAGGGGCTTCCTTTGAAGCAGGAAGGTTTGTGCAAGTCCTACCATGCTGGGGAGGGAATGGAGCTGTGAGCAGCTGTAACGTGGCACCGTTGCCTAAGCCTGGGGCCAGTTACACCGGTGTAAAACCACAGGAGGGGGGAAGAAGCTGTGGGGAGGGGGCTGGTTTTGTCTCCATTGGAGCTGAGGATGTGTCCTCTGAGGCTGAGGAGCTTGGACAATTAGAAGTGATGAAGATCATCTAAAAATAGTTATTTGTAAATGTCAGGCGCGCGAGTGCTGGGAGGATGGAGCGTCTCTGCGGGGTTGTCTGTGCCGCTGCATCCTTATGCAGGACCAGGGACCAATACTGATCTGCCCTGGGTCGATCCTGCTCATGCTGGCTCTCTGAGAGACCCCCAAAAGCCCCCAAATGGGCTGTCATGGATCATCCCAGAGATCCATGGCTGGAGACAGTTTCTGTGCCTTATTATCCCGACGGGAGCTGCAGAAGATCCCTACTATGCTTCACATGGGTGGGGTCGGGAGAGATGGTCTTTGGTACCGACACCTATCCCTCTACATGAATTATTTCTCAGGGGTTTTTGATAGTGGAAAACTTCATCGAAGACCCCCCCTTGCCTGCAGTACCCACTGTAGGATAATCCCAGCCCCCCAAATTGGGTGACGCGCTGCCAAAACCCACCTCAAAGTTGCTCTGGCCCCCACTGTCCAAGCAAACGGTGGGAGCCTGGTGGCACGGGGACACCCAGCAGACACGTTCTCGCCTCCAATGTCCCCAGCACGCCAAAAACTTGCTTAAAACGGCTGGGAAAGCAGGTTTATTTGGAAAAATAATCCAGATCGGGGCAGATTAGTGGAAACACGTCCTTCTCCATCTGCCCGGGCTGTGCGGTGCCAGCTCCCCGCGGGGCTGCCCAGAGCCAGGCTCCGGTGAAAACACACACCAGGGTGGGAAAAACCACCCTGAGGAGGACGAGGTGGCCCCGGGCTGGGGACCCGGGTGGCAGGGAGGATGTGAGGCTGTGGGGCTGCAGCCTCGGGGGGTGTCCTGGGGGGAGCTGCTGGGGTTCAGACCCTTTTGGGGCGGGGGGAGCTACGTCCCCTCCAGCTCCCATCAGTCCCAGGTGCCCTGCCTGGGTACCACTGCCCTTCCCTGCCTCTCCCTTGCCCGTCCCATGCCTCTCCATCCCTGCCCCACATATCCCTGCCTCCCCATCCTCGCCCTGCCCGTCCTTGTCACCCCTGTCACACCGCTGTTCGTGCCGGGGGGGGGGGACTTTGACCTGCCACCCCGTTCCCTATGGCCAGGCTGGGTCCCTCCGGCCCCTTTCCCCCAGGACAGGTCCCCAGCACCACGATGCTGCCGCCTCCTCCTTGCTACTGGCAGCTCATGGCTGAGCGTTATCCCAAAAGGCTAATTAGAAGCATTCACGGATAAATAGGTGGGATCCTCTTTAAGCCAAATTTCTTTGGCAGCACCACCTCTGAGCCGGAGGAAGGATAAACGGAGTGGGGACTGTCCCAGGCTTGCAGGTCCCAAAGCTGCCCAGAGTTTTCATTTGAGCCCTGCTGAGGTTTGAAATCCAGTTCTGTGGGTTTTTTTTTTCTGCCCAAATTCTTCCTTGCTACCAGGAACTTGGCCCTGCTTTGTTTGTGCCTCAGTTTCCCCAACGCATGAGGGGAACAGCTCCCGCTTGCTCTTCCTAAAGGAATAAATGAAAAGCAGAGATCTGGGTTTTTTCTCCCTCTCTGTTTGGGAGGGTAACGGAGGAGGAGGATGAAGGAGCCTGGTGTGACGCTTCTCAAGCGGGAAGAATTGGGCAGCATTAATTGTTATTAATTCTGTGTATTTTTGGAAGGGGGAGGCAGCCGGTGGCTGATTTTCTTCCCCGCCCGAGTCCTGGGGCATCGCAGCCCTGCACTCGGCCCGGGGACAAGGACGATGCTCCAGCCCAATTCTTTCCTTAATAAAAAAATAAATCAAGCAGCAATCGCCATGCCAATATTTTTGGCCTCTTCCGTGCTAAAGGAGACCGTGCTCAGCATCCCTTCTACAGCTCTTGGTGCCATGGAGCAACTTCCACCACACCGGAGCAAAAATGCTTCTCAAAACACATCGGGGACACCTTGATCCAGTGACATGAGCATCTAAAACCCCTCAAGGGGGTGTGCGGGGCTGGGGGGGGATGGATGCAGGACTGCCTGGTCCCCGCTCCGGCTGCACCCACGTCCGCATCCTCGCCCAAATCTCACTGCTTGCCTCTTGGCCGCGTTGGCCCAAGAAACGGCCGAGCACTTGGGGAAATAAGGAAGGAAAAGTGGATCTGAAAGAGCGTGTTGGGTCACAAAGCACCGGTAACTTAGAAGCACCTCACACGCAGGGTATATAAACAGCCCTTTGGGTTTTTTTCCCCTGTTTTTTGGTAACAAGCCACTGCAGCGGGCTCTGAGCATCCTTTGCTTGATTCCTATCATGGATGCTGAATTTCATTCAGCTCAGGGAGCAGCCGAAGGCTCAGGGCACTGGGAGATTTGCATCCCCCTCGCCAAACCCTTCACAGAAAGGGACCGCATGGAAACACGACGGCAGCTGGGTTTCTCTAAACACCCAGGAACCCAAAAAGCACATTTGGAGTCTCGGCTCGCTGACAAGTCTTGGTTTCGCTAATCCAGAGGTTCCCTAATCCTCCTGATTTGTCATGCGGGGGGTATGCGCTGTACAGAATAATATTAACATTAACAAGCCACAAAAATGATGCTCCTGCAGCTGCTTGTCCACCCAACCACCCGCATCCGACCGCTCGCACGTCGCCTTCGCCGGGCTGATGGGGCTTTGCCTCTCCGAAGGGGGTCGGCACATGCATCCCGGGGGTCTCGGTGCCCCCGGCGAGGATGGGGAGCGCGATGCTCCGAACCCCTAGCTGCTCAGTGATGAAAGGAGGAGCATCCTCATCCTTGGGGACCAAAAGCCATCACATCCCTCCCTTTGACCTCAGGGAAAGCTGGAACAACCAGTTGCCCATGCTGGCCACCAGCTTTGCCAAAGGGTTTCCAGGCCAGGATGTGTTTAGCCACTTCTCCATCTGCCCGGAGGCAGATTTCCTTCCCGTTATCTATTGCCAGGCACCGGCGGCCGCTGCCAGGCGGATGCTGTGTTCCCTGGTCCAACAACCACCCATCTGCCCGCAAAACCCTCCAGGCGCTTCTCCCCCTCCTCGCTGCAAGATGTTAAATCCCGCCAGGACTTCCCAGTGCCGTCCCACCGATTTCATGTTGCTCCAGTGGAATCGCAACCCCGGGGCAAATCCACCCCATGGCCCTTTTTTCTTGCTCTGGGGCTGGGTTTTGGCTTGATGGGGGTGGGAAAGTGAGGGAGGAGGTGGGAAAGCAGATGAGGGCGAGGGGCAGGCTGAGATTGCTCCCCCCTGAACCTGCCCGGTGACTCATTGCGTGGGGTGGCGAGGTGGGGCTGGAGCCCGCGGGCTCCTAGAATGGGGTGAAAATATCAGGAAAAGGTTCACAAAATGCAACGACTTTCTGCTGGAGCAAGTCATCTCCAATGAGCTGAGCCCTGGGGGGTCTCCAGGGCTTCTCTGGGAACTGGGACAGGGCTGCGGGGGGGAGCCACCTCCCTGCCCAGCAGGACCAGTCCAGAGCAACTAGAAAACTCATTCTGACTCCTGGTGCCGTATCCCTACCTGGATACAGCCCAGACGCTTGGCTCTGCACCACCTCCCCTTTCCCGGCTTGCCCGCCTCAATACCGGGCTCGCAAGGGTAGGAAATGCAAAGGGGCAAAATACAAGGGGGGAAAAAACAAAGGAGGAAATGCAAAGGACCCTGCACCAGGTCGCATCCTTCCTGGGGTCTCCGAGCGTGCCTGGGATGGAAAGAATTGTGCTTTTCCCCGGCAGAACTTTCCACCTGGCAGCTAAAGACACACGCGTGCAGGCTCAAGGACCATAAACCCCACAAAACTCTCATTTACAAACCCGACACGCCAAGTACCTGCTGCTCCCCGCATCCAGGATCCCAAAACACCCGGCAAACACCGGCGCTGGCCCCGGGCAGGGCTGCGGGGCAGCGAGGATGCAGCCCCCATCCTCCCCCCTGCCCGGATCAGCATCCCGGGATGGAGAAAGGCAAACGCAGATCTATCAAAATGCAACACATCCATTTTCAACCCGGCACCGAAATTCAGCGTTTTAAGATGCCACATTGCCAAAGCTGCAGCTTGGTTTCGGGAAATGCTGCGAATTCCTGCCTCCCCCCCGCACCCGTAGATGCTCAGCGCTCCGGTATCTCGTGAATTAGGTACCAAATCACCCAGGAGATAAAAAACTGCTTCAGAAATCTATTACCTGGATAATTTTCCCCAGTCCCCACCTCGCTACCGGGCAAGGATCAGGACAGGCAAAGCCTCAGCTCTGTGTAAGAGCTGGGCAAAACCCCCTCTGCATCCCTGGCCACCGAACCAGCCCCGGAAAAGAAGTTTCTAAGCACCAGCAAAACTACAAGGGAGCCCAAAACTGCCTTCCTCCGGCAAAGCAACTGCAAAAACATCCCTCGGGCAGGGGATACTCGTAAATCATTGCAAGAAGCTTCATAGAAAATAGACGATAGCGTGGATGCAGCTTTCAATATATTTGCTCTAGGATATAGTAACAGGCACGGTTTTAAAGCAAACACGGGCGGGTGAACTAGGTCGAGAGCTTTCGCTTCGCTCGTTTTAAATTACAAAGTGCCGAGACAGCCTAGTCTAGGATATATTTTAGAGTCAGAAAAGGGCTGCCCCCGCACGCCCTGGGGAACATGCACGCAGCCGGCGGAGGCGTTTCCTACACAGCTGCATCGTTTTGTGCCTGGAAAGAGCTGGAAATGCCATCGAACAAAACCAAATGGAGAAAGGGGCTTGGGAAAAGCACATCGCTTCTCAGGGGGGGGGGAGCGGCTGGACGGTGTGTTTTCCTCTGTGTTTGGAGCAAAAAAAAAGAAAAAAAAAAAGAAATCAAGTTTTGCATCTGTCAAATAGAAATCTAATAGGAAAGAGAGCTGTACATGGTCAAAGTCGAGTCCAGGCTCCAGGAACATCCAGGAGGACAGTTTCAGGTATTGCCTGCTGCTTCCCGGGATGTGCCAAGCAAACACTCACGTGTGTGGGGTGCCGAGTCCCGCCGGCAGCGTGGCATCCCGCGGTTCTCCGAAGTAACCCGCCGCTGGAGAGGAGAGGCGGGAAGCAGCTCGTCATCCTCCTGGGAGCGCCGGCATCCCGCGGGACCGATCCGGATGCGCTTCCCTCTGCCCATGGCCACTGGGATGGAGGGAACGGATCCAGCCCGGTCCCCTGCGGGGATCAGCGCTATGGGGTCAAGTAGGGCACAGGCAGGGAGAGCCGGTCCGGAGCCCTCCGAGGAGGGTGCCCCCCACTCCGACGCACCCCAACACCCATCCCCGAGACCGGCTCGTCCTCAGAAACTAATTTTCGGCGATGTCATGGCAAGAGGATGGAGATGGGGCGAGGTGGATGCCAGGAGCGGAGGCGTCGAGGGGCGGCACGATGGATGGATGCCGGAGGGGCGATGGTGGGATGCCGGGGATGCCATCAGAGCCCGGGCGTTCCGATGGCGCTGGTACGTCGGGGATCGGCATCCTGCTCGTAGCGGTAGTGGTAGCCCTCCATCTGGTCGCGACAAGCCTCGCGGAGGTTGTGGAGCCAACGCTTGATGCCGCGGCGGTTCAAGTAGAGCACCATGAGGAAGACGATGCCGATGAGGGCCAACACGATGCCGAAGAAGACGTAAGAGGCCGTCTCCAGCCGACCGGGCTCGCCGCCCTCGTTGGCCGCGCAGGCCAAGCCCTCGGGCCGCAGGCGCAGCA
>VXBO01008761.1:536599-559163 GCA_013400135.1 Rhinoptilus africanus | reverse complement strand
GACAAAGTACTTTATTACCTTCTCACTTTAGTAACCTCCCCTGTTCCTCAAGGCCATCACAGGCAGAACACCAACTCCATAAAAATCAGTACAAAGTCATCTGAACAGCCAGATGGGCACAGATCACTTCCCTTACAAGAAGGGACAGTATCATTCTATCCTAAATACACATAGACAACATCCATGGTAAATGGTAAAAAGAAGAAAGCTACTGGATGTCTCAGATGAAGAGCACTGTGAGACTTAGGGGTCTGGATCTGAACGCTCACCTACGCCTCCCCAGAAGTTTGTGGAGAGCACAGGAGCTTCCAAACCATGAATCATCCCAACCTAAGGCAGATGTCTAGAATGGGTAAGATGAATGGCATGGGCTGTTTATCACTCCTCACCAACCAAAGAGAGCCTAGATGACAATCTTAGACTTTATGTCTAAGTTTTAGATAACTAAAATCAAGTGAGATGATTCCCAGCCCCAAGGTCTGCAGACTCATTCCCAGACGAGCCGCAGACCCTGACAGACTTAGGGCAGAAAATAACAAGATAAAGAAAAGTGCTGATGTGGAAGGACTGATCTCATTCCTTCCCTGCCCGAAAGCAGAAAGAGCTTATGTTTCAGAAGGCAAAGCCCATCCTTTGCTCTCGCGTCATTGCTGAAGCACAGTGGAAGAAAGGGAACACCGTTGTTTCACTCTGCAGGACCCCATGGTGCTTTACATCATCTACATGATGCAGTCACCATCCATGAAGCGTTTGGATATTATAGGCCCAGAGGAGCCAGGGAGAGACTGCTGGCCCCAAAATAGAGGAGGTAAAGGCTTTTGATAGGTAGGGATCACCCCTGACAAGCAGGGCCTCCTCACCCAGTAGTCCCTGTAGACCCATGACTTACTCAAATAAGCAGCAGTGGCAGGGTCTGTAGCAGAAGGATGTGGCGAGGGGGCTCAAAGACACATGATTACGGGAAGCGCTACACAAACTTCAAAGGAGTTGCCTATCGCAAGGATTTGGGAGAGAAAGCAATAGGTTCCCCAAGAGCACTGACAGGATCACCGTATTTCATAGCACGCTTGAGAAACAACAGGCACTGCACAAAGATAATCAAAAGCCATAAATCTGACTGACCAGAAGCTCAGCTGCTCTAAATACAGATCTGAAGTCAGGCTGTTTCTCTCTCCTAGAGGCACATGCAGCAAATCAGTCATTCCACCAGTAGATAATCCAGTTACCAACCCTCTTTTTTCCCCCTCTCAGATCCCTCAGCTCCCTTCAACACTTTTTTCCCCCCTCTTTAGAGCTATCATCAATGGAAAGTTTTGAGAATTAGCTGAAAACAACTAAAGCGCCTAATTGACTGAAGAAGGGAAATGGCAACTTCCATCATCTCAAAAAGCTGCACCTTTCTCCTACTCATCTCAAAGCTGAATAAAGGAATTAAAAACATAGCCTGGGGCAGCCAGCAGAGATTTACAAGAAGCAGACATTAGTTCTCACTCTAAAGGCTGGGCTTGTAGGTGTGAGCTAGAAGGAGCAAACACAGAGAAAGGGAGCAGAAACATACAGAGTCTTTGCATTTAAAGAGGAGGAGGAAGAAGAAAAAAAAGTTAAAAAAAAAAAATCAACAACCTCTAAACTGTTCCTAATAAAACAAAGATCATCCTGGCAACATGAAATGCTACCCTACTTTGTTTATTTATCGACACAAAGAAAGAAGCAAGTTGGCACCTCAGAGGGTATTAAATGCTGTTTTTTTGCTGACTGAATGACCTCAGCCGAAATATTTTCCATGACAAGAGCCCAGAAGACGCTGGCACAGTGTCAGACAATAAGATTTTCAGAGTGTATTTACATTCTATCCATGGCCCCCGGCTGTTCCAAACCCATAGGCAGGTGCTGCCTTTATCTGTTCTTTGCTCACCTGGCTCCCCAGCAAAATGTTCTGAGGCCTGCGGCTCAGCTGCCTTAACTGTTTGCTGCCTGGTGCTTGGAAGCTTCAGAGACCTCTGGGATCCTGGCAAATGGAGATGGCGACTCTGGTTGCCTCTCAAAGCTGACCAGTGAGTGGTGTGTAAAGAGTTTTTCCAACAAGCAGTAGGAAAATCATGGTGATGCAATCACAAAAGACAGCTAAAACCCAGATGAATTAATGGTGAAAAAAGAGATACTTTTTAAAAGAGGAAAGAAGAAAGTGGTTCTTTCAGGGATGCGCTGCATTCTCCATCACTTAAGATCTTTAATCTGGGTTTGGACAAGAAGAAACACTCAAGATCCTGCAGAAGATGGGAGGAGAAGGTCACAATTACAACTTCTAGCCTTGAAACCTGTGCAGGACAATATGGCACTATCAAGCAGGGGATGCTCATCAACCCACATCCCTACAGTAGTGGACAAAAGGGAGGAAGTCAGGCTAAGTCACAGAACCACAGGGTTGTGTCTTCCAGCTCTGTGGCACATTCCCTACATCCCAGGCTTCCAGCTACGTATTCTCCCATAGACCAGCTCCTGACCTGGTCTTCAGAAAACTCATCTGTTCCAACCCTGAGGTGGAAACAGCCTCCTCTTTGCTCAGTTTAATTTGGCTTCTAGTGCACAACTCTCCTCTCTTGAGTAATAAGCCTCCAGGAGATGCTGAGAGAGGATACGCCCTTAATACCGCGCAACCAGGAAGAATGATAATTGCATTTTTAACAGCACTATGTACAAGGCAGCCACCAAAGCAGAGGAAGCATGAATTAAAGCAGGATAAAAAGGAGGGGCTTTACCATCTACCTAATAAGGTATTATTCATGCTTTTGGAAAGCTTCCTTGCAGAGAGATAAAGAGAAACATAATGGGTAGTCAGAAGCAACTGCGTCTGGAAAAGGAAAGGCGTGCCTGCCATCTCACAGCTCCCTTGTCATGCTGGACTCAGCTTGTACCTTTCCAGCCTTCAGCTCCCCATCCTTTCCTATCTTCTTGTCCTGCGTCCTTGTTTAACCCATTTCCCCCCTGCCCATGTGCACGGCCCAGGTTTGGCCCACTCACTCACGCCTTCACACCAGTTCTCTCCAGTGCCATTACCTTCACCCAACCAAGGAGAATGCCTTTTTTTCCTTTAATTTTCCTTTCCTTTCATTCCTGTCTTTCCTGCAAAGTTCTTCAACTCAAATTTGCTCTAGCCCTACTCTGTGCAAAGCATTTTCCCCTTTCACATCCCTCCTCTTACCCACATGTATCAGCTCACTGATGCCACTCCACATCAGATAGGATGCAGACATCCGCTAACTGTGCTTCTGACTGTATTTATGTATTTCTCTGGCCTCATTTTTCACCTAGGAAACAAAAACATGACTGTACCCTCTAACAAATTTATCATAATAAGCTTTCACTGATAAGCCAAAAACAATGCTGAGTTTTAAACATCTTTCCTAAAGTAAATTAACCACTGCTAACTTGCTTAATCTGTCACTGTCCTTTTCAGTCCTGTCCAATTGGTTATTATAATTTATAAATACCTTGCATCCTTTGCCATTTCTGAAGCTATTTCTATGTGTGCTCAATGATGGAGCTGTGCAGGACTTGCCATGCTGGGAAGTGCACCTCCAGGAAGCCTTTCCTATCAGGTATGAAAACCAAACAGAGTCTCTTTATCCACCCAGATCATATTTCGTAAGGCTTTTAGGTGCGTGATAGACAGACCCCTAGTGGGAATTTCAAAGGATCCTGATGAAGTTAGACAATTCAGTCTCATCAAAGCCACAGCAATTTGGGTATCCAACAAGCAGGTCCTGTGAAAGTTCTGTATGCATCTTCAGGAACTAAAATGCCTTTGGAAACTGAAACTAGAGCTTTGTGATGCTCATCCCTGGATACGATCAGATACATACATGCACCAGCTAAGACCACCACACGAGCAGATGTACAGAGAGCACCTTTTCAAAGCTGTCCCTTCCCTACTCGCAACCTGGTTAAAAAGACTGGTTAAAAAAAAAAACAAACACCCAAACAACAAAACAAACACACACAAAAACCCCAACAACTCAATCAATCGGTCTGTAGTCCTCCTGGGATGAAATAAATATGCTATTAAGAGCTCCTCTCAGCTGGAACAGTGAGGGTATACTGCACATGGTATCTGCCACCTCCCACTCCCAGCAGGAACTCCGAGTAACGCCTGCACACAGTGTTGCTGCTACCGTCCAACCCAAGGACATCTCTTAAACAATGCCTACTGATAATTCTGTAAGGATTTTCAACTCTGTCCTGTATAGCATTTTAATTACTCACACTGTTTCAGGAGCTCAATCATTTACGGAAGGTATTTTCATCCCACTAATTGTAGGTTTCCCAGAGGACTCAGAACAGTATTTCATGTCCTCAGTGCTACTAAATGCTTTAGGGAAGCATCCAGACTTCCAGAAGTTAATTTTTTTGTATACATATGGTTCTGGGGAGGAAGAGGGCAAATCAGGCAAAGGAAGATTTTTAGAACTTAAACAAAAAGAAATTCTGGCTGTCAACTGTCAGGAAAAAAAATAATTCAAAAAGGCTATTTCAGACAATGTTATAACAACCTCATCTAAGTCAGCAGTAGGTCTGGAACCTGCTATTTCTAATGTTAATAGCATGCAGCTATACCCCTGCACTCGGAAAAGTAATTTCGTTAGTTAGTAGCTAAAGGTTATATCTACATCACAAATGGCATCCAACCTGGGGAGCGATTCCCAGCCTCTCAGGACAGGTAGGACGGAACATCAGCCGACACTGCCCAGGGCTAGCTTGGCTCTAGAGCAGACTGGCCGTGCCCGTGATGCGTGGCACTTGGCCTTGTGGCCAGAAGACATAACAGTTGCTTGAGTGTGTGCTTGAAGTCAACGTGCCTAAAATAATTTGAGAGGTGTGCTGCAGCCCACAA
Organism: Rhinoptilus africanus; assembly: GCA_013400135.1. Taxonomy (NCBI): domain Eukaryota; kingdom Metazoa; phylum Chordata; class Aves; order Charadriiformes; family Glareolidae; genus Rhinoptilus; species Rhinoptilus africanus. The sequence continues at coordinate 554,272 of VXBO01008761.1, read as the reverse complement.
AGGCAGTGTTTTGACAGCTTGATGCTGATGGGCTGCCTCACAAGCGCTGCAAAAGAGGGTTGTGATGGCAGGCTGCGGCCAAGGGCACAGGCTCTGAGATGGCACGGAAGGGGCAGAGGGAAGCCAAACCAGGCACGGTGCTGTGCTGCCTGCTGGGAGCAGTCCTGCAAATCTTCTCTCGGTGGGGTCTAGCTGGTTGACCCCAACACCAGACATAAGAATGGTCTGGGAGGCTGAGACGTCTGGCAGTGTAGATATATTTACTGCAGGCCGTCACCCCTCTGAGCAGGCAAACCATTAGAGAAGCAGAGCCCCACAGCCTCCAAGTGCATTATCTGGAACCATGTATTTTGAAGGAAGGAAAGAGTAGAGATTTCCAAGTGTATCTGTATAGCATATCTGAAAAGCAATAATTGTAAGCTACTGCATTCCCTGGAGTGGTGGTAACATCATCCCTTCCTTCCATGCCAAGGAAATTTAGACACAGCCCAAGGAAAAAACTGCAATTTCAGTGGAAAAAAAGGCTGAGACCTGCCAAGTCCCTGGAGCTTGTGGCAGCAGAGGGGGATGGAGATATAGCAGGTTGGGGTCTGTAGCTCAAAGGAGAGCTGCTTTTTCCAGCCCCTCCTTATTGGGTACAAAGTGCTCTAAAGCGAAGAAAATGTTCAGCTTTTCCCTGTGATCCTGTAAGGGTGGAAAAGGCTCACAAGTGCTGTCCCACAGATGAAGACACTTGTGCATTAGCTGAGCAGTGGTAACCCTCCATATACATGCTCTTAGTTATTTGAAAGGTAGATTTGGCACCTTGGCTTATAACAGGGGCTGTGAGCTGATCGGGAACAAATTAATAAATAGCTGTACCTCAACTGTGACCTTGAGTCCTCAGGAAGAAAAATCTCCATAATTACGATCTTCAGACCATTATGGTACGCAGATCCCAGGAGGCAGGTCTGGGTTACTCTGGCTTTTAGTGAACAGGAATCTGAATCACAAACCCCATCATCACAGTTGGCATTAGCCAGCAAGCATCTTGCTAATTATCTCTGCAAAAATACCCAGTTGAAATGGCCCAGGCAAGCCAGAAGACCCCTACCTGCATGAGAAATGTCCACAATGACATGAATTGACTGCTCAGGACATGAGAACATGCAGCAGCTCTGCCAGTGCTGGAGAAGGGACTTCTTCTAGTAGCTCCTTTTGTAGCTCTTCATAACTGTTTTTCCATGACAATTATAGGTGGTGGATCTCAGCAGCAGCTGACAATTAAAATGAATGAGGCTCTAATATCTGAAAATATAAATAAGGACAAGACAATCCACCGGGAACTTCTTTGGACTTTGTGAGTGTTTCCACTCAAAAAGATGACATGGACCACAAGGACAGGACCACAGAATCAATTGCCTGAAACAGCGACCTGCAGGTCCTGTCCTGACGGCAGTTTTATCCAGAGAGAATTCACTCACACTCCCTGCAACCCAGCACTCTCACCTGCCGTATCTGACTGAGGTGGACCAAGAAATATTCCAGAAATGGAACTTTTCCATCCCCCAAAAGGTTACAAAGCACAGAGCAAATAGCATGACTCAGATACTGCCTGGAACATATAATGAGGATATTAAACTAGATCATCATTTTATAGGTTACTTTATTTTTGATTGAAAAAAAAAAAAAGAAAAAGAAAACACAGAAGCCAGCCAACCTACATACTTGGCCTTCAGGTGAAGTTTTGGGTTTACGTGACAGCTTTTTCCCCTACTTAAAAATTTGCATAAATACTGTCAAGACAGGACACGCATGGTAAAGAATATGCAAAAGCCAGAGCTAAGCCCAGCTGCCTGCCTCTCCCACCGCGCTCTGCCAGGACAGCGGAGGTCGGCCGGGGCTGGCACTGGGAGCACTCCCCCCTTCTGCACATCACTAGGGCAGGGACTTGGTCCTGCCAGCACACAGCCTTCCTCCTAGTGAGCTTTTCCTGGTTAGAAGGACCCTAAATGGAGAGCCTAGTTTCAACTCACTCAGCCCTTTTGCTGCAGTCACTGTGATGGTGGAGGGGGGAGTTTTGCTTATTTTCCTGTGGGAACTGAGGAGAGTAAGTTGTGATGTGACCTCCCCCACCAAGAAGCTGCTGCCATTGCCCTGCCCGGGGGGTAGAGCGGGAGCAGCGTGGCAGGGAAAGATGAGGACACAGGAAGGAAGGTGTCACCGTGAGGTTGTGTTTACCCACACAAGGGCACCTTGTGGGATTTCGCACAGATTGAATTCAGCTGATGCAAACTCCCGTGCAGACACTTACTTGGGGTTCAGGGAGGTTTATTTCTGCTAACAGGATTAGGAGAGGTTTAAGCTAAACCAAAAGAAAAGAAAGCGCTTTCACAGCTTAGGAAATAAATACATACAGAGCAAATCTGCCTGTAGACATGACCAAAGCAACAAGAGCTCCCTGCCCAGCAGCCCACAGAGAATGTTTTATCTAATGGCATCCTCTTGGCTGCTTTTTCCTGCTGCAACCCTACCTTACCACCCACTCGCTATAGAAAATTGCTGCACTTTACACCTACATAGTGCTAAATAACTTACATCACTACAGAGTTTGGCCCAAGTAGCTGCACTGGCATATAAAGAAGTGTACCAAACAGCTAAGCAAATGGTTTTTGTCCCTCTAAGATGGCAGTGGGCCGCAGAGCGTGCCTGTGCTGTGAGAGCCTGGCACTGTGCTGCAGTAGAAAGAGCCAAAGGCAAAGTGGAGGGAGGCTTCAGCCACCACGCCACGTTCAGCACAAGGAGGCTATTGCTCAAACCAGGTCCCACCAAGGCTTCCTAAATCCCTATTGGTGGGAAAATACTTTCCCTTTCAGGGCCCTTTCCAGTGAGGACACTTGCACAAGTTAATTGCAAGAACATTTGCTGCCTGCCCAAGTAATACTGCTGCCATCTGCACTGAGCTCTGCAGCAGTTCAGCTGGAGGTACAACGTGACCAAGCAGTGAAAGCAAAGTTTACTCCATCCTCCTGAAAGGGCAGGGTGGATCTCCATCTGCAGGGTGCGGTTGCCTTGACTTGGAATTTGGTTGGGACTCGGGGGTAATAGCAGGAGTCCCGTGATGCTCACTCTCAAGAGGTGAGGATGTTGGTTTTACATTTTTTCCAAAAGGTTAGGAGTTGTGGTGAGCCTAATCATTCTGGCATGTCAGCCTGTGCTATCTAGGGGGAAGAGCACCACCTTCTGAATTACCAAGTCAAATTGACTGTAGCAATCAACTTTTCCTTCTAAGCCCCCATCCAAAACCAAACAGGCCCAACCCTGCTTAACTTATGAGATCATAGCCTGAGGCACTGCAGCTCTCTGGGACATCACTGCCTCACCCATCACCTACAAACATCAGTTGTGCAGGGATGGTACGGATCTCTCCCAAATTTTACATACACAAAGATCTCTGACCAATGACATAAGCCCACTAGAAAGCGCCTGCAGCACCTTTTCGAGGTGGTAGGTAACCAGCAGAGCCATGGAAATAAGGACAGAGCAGTGGAGTCATCGGGAACATGTACTGCACAGAGCTCAAACCTCTCCTGGCTGGCTCCCAGTCAAAACCTCTTCCCCAAGCTGGTGCTTGTCATTCAAAGGCTGCCTTTTGTGAACCCTGTTGCACCAACACTTTGCTGCTGCTCAGCTCCACTCCAAGTAGCATATTCATCTTCCCATCATCACTTTAGAGCCTATTTGCATTGTTAAATCACTAGGAGAAATTGTTTTCTCCCTTGATATCTTCAAATCAAAGCTGCCTGAGCTAGAGATTTTTCTTTTGTTACAGCATGTTACTACCCTTAATGGGTTTCTCAAGTGCATAATTTCTACCTTGCAGTTCAGAAGTCATAAAGCCTTAGTGTCCTACAATTCAGGCCTGGCCCAGAGCCTCCTGAAGCAAAAGCAAAAAGTTCTCATTGAATTCTTCTTGGATCTGGCCTTTTCAGAACATTGGTTCTCTGACCTCAATACAGAAATCTTCACCACTACTTAAAGAAGTAACTTTATTCATCCATATCTTAGATGGGATGAAAGAGGCGTGACAAGCTGCAGAGGTTCGTGAAAGGCCAGGCTGTCCGTCTGACTCAGGTCTGAACTCTGGACCCAAGATAGCTCTTCAGCCACTACCTACCACTTTCCATTAGGCGCTTTGCAACAAAGAAAACCATAAAACACAGAAAGAAAAGGAGAAAAATAGCTCTTCTAGCTAGGGCAAAAGTGCTGCTGCCTGAATATGTAACTGGCACATCTGATGACCATTTCACAAGTCTCATCATCTTGGGTGTTCTGCTTGACAACCGTGTACCTGGGAATTAGTTCTATTCAATAGTTTCACAAAAAAAATCAAATTAAAAGAATGAGAATATGTCTGCTACTTCTGCAGGCAACAAAGCTAGGAAGAGCTGACATTATATACAGCAGAGGATCAGAAGTCAAAATGACCTTGATGATCTGGAAAAATTGTGTGTAGGAGGTTTAATTCAGTAAAAATCAGCGCAAGATAGTACATTTGTAGAGGTGTCCTTCCTCCCTGCTCAACATGGGTAAGGTCTCAACTGGTGGATTGCCTCTAGCCTCAGACTCACCCTTCGAGAAAGACATTTACAGACTGCAAAGCCCAGAGAAAAGCAGAAGGCTGGGAAACACCAACTCCAGCACCTTCATGAGCTGGAGTGTTTGGGCAAGGGGAGAGCTGCTTAAGGGGAGCAAGATGGACATCTTCAGCTGCGCAAAAGGCCGTGCAAGAAATGGGCTGGATATCAGGGCTTCCAACCAGTCCTCCTTCAGTGGCTGTATGATAATTTCACTTTTGATTCCTGGTGTCATTTCTTTCTGGTTAAGAAGCTTGAAATATTATTTATGGGTAAACTAAAGGTTAAGAAAGTTGAAGTTAAAAAAAAAAGCTTGAAAAAAGTTTGTCTTATGTCATGATTTGTCTCATGTTAGATGAGAAGATACAAAATTTTTTACCACCTTTTGGCAGTGCTTACTTGCTTCCCTAAAGGGTTTTTAAATGGCACCAACACCATATCAACCATGTTACCTCCTTGCATTGTCTGTGTTTTACTGATGTGGGTATCTTGAGCCTGATGCAGCTTTCCAAAGCACCCAGACTGCACAGGGGCGTGAGCCACTCTCTCTATTCGATTACCACTTAGCACCAAATTATTCCTTATTTTTCTGCAGAACTTTATACATCTCAATCTGATTTGCTCTGCACTGACCTATGTAGGTCTTGCAGCACTCTTCACCTCCCAAATTTCACTCTCTGTACCCAGCAAGCATCAACATTCAGAGTAAGTTTTCCCTCCAGGTATGAGCTTGGCTTTCTTTCAGAGCAGTCTCATTTTCCTACCTTCATGCACACTTGTATTTATTTCCTTAAGGAGCTTGAACTCCCATTAAATAGGAGAGTCTAAATGACAAGTGTTAAAATATTTTTTTAACCTATTCTCATTGAGGAGGCGCCCTACTTCCCTGCATTGTCTCCAGTCTACTCAAAAAGCTGTGCCCTCACCGACACCAGCATCTCATTTTTATCCTCATTTTCAGTTCCTCATAGACAACAGAAAAAATAGCAACTTGTGAGGATCACATCTAAAACCACGTGCATAAGTTCAAAGATAATTAGCCTTTTAGTTGTTAAATGCTGTGCAAAGCACACATTTAACAGCTAAAACTGATTGTAATCTTTGCTTAATTCTTTTGCCAGAGAGTCCCATTCATAGCCAGGCAGCTGTCTAAATACCTCGGCCCCTTGGGGCAAGGAGACAAGGAGCCTCTTGCTCTTGAGTGACCCCAGCTGGCTACTCCCCCCCCCCCAAGCAGCACCCAAGAGCCACTTCCACCTCCTCTAGGGGCAGAGGATGCCAGTGGGGCTAGACCCCCAAAAAGACGATTTACCTGTGAAGTGCAAAACTCCTCACTTTCTTCAGTTCAGATAACCCTTCTTGAAGTCATAACAAAGTCAGCTGGCAAGAGCGGTAGAATTAATGCAAAGTAATGACCTTATTAATGAGGAAGTGCATGAATTTACACTCCACTGCCTTCACACTGGCTAGGCATGAAACCATCAGTCACTGCATCCTTGGGTCACCTCTTCCCCTTGGGTCAAAAAAGCCCTCAAAGGCCAAAGGGCAACTGCAGATGGTGCAACAGTTGCAGCTTTGTTGTACCCAAAACCACAAGACTGATAATATTTTTCTTTCATAACACCTTGTCTAAGCTTTGCCACGCTATAAGCACCTGCTTGTAATTACATTCTTTAAAAGCAAGCAAATAGGATATTTTTTAATCATCTCAAGCAGCCTTCTACAGAATGTGATTAGACATTAGTGCTCTCTACAGTGAGGCAGTGTACACACATCCAGAGAAAGAGATGACACAAGGACACAACAACAACAACAAAACCATTAATGAATCTAATCTTTGCAATGGGCAGTAGCCTACACCAAGGCTCCAGTGTAGCCTACACTCCAGTATCTTAATACACCCCAATATCTAGGGTGCCAAGACCTTACTGCACAAGCAGATGATGACCCCGGCACGCAGGGTACATAATGTGCTGAGATGGGAAGGAGCTGAATGAAGGAATATGCTTCTGCCTGTGGTATGATGAGAAAATACACTTTGCTCCTTCTCAAAAAGGCTGGTGCACTCCTCAGCTGCAGACCAAGGTTGACTATCATTTTAGTATTAAAATGCTCATTATGGTTTTTAATTTTTGCTTGACCAGTTTCTCTCTTATTGGCCCTTCAGTTCCAAAATACAGGGAGTGGCATAAAAATTGCATTAACTTCAATACGTGCCTGACATTTAATAAGGCAAGGCTTTCAGTTGCAAGCACTTGCTAGTTCTGTCCTCCCTCAGACCCTAGGAGCCCAATTTCTTCTGCAGGGAACCGAGCTGAGAGCCGGGAAGCAAAGCTGAAAGAGGAGAGGACCAAGGTTGCAAGAGAGGTTCAGAAAGCAAAGGGCCACCACAAGACGCCATTTGACTTTCAGGCCCATGTTCAGACAGTCTAAATGTCAGTCATCCGCCCTGCCAAATATTTCCCATTGAGTGGCTCCCTTCTCAGCACCGTACTTCGGTCCCAGGAACAACTCCTCAGAAAGACGGGGCAATCAGGAGAACTAAGGGCTTAGGAGGAGTTCAAATGCCCTCCAAAGAGCAGGGAGTTTTATTTACCTACCAATTTACCTAAGCTGTACAGTTAGCTAATAGCTTGTACTGCACTTTGAAGCGGGTAAGCTCTAGACAGAGAAGCATTAGAATTAGTCATATGAAAGCTATCATGAAAAAAGGCTTTTTTCTTTTTCTTTTTTTTCCCCTACCAGGTTCCCTATAAACTCAGTATTCTCCAGCTCTAAAGGAGTATTATGTCACACAAGAATGATAAATGTCTCATCTCAAATAAAACAGCCAATGGGGCTCAGAAATCACACTGAAAAAACATTAGCAAGGCTTGCCTAGAAACTAAGATTTTAAAAAATAACAACAAATCCATTTGGGATCCTTTGATTTGCCTCCGAGCCTTGCAGTCACCTTTAAAGAGTTCACACCCACACTGTGATTATACAAACCCTCTTCTCTTGCAAAATCAAGCAGAAAACACAGGCTATTGCAAGGCAGGTAATAAAAAACATGAGATTGACAGTTTTACCCTCAACATTGCTACTATTCCCAACTTGAGATACCTTTTTCCAGCTTTATCATCCAGAAAATTCTACCCTTTCCTTCTCAAGTAAGGTCGATGGGTGCTGAGAGCCTCCTACAGCTCACCTATGGGCTCCGCACTCGCATGATACAGCTTCAGATCACTGTTCTCGGCTGGATGGATAAATACACAAATAGATCAAACCACAACCAAAAAAACCCCTCTGGCAACCCAGAAGAAAGCTAATAGTCATTATATTCATCTGCAGGATGTGAACTTTCCCTGTCCTTATTGATTTCTCTTATTAAGCAATCATCAAGCACTGATAGGAACTTTTTGCAGGAAATGGGAGTACAACGTGTTCATAAGAAAAACACCAGTGGAGCAGGCAGTCAATATGAGCCATTTGACATTTCAGGAAATTAAGTTATATTGTGGTCCCAGCTCATAAGTTCGGCAAGACCCACAAGAGAACTCTTTGGAGACCTGCTGTGCTTTCATTTCAAATGTGATGGCCACATGGGCTAATTGAGGGCAGTAGCCCCGTGTGTTCTCTCATAGCCACACTGCTGCCCTTCTTTTCTCCCTGGAGTTCCTATGCTGCTGAGGGCCTGTGTGCCCCAGCCAGCTCGGTCCTTTAGATGCTGTGCGCGTTGTTCTGGGGGTGAGGAAAAAAGAAGATTTGGAAGGTCAAAACAGTGAGAACAATAATAGAGTTTCAGAGAAAGCCTCTGAGATCTCTGTCAAACAGAGCTGAATGTATTTTGGGGGATGCAAAGTTCCAAGCCCGAAGCATCTCACCCTTGGATGAGAGATCACTGAGGGATTGCAGGTATTGCAAGTACTAGCTGGGGAGTCAGGCTCACGCACTGAAGCTCACAAACCGAACAGCTTTATAGGTTGCTTTTGTCCACATCATTGCCAAGAGGGCAGCGAGGAGAACGTTGAGCAACAGCACTGTTTGAGCCAGATGTATGAGAGATGGAGAGACAGCTATCCTGAAATGAAGGGAGCAGCCACCAAGGCTGGTATTTGTTCAACCATATTCCCGGAGGAGATCCTGCTCGTAGACACAGGGACAAGCGACAGTGATCCACATCATACAGACACATCCTTTTCTTCACCTGAGACAAGGCTGAAGCAGGCTGGGGAAGCTGTGAGCTGCCACCCAGGGGCCTCTGACCCAACAGGCTCTCACCTGCTAAGGTGGCAAGAGAAAGAGAGCTATAGCAAAGACAAAACACTCTTCCTTTGTGAGGAGGACAGAGAGGGGAGGGTGTGCCCAGGCAGCCCCTCTCCCAGGGGAGTGCCATGTGCTCTCTGCTGGCCCAAATTTACTTTGGGAGACTAAGGGCTGCATAGGTACAAACACAGTTTGGGTCCCCAAGACCCTTGGTTGCTCTCTGGGTTTTCCCATCTGAAACACTTGGACCATCTTAGAAAGCTTGCAGGATTGCAGCCAGTACTGCTACTACTCCCAGTTAAAGGTACCTCTTAGGTATCACATAGGAAACTACTACTTCCTCTGACTATCAATTTGGTAAGCACTGAGGGTCTCCCTTTCAGCCCAATGAAGTGGTCAGTGCTTGCAGGGTATGGCTTTGGACTGATCTGGGAGCGGTATCTGTCCCACTGTCACCTCATTATTGCCCTGTGTGCACAGCCTGGCTAAGAAGGGCTTCAATACCCAGCTCAGCCTTCCATCTGCTGTGTGACACCAGGCAAACAGACAAAACTGAGAGCTGAGGAGCTGAAAGAACCTGCCTGAGATCAGGTCAAAGGAGGACCAAGAAGAAACCAGTGCCCCCCAGTCCCCATCTTTCTGGCAGAGCCCTGCTCCTGAAAGAACAGTCAGGAACAAATCAAATCCAGCAAAATCCACCCAAAGAAATGTTATGAGACCGTAAAATATCTCAGCTACAGACCAACCTAACAGAATCAGTCAAAAAATTTTTTGGGAAGGGGTATTGGGAATCCCATCATCATCCGTCCCCTGTAATATCTGCTTCATCATTGCAATGGGCTCATACAGGGAAGTCACGCGAAGGTAAAACACTTAATTAAAACACTAATGCTGCAAACATTCACCTTCATGTAGGCGTGGAAACATTCAAGTTTCCTTTTTATTATACGGATGGGATCCTACTTTTCATTGGCACAATAGAGAATAGCCACAAAAATTCCACACACACAGCATCAGACCCCACAACCAGCCTCAACACGCAGAGCGTCAGTAATAAAACACACCCCTACAGGGATTTAGCACTTTGGCTTGTACTCGGATGGGGGACTTGGGCAGGACTTTCACTCTTCAGACACATACACAAAAAATTAATTATAATCAACTCCGTCATTATTTCAACCCCCGGTCCCCCCCTTCCCTGTCAGCAAAGGGGAGAGAAACCATGTGCTGATGGGACTGTGGGCTTTGCATGAACGAGATGGGGCCAACAGTGTGTGTGTCTGTGTGTGTGCGTGTGTGCATCTGCTCTGGAAATCAAACAGCAGCTTTAGAAAGGGCACCCTGGGAAGGGCCCTCAGGTGCCAAAGGAGAAATTCAGGGAAATAGTCTTTTATTAAAACAATTACAACAGCTGCTGCATGTACTTCCTTATGCAGACATGCAGGCACACCCCCCGTCCTCTCCATCACACACATCCCCTCTGCCACAGACGCTCTTGCACAACCAGGTGACAAAGGAGCTTTCAACTTCAATCTGTGCAGAAGCCACGGCCCTTCTCTTACCGACACGCCGTACATCCCCGGTGCATTTCTCTCCCTCACACCTACCATTCCCAAGGAATGCCCTGCACTGTCCCACCAGAAGAAGGTGAGTCTCCAAAGTGCAGCTGCAGGGGAGATCTTGTGCTGGCACTGCAACAGGCGCTTCAGCCAAGAGGGCAGGCTGGAGAGTGCCCAGTTTGAAATGACCAGCCAAGGCAAGGATTTCCAAGGGATTCCTGAAATTATCTCCTTTCCTATAGATTCCCTTTTCCTCCCTGTCTTTTCCCGTTAACTGAAATGGTGGTGTCCTGCAGCACCCTCTAATCCATGGTTAAGTGAGGGATAACGCACCAAAGTTTGAGACTTAGCTCTTTGCCAAACACCTCTGTGCTCACTCATATGCATGGAAAAATAAAACAACAAAACTCCATCCAATTCCCCATCAAAATTTGCAAAGCTGCTTCAACAACGCCTGGAAACCTTCCCCCCTGGGGTCCTGGTTAGACTAGTTGGAAGGTGCAATTCCTGATTTTCCACTACACCCTTCCATTGCATTGTCACTCTCACCTTCCAGCTCTACTCCACCCACGTCTCTGAGCTATCCCACTTTGGCCTTTTATCTGGTATCTAGTCTGGGAGCTTGACTGGGACGGCCTCCTCCGTAGCTGACTCTGTATTGTCCACCGACATGGGGCAGTGATCCACATCTAAAGGCTCCAAAAAGGAATCTGTGAACCTGGAATACCAAGGGGACACAGAACTGTGCGCCTTTCATTGAAATGCCTGCAAAAATGCAGACACATTGGTGTTCCTCTCTCCCCTTGCACAAACTCCCCTCCTTCCCCTTACCTGCAACACAGAGTTTAGGAAGAGCTCGGAGCTCCAGGCAGGACCAGGCCATCCCTGGACATGCTGCATGGTGGCACACCTCTGTGCTTCCCAAAGGTGGCTGCAGGGTTTAATCTGCAAATTGATCCAGATGGACAATTACTAGAAAGATGGGTCTGAATGATGGAGTGATTTAGGAGGGAAGACTACAGAGACACAATGCTGGAGCCTAATAGAAAACCCATAGCCTAAGACTGCCAGCTTTATTTTCACCTTTGGTGCTGCGGCTTACACTTTCACCCGGCCCTGCACCCTGCCATGGCCAAACAGGTACCAGGCGCTGCTCTTCAGGTCTGTTAGCAGGATGCCTTTTCTTTGCGCAGGTGTTAGCAACCACACTTGCATACAAAGCAGGGCAAAATCCAACCTAGGCTGGACAGCAATGCTCCAAGGTGATCACTGGAGGCTACACTTCATCCTGCATGCCCCCACCCTGCACTGGGGCACTGTGATGCTACGGCATATATGGCAAAAATCACCTTGCTCGAGGATGACTCTTACTTTCTTTATGCTCCACAGCTGGTAGCTGGTCCATGAGAATGGCCTCCTCCTGCCTCAGCAAACTCTCTTCATTTGGGGTGTGACGGGCGAAGCAAGAAGGCATGTTCTAGGCACTTGCCTTGGACAGGATGCCCTCTCTCTTCACACAGACACAATCCGTCCCTTCCAAGCAGCCTACAGTACCAGAAGAAGAGGAACATTCTGATCAACACCCAGAATGATTAACAAGAAATTTGGAGTTTAAGCACTTTTCTAGTTAAGACTTGCTTGGGACAAAACGCTGTAACTCACTATGCCTCAATTTCTCCATATGGAAACCAGAGGGATATCGGACTTCTGAAGGTCCAAAAACTGTAAAAGGGACAGAGGTCAAATAGCTGATGGTTGCTAATAAACCCCAGTAACTCCCCACTTGCCTCAGCAGCATCTGTCTACATGCAGCTGATGCCCCAGTTGGATATCAGCCTTGGTAAAAAGAGGTCAATAAGCAGACAAAACCTTTTGACCTGCAAGACAGCCGTTGTTCTGCCACTGGAGGCTCGCAAAATGCTCAAACACCTTTAACAGCAGTGCTTCGGCTCTGAGATTTGAGGAAGGGTAAGAGCATCTGCAATGGGCTCAGCGGGATGCATAAAGGTCTCCCAGAAACGTGACACCAAGATGGGCAAAGCATTAATGTCTGTGAAATATTTCTGTAGGGGCAGAAAATTGGCTGAAGCTGCTCAGCAGCTCGGTCCACTGCCCAAAATAACAAAGTGGTGGCATCCGGGATCCTCCCCCACCAAGCCCGCCAAGCAAATGCCCCAGCTATCCCAGCGTGCGTTCACCCCTGTCATCACGCTTTGCCGGGCATTAGTAGTGGACAGGACCCCACCCCGAGAAAACATGGGGCATTCTTGGCACTGTGCCCTGAAGGCAAGGTCATCAGACACGATGAAGAATTCTTTGCCTGCCATATCCACAGTGGTATGCAGGGGAACACGATCCTGCCCCAAGCAAGAGCCAAGTTTGATTAGGGCTGATCACTCCAAGGTCCCTCCTGCAGGAATCTTTCAAAGAGAGGTTACTGGCTACTCAAAATGAGCCAGAGACAAGAACATGAAGGCTTGTGGGGAGTTCACCAGCAGAGCCCATGAGAACAGATGCTCTTTCTGGTCAGAAGTACAGAGGACAGTGGCATGTCTTCTGATGTCCTACTACCCAGCATGAACAATCCACCACAAATGGACGTGGCAGAACCTTCCCGATGTCCCTTCCAACTTGGCACCAACTTGGCCCTTGGAACTGAGAAACTCTGGCCTTTTCCAAAATGATCCGCCCGACACAAGGCTCAAATACTTGGCTAGGCAGAGCTGGGATCCACCCTCATTCTTCTTCGGGCACCCTCTGTGGGACCTTGAATGGGTCCTGTCTTCTCTACAGTTCTGTCCCCCACTGAGGACAACAGCCCTTTCTCACCTCTCCAGAAGGCTGTGCCTACACTCAGTAACACCGGGTGGAACTCTGGTAGCACGGTGATGGCCTCATCCCACCTCGGCCAGCTCTGGGACACGTATCTTGTGAAGATTTCCCTCCTGGTGCTCTGCAGTGGCACAGCAACGCCATCACAGATGCCTTGTGGATCTGCTGAGGCCCACAGGGCTCTGGAGGGCAGAGCCAGGCTAACGTCCAAGGCCTCCGTGGTGCTTCTGTGCCTCCAATAGCCCCAGGAAGCAGGGGTGCCACCTTGACAGAGACACCCACAAAACAACAGCACAAGTCCGAGTTATATTTTCCCTGCATGCAAAACGCATCTCAGTCTTGTGTTGTCTGCCTTCTCCCTGTGATGGAAACCCACCCTGCTCCAGCCAGGGAACAACAAAGGAAACTCCAGAGGCAGCAAACATTAAGAAAACCCTGTCCTAAAGCCTCTCCCTACCACCATCTGTTTTGCAAAGGCAGCAAACTAAACTAAACAACCCCCTGGTAGATAAATTCCTTGCATCTCAGAAAGTACATACATCCCTGTGCCAAAATAAACACTCTGATGGCTAGTTTACATCAAAAAAGTGCACTAATGTCATGGTAAGCAAAGGAACAACAAATTGGTTCAAAGCCTGCCACAGTACACTCTGTGGAAACATCCGCCAGCTGGGACAGGAGTTAAATAACCCTAGTGGGACCTTCCATGCACACTCAGCCTGGTGCCCTTACCTTCAAAACAGCTAAGGAAGTGCAAATCTAGCCTTCCTACAGCTGTCACGTAGGTTATATGCCAACCAGCTTCCAACTATCGCTGCAGGCTTAGTGGTGGTGCACTGCAACGGTGCAAGGATCATCCCGTTAACACAGGGAAAAGGGATTACATGCCCCTGTTTGTTGGCTGTGTGGGAGAGCTGGTTATGGGCTGGGTAAGAGCTGTATCAGGTGCAGGAAGCCACTGCAGTGTCTGTGTACTCATTCACAGCAACATGACAACACGGTGACAGAGGAAAAAAAAAAGAAGGGAAAGAACTGTGCTTTCTTCGCATGGAGCTTCCTTTTTCCTTGGAACCATGCACAACCACTGAATACGTCCAACAACTCAACCCAAAACTGATCCTCAGCCAGAGCAGACCACTAGCCTGAGAGCAGGAGAGGAGAAAAGCAAGTCTCCCATTCCCAGACAAGTCTGTGAGCTGGCCTGCCTTTGGCTCTGATGATTCCTGAGCAGGAGGGCTGTCTCCTTCAGGAAGAGTCTTAGAGCCGTAGCTCCGGCTGGAGTCTCAGGTTTGGCTGGGTGCAGGCTGAGGACAGCCCTGCTGGGCCAGAATTTCAGAATTTCACACTGTGCTAGAAATACCACCTGGAGTTTGGCTGCAGGGTCTAGGGATTTGAGGACCACTTTTTCAGTACGTCAGCCACCAAATTCAGCTCTTTATAGGGATACACTTCAGTGTGTCTTAAATGAATTCAGATGAAAATCCAACCTGACACTGAAAGGAAAGTACTCAGATGGACTTTTCCAGAAGCCGAGGAAGAGACTCGAGTAAAACCTGTGCAATATTCATGAAGAGGCAGCACTGTGCAGCCTAAACTCAGCAGCTCCTGCCAGAGCCCAAAGCTGGGAGATTTATGCAGGTCACTCATTAACTGTCTCTAGTACCAACTTCTTTTAAAGTCATCCATGCTCATGGCATGTTTCAATTACCAGGATCCATGAAAAAGAGGCTGTTCAATCCACACTATAAAAGGGCTGCAACCTAAACGCATGTCCCAGAGCGTTAGCTCACCCATGTCACTGCCAGGAGGGGTACAAAAGGTGCCTCCCACGGAGCAGAAGTGGGCTGCTGGGTGGCATTCCCCCCGCAGATCAGTATGGCGCTTTTCAAAAGCTGCTTAAAAAAAAAAAAATAAAAAAAGAAAAGAAGAAGCCCTCCCTATAATCACTTCAAAGCACATTGATTCAGAATCAAAATGCAGAGAACAGATTATTCTCTCCTGCAGAGACCCATGCAAACCCGCGCGGCACCCCAGGGCTAGTGCAGAGACTTGGGAAACAGTCTGAATCCCAAGGGCCTTGCTAAATATCACAGACAATTCTCTTTGGTACCAGTTACAGCAAAGGCATCAGGGAAGATGACACATTAAAGAAGGGCAATAGGGGGGAAAAAAGGGAAAAAAAAAAAAAAAAGGTTTTTTCCTCTCATTATATGCTCCTGGAAGTGGCATATTGCAGAGAGCAACTGAATTAAGCAAATGCATTCCAGTGTTTTATATGTATTGATTATTTGAGTTTCCTGGTAAATCAGTAGCTTTAAAAGCTCCTACATAAACGCTATAGCTGAAATACATAAAGCTTGAGTTTGGATATCATCTATGCTGGCATAAATAAAAAAAAGTCCAGATAAAAGCAGAATTAGAGTGGATACAATAAGTACACAGAGATACTCAAAGCAGCTTACAGATTTAATGCGTTCTGCTGATAGTGGTGGAGGGGAGGCTGCTTGTTTATTTAATCCAGAGAGTTTGGGGGCATACAGAAAAGGAGAAGTAGGTAAGGCTAAACCTAGATCCCACTGCAATCTGAGGAGGTTTGCCTAGCACTTTCTAAGGCCTGGAGCACTTGCTTCTGAAGGCAAAGTTCAGATGAATATTGCCCAGGTGACTCTGTACAGTCCCCACTTTGCTAATCTTCATGCTGGAGCAGTCAACAAATTGGCAAAACTAGTTTGGAGGGCAGTCAGGGGAGGGATGGAAGCAGCACACGGTTGCCTTGGAGTTATCCAGGGTTATCTACACATCATGCTGTACGCTCCCTGCTTCTCATAATTAGAGTGTCTAGACAGGAGATGATGCTGGTGAAGCAGCAAGTAAAAAGGTTTTGCAGAGTTTTTCAGAGGAGCCCAGCTAAAGCAGTGATTACAACAGAATGACAGACACAAAACTCGCAGAACCCAGCTGAGATTAGAGCCAATTCTGACCTGCGTAAAGGTCTTTTCATAACCCTTCACATCCCGAAAAAGCTGCTGAATCAGAGCACTGATGGCTCAAGCACTCAGGAGGGCTCATCAGAGCTTTTGAACCAGCCTCAGACTGGAGGTTTCTGCAAAAGTAATTGCAGCTGTGTCTCAGCTTCATCCAGATGCTGGCATTTAGCAGCCTCAACTTGTGTAAACCAGCTTCACTCCACTGAAGTCAACAATTGACACCAGCTGAGAATCTGGCTCTCAGTGTGGTTTAAATATAGTCTAAAGAAAGAGAACATACAGAAGGATTGCCCAGTTCCTCATGTCCATTTCCCCCTTGGGGTAAGGCTGAATAAGATGATTTTTTTTCTCCTTTTTAATTTAGCTCCAGTTATTTTTAACAGCAGCATTATGAGCTCACATTATTACAGCACCTTCCATCCTCCAGGAGCCAGGCTGCCTTTCAGGCTTCACCAGGAATCACAGAGACAGACAGACACGGAGCTCTGCACAGCACCGGGATGGAGCCACCTCTGGATGCAACACAGCAGATGCTCAGCATGCACAGAAGCCTGTCCACAAAGACAACAAACCATTGAGGAGACTAAAACAATTCAGCTTCAGCACTGCAAGAGCAAGCCCCATCCATTTGCACAAGGAATCAATCCAAGCAGCAGTTTCAAATCTTCCCTTGAGCTGGCCAGGAGATGGACACGATGTTTTTACAGCCACGCAGGGTGTCACGATCACACACTGTGGCCCTACGCGCACAACACAAGGCCAGATTACCAAACGTGCTGCTGGGGAAAGGCAAACATGAGTGACCTTTGAGCAAAGATGAGTAGCCAGATCACTCCTACTGTGACAAACCAAGGCTCTGTTGGCGTTCCTCCACCTCTTTAGCTCAAACATCCCTGCAAAGCCAAGGGATACGGCACTGAAGCCAGCTATATGGCAAACTCCACGTGCAGCATTACCAGGCTATGATTCTTCAAAACTTTAGCCAGGCTGCAGTGACACATACTGATTGCTAACCAAGGCGGGGAGGGTGTCATTGGTGCTAGTGGCAGGAGAGAGATTTGCTTCAGAGGAGCTTCAGAAAACTCAAAGGCCTGACATCCCTGTTTGGGAACAGGTGGGATAGTTGCCAAATGGTTTCCAATATGAGGGAGAAACTGAGAAAGTAGAACAGGAAAAAAAAATTGTCTCGTGGACTTAAATCTGTGCAGCTATGCTAAAGGTAGAGTGACACCACGTTTTGTCAGCAGTAGTATGATGCATTTTTTCTGGGCTCAGACAAGGAAACTAGGGCCCACTGAGATCCTGACATATGGGAACTGCTCGGAAGCAGCATCCTCCAGACAGTTCTCCCTCAAGCCACCACAGAGCAATGGAAATGCAGCAAATAAAAGCTGCAGCCACCACCCAAATGCTCCATCAAAGACATGAACT
>VXBO01008761.1:486131-536584 GCA_013400135.1 Rhinoptilus africanus | reverse complement strand
AAAAAAAAAAAGAGAGAGAGAGAGAAAAGAAAACCAACACAAACAAAAAAACACATCCATTAATGAAAAATACAGCACAAGACAAGGGGTGATGAAAACAAATAAAACTAAGGCTGTAAAATGCCTGGTATGTAAGATGTGTTGAAACTTGCTGCTGACAGCAGTTTGCACAGACATTCACATGCAGCCATTCATAAGATGCACAGTAATTACCTTCTCCGGGAGGCTGTATTATGATGATTTCTTTAAGCAGAGTACAATATCTCTAGCAACAGGATATAATTACAGCAAAGGATATGCCTCTTAACCTCCTTCCCAACCCCCCAGCGAGCACAGGGAGAGAAAGCTGGGAGCCGGGGGCTCTTTGGGGAGGGTAAAAGTAGTTTACCCTGTGCTATGGCATTCATTACCTAGAGCCAAGCACGCTTCTGATGGGAGATTGTGGTGGCATTGCTCTCCCAGGAACCCGACCTCTCCCCCTCTCCGCTGAGGGTGGAAACACTCCCAGCACTGCAGGACTTCGACAGAGCTGGCAGCGACCTCCAGGCCACCGGGGGAGTTCAGCACAGCCAGCCTGCTCTGGGCCGACACCTCGGCGGTAAATAAATAAATACCAAAAATAAACAGGCAAGGAAATGACTCAGAACTGGAAGATGCGAGGCAGCAGGACTTTCCATCTCCAAAGTGAGACCTTGCTGGCCTCAAATAGACCACTCCACAGCCCCCCTGGAGAGCTAGCACGCCCTAGGGAACAGCCTGAGGCTCCCAGGCAGGCACTGGCCCCATGCCCAGCATGGGTCGTGGTGTCTCCAGGGGACGGATGCCACCTCCTGGTGATCACCTGGCCCACCTGCAGCAGCCGAAATGCCAGAGTTGGTCCTCCCAGCTCAGCTCCCCGAGGCCGGGTATTCTGCTACACTTCCGCAGCCCTCCTGGAGAGAAGCACAGGAGATCCTACTGCTGCAGCTGTTGGATTCATTCATGTAAGGTCCAGAAGTAGAGAAAAATGGAGGCAATAACAAAGCCCTAACAGCTGTGTGCTCAGCCAAGGGACATGATCTCTCCCATCGCCTCCGTCTGCTCCCATTACTCACTTCTCCAGGTCTCTCCGGGATGGTGAAGTGGGCAGTGGTGGTCAGTGAGATTTGCTGCACTGGGAAGCAGCTCAGTGTGGTGAAGTCCCCTTTGCAGACCAGCAGAGGTAGGAGGCTGTGAGCACCATGACTTGCTCCTTCTAATTATTTCAGCGATCAGTACTAGGGGGAAAAGCAGAGAGTTAACTCCTGGCCTCATGCCTCCCCACCCCAAGCCAAAAACGCAGTGCTGCATCTGACCCAAGGCTCTGCTGTTTCTAGCCCTATTTTGAAAATCAAAATAGCAGCTCAACCCTCATTTTCCAAAAGCATCCGGAGTAGCAGTGCTCAGTGACTTGGACTGCCCATGCCAGATATTGCGAGCAGAGAGTCTGGGAGGTTTTTAAAGCCCTTTTTCAAGATCCAGGCATGTTTACTTCCCATTCAAGGGTAGAGGATGGAGGGTTTTTTGTAGATGAGAGACTGGAAAGCTTCTTCCTAATATGAAACAACTAAAATTAAAGAATAACCAACATTTTCCTTGCTGGTGTGGAAATTTCATTACAAGTGAGAGTCAGCTTGGTTTGCAAGCTGTGATATCAGTAGGAGAATTTCACTTCCCATTTACAAAAGGAAATTAATTTTGCATCCACAGGATGGCAGTGTAGGGAGAGCAATCGTATTAGTCGTAGTATTATTATTTTCCTTCTAAGTTTCTCAGAAGTGATTGCAGACACAGCAATTCATTGCTTATTAAGATCTCCCTACATTACAAGCAGGGAAAAAAAAATCTAGGTCTCATTAATAAACCATCTTCTAGAATCTCTATAAGGCAGGCTCTGATTAGCCAAGATCATTCAATAAATTATTTGGCTTGTCTAACAAAAAGAAATGATTGATTGGAAGGGAATGTGCTTTAAATAGTTCACTCTTTAAAACAAAAACAAAGACTTTAGGTAGGAATACAAATAGTAAACGGGCAATATTTATAATTCAACAGAATTCAGTCAGGCTGGCAGCTGACAGTATACACAAAGTTAACTTCGGAGTTCAGACTCTGCAGGACTGAATTATTTTAAGTCTGAAATGGCCACATTTTCTGCAGTTTCTGTTGTCAAAACATTTCAATGAGCGGGAAAGTCTATTCTACTCAGACAAGGCAGGACAGTCGTTCTTGATTGCAAAGAGCAAATTTTTGTTTCCTGCATAGCATAAAGCTTTGAATAATAAAGCTGAATGTTAAAATCCGGGTAAATAACACTATTGAAATCCATCGTATCCACAAGACGATTGCCCCAGGGTCATAAGCAGTGGAAAATTATCAGGAAACAAAACTTGAGCAGCCAAGGCACAGGCCAGGCTAGTGCCACTAGAGGGCAATAGCAAACAAGCGACAGAGATAAAAAACCCACACCAAAAACACTGAGGGGAGAAGCTGATTGCCAGGAACTGGTGACAAATGGTCAATCTGTGTTTAGCGGGGCAGGAGCCGCGGCGCCGGGGTGAGCGCCGGCCCCAGGTGCGGCTCTCCCGCCCCCCAGCGGCGGGCAGGGCAGGGCGGGCCTGCCCTCCCCTCCGCATTCGGGTTCCGCTGGGCTAGGCGTGGAAAATACTCACAGGTGGGTTTTGGTCTAGGAAAGAGCCACCAGTAAAAGAAGTACTTTTAATGGCTTAAGCATCGTCAGATAGGTGGTCGGATGCCGCGCTGAACAGACAACTGATCCAACATAACCCATCATCCAATTCCAGATGCTGCAGAGAGACTTCATCAGCCTGATCTGTTTGGATTACTGAAAGGAAGGTTTGGAGGTGATTTGACCTAAATCTATTAACATTTCTCAGTGAGGGACTGTGAGAGACGCTAAAAAGCTCCAAGAACCTAACAAACAAAACCGTAACTAGATCCAGAAGCTCAAAGTAAAATCTGGATAAAAATCAAACTGGAAATAATATGAACATTTAAAAATTAAAACTTGCAGTAATGCCAGTAGTTAATCACTTGAACAAATCATGTTGGGGAGAGTTTTATTCTCCACCTTTGGAGCTCTTCAAACAAGATTTTCTCTCTTCCTAAAATATGTGCTGTAGCTTAACGGTGAATTATTAGCCTTGGTGCAGACATCACAGGTACAGGTCTTGTCTGAATGAGGCAGAAGGTGAGACTAGATTAGCAGCATGGTCTCTTCTTATAATTACAGCCTGCAAATACCAAGACTCTTGTCGCAGACAATTGTCTTTCAGCTGTAGGGGCTGACTCCCACCTTCACAAATTCACTGTGTCTACGCAGCAGTGACAGCAGCTCCAAGGACTCTACCACACAAGGAGCAGAGGTGGCCTTTGGCTACTGGGGGAGTTTCTGTTGCCCAGTCATTACCTTCTTCAAACAAAAAGAGCGTGAGCTTAAAAAACCTGTTCTCTACACCAAACTGTCCCAGGCCAACAGTGGGGTCATTCTGTACCCCAGCTCAGGTACTGATTCCTGGGCTGTGAGAAGAGCCTGGGAAGTTGGGAAGAGAATTGGACAGGAACTGATATGTGAGAGTGATGGAGAAGAGGTGTGGGCTAGTTTCAGTGTGTTCAGCCTCCAGAGATGTTAGTCACACAGAGGTCATGTAGCACAGAAAGTAACGTCTGCATTGCCCATCCTTTTATTTCACCGGGAGACCTTTAGTGAAGGAACGGGAATTTATAGTGGCTACCGCTCCTTGGGAGCTGCATTGTTGCACAGGCAGACACAGACCTGTGACTCAAGCATCCAAAAGCATCATACCACTGAAACGCCCCCAGCCTCAGCCCAGCCCTTGTGTGCTGCAGGACAGACAACACCAACACAAACAACAGCTCAGCCTTTCCCACCAGAGACACGGAGCAGTGCTATTCCAGCTGCAAACTGTTTCCAACCTAACCAAATGTCAGTGCTTTACAAGACTGGACAGTTACGAAACAGACAGCATGTGATGACAGAGCATTGGCCTTTGCAGTAACTCGGGGGCATTCCTCTGTGGAAACAGCACGAGGTGGTGCAGGAACAGGGGAGGTAGAGAGCAGGCGGAGAGCAGGAGCACACAGCACTCTGCTCGCACTCCTCCTCGGAGGAAGGGCTTGCAGATTCTTCTGAGTGTTTTGTCAAGGCTAAAAGGTGCTGTCAGTGAGCCGAGGGCGCTCGCTGGGAAACAGCAGGGACACAACAGGCACGGCAGGCTGCAGCAGGCAGGGGATGATGGCCACATGTGCTGAAGTGGGAGTGCTGGCCCAGGTGACTACACCTGATGGACCTCTCAAAGCCTTGCGGCAGCAGTGAGGGGGAGCTCTACATGCAGGGCTGATGGCTCAGTTTTCTGAATTAGAAAAAAAACCCCAAAAAATAAAGCAAGAGGATGTGCTGTGGAAAGGAAGGTTGATATGAACATGTTTGGACATTGTAGGAGAGGACATGCCTCGGCCCGACCTCCCGTAAGCATTCCTCCCATGACTCACCTGCAGCAAGTCTCCACCTCTCCTTCCTCCCACTATCCCTGGGGTCCTGTGTAAGACCCCCATAGGTGTCACCCCTGCTTTCTTCAGGCTTGGACTCTCACACGTCTGCTCACACGTGATCTCTCTAATGTCTGCCACCTACCCCAATAAAGAAACCACATCTGAGGGGGACTCCTGTTTAGCCAAAGTAATCAGCAATTAAAACCCACCGCTTAGGATCAGCCTGCAATGCCTTTCTTCTTCTGGCATGTAACTACAACAATTCTACAAATCAAAAAGTCTCATTACTTTTCTGGGCAGGTCATCTCCAAAGAAGATGGCCTGGAGTGACAGTGGCTCTCCCCCTTTCCAGGGCCAATGGCACACAAGGTGCACCTTTATGGACGCTCATATACACACACAAAGCAAACACCATGACCTTAAAAGTAAATGCTGGAGCCCAGACCACGCTCCCACAGTCTCCTACTCAATTTGCAAAAGAGGAGAGAGGAGCTTATGGGGCAGCAAGTCTGATAGAAGCAGCTGTCAGACTGACACAGAGCTGTTGGATGTAGGAAAGTGAACGCATCTAGGTGGGAGTGCACAGCCAAATTAGGGGTCGAAGGGTTAAGACAAGAGAGCCCATTATTCATCACTACCACTGTGTTCCAGGCATAAGAAACATTTGGAGCTAATTAGAGGGAGAGCAGAACAATGCACTAGAGAAAGCAACAATGCCCTGGTTCAACCCAGCAGATGAGCTCCGTGCTCAGAGCAAATTGGTCTAAAATGAGTATTGCTCCATCTCAAAACCAGAAAGGTGTGACCTACTTCTCTGACCCTGGCATCAGCAGGCAGGAAGAGAATTGACAGAATGATTCTTCGTTCCCATCATGCGGAGATTGAGCATATTCAGTTCCATTTCAAAAATAAAAGCCAGCAGCTTTTCCAGCTGATTTGGGGTAACTAAGAACACAGAACTGCACTCATTAATTAAGCTGGCTTGTATTGTAAAGAGCTCCAAGCCAACAGCTAAACGGAGTTGGTATAAACAGCCATGATAGTGTCAATGCGACTTAGGAGCCTTAACTAACAGCCTTAATAATTTCAAATATGAAGTATATTCAGCTTTTAAATTGTTTAGTGGACTTTTGCTGAGACTTTTGTGCCTGAATCGTGACACTTTTCAAAACTGAGACTACAGCACCTGAATGCTATGCTCCATGCAAGATCTGGGAAGCACTTGGGACACTCTCAGATGAGCGCTCCCAGACAACCATAAATAATTAGCAGTAGTTCTGGAAGTTATTTTCCAAAGCCACTTAGAAGTTGCAGTGTCAAACTAGCTTGATTTTATTGTGAGCAGATTATTTGGGTGTCGTCTTTCAGTGAAGCCACTCTCAGACATTCAGCTTGCTGATCGCAGGGTTCATGCTCTGAAGAATAAATGAATACTTCAAGATTTGATATCTGGGAAAAGAGGGAAAATTTTGAAAGTTCGAAGGAAACCTGTTTATCGGTGGGCCTTTGTGCTCCAAGCAGGTATTTTTAGGAAGCCTGACTCCCCTGTATTTGTCAACACAGAAATCTTGAAAGCTCCTGGGTGAAAGCTCAGGTGAAGCCTCAGTGAAAGCTGCATAGGCACTACCTGTATTTGGTAGCCACTGGACAGGCACCTTAAAAAACTTCTGTCTACAGGCAGAAATTAAGGCATCAACATTTAACAAATGACAACTACTCTTTAAAAGGAATGCCCACCAAACATTTTCAAACCTTACACAAGTCACCACTTTAGCTGAACTGGCTTGAAAGCCACTTTGACACATCTTTGCAACACTCAACAAAGCACAGGACCCAGAGGATGGCAGCAGGCTGTCCCAGAGAAGGGAAAATTGCCACATGAGCCAGCCTGACATCCTCAGAGACTCAGCTACACTTTACATAAAGGAGAGCAGGTCATGTTGCATCTGCCCCCTGTGCCACACTCCTTTGCTAGATGGGCTATTTAAAAAATAAAGCAAATACGCGTGATTGCCAGGACAGACAAGTGCTAACTTGACTGTCATTGCTAAAAGGCGGTGTTACCTCTAGTGGTCCAGGATGAATGCAGACGGGCCTGACCACATCAGAGGATCACAGCACCATTCCCTACACACAAGGGACCTACATGTACTGTTGCTTCCAGTTGGCGCTCAGCCTATCGTTAGGCTAAGCAACCTGCAGTACACGCTGTGTAATTACACTGCCCTGCCAGTATGCACCCAGCCATTACAAGATAGTATCACTGTAGTTACCAGGATGCCAGAGGCTTCAGTGTATGGATGGTAGCTCCAGGGCTGCCATTTGCCAGACCAAATGCCACTCTGACAGCGCAGACTCGCCACCTGACTAATTGCATACTTTAAAAAGTTAACAACCCCCACCCCAAGAAGAGCAAGAAGCGAAAGCAGGAGGCAAAAGTCAACAGCAGGGATAAAACACCAAGCAAGAGAGCAGAAAGCTAGTCTTTGTGTTTGGGGGACTCCACAGATCTGGATTCCCATCTTCTGCCAGAAACTCCCTGCATCTCAGAGCCTACCCGATACAATGGTATAGATCCTGGGGGAGCAGATGTTTGAAGAGATGCCTGTATTGAGGATACCATATCCCCAGAGGAGGTGGAAGAAGCCTGTTGACAGTATATCTTCTGTTGCCAAATGGTCAAATCAGTTGTTGCAGGAATGCGGGTATATTCCCTATGCTGTCCACAACAACTGGATAATAGCAGTGGTTTTGAGTGCAGA
Organism: Rhinoptilus africanus; assembly: GCA_013400135.1. Lineage (NCBI taxonomy): Eukaryota > Metazoa > Chordata > Aves > Charadriiformes > Glareolidae > Rhinoptilus > Rhinoptilus africanus. The sequence continues at coordinate 529,271 of VXBO01008761.1, read as the reverse complement.
TTCCTCTGTACCCACACCAGCTTAAAACTGGGTTCAGAAGAAGAGCTTCTTCATCCCAGCTTTGTCTGGTCTGTTCCAATCATAAATTCTTTGGAGAAGGGACTGGCTGAGGCTCAGGGCATGTATGAACATCACCCAGCACTAGGAAATGCAGCATCAGTTTTGGCCTCTTGCAGCAAGACCACACAAAACGCAGAAGTGGCACCTTCAACCTAGGATTTAGCAACATGAAGGTATTTCAGTGACATTTGGGAAGAAAGCTCTCTGGCCACGTAGTAATGTCAGTTGCTGCCTTGGAAGATCTTAATAGTTTTTTAGCAAGACCAGCCTCTACAAGTGGGAAAGCCGTTTACTCAGTCTCCTTTACTCTTTTCTGCCTTCACCTGGCTCCACTAAAATCAATTGACGCTTCTTGTGTGAAGTATCACTTCCTGCAAAAGCAGAAAGTGATTTTTCGTTATGGACTTGGCCTGAGCCACAATCAGCTGCGAAATGGGTTGGTCCTGAGTTCAGATCCAACCTTGGAGAACAGTGGAAAGCACCCACTGCCACAACACTGTCATGGATAGGATGCCTTGAAGTAATTCTAAGCTAAGGTATCTCCTCCTTTCAACAATCTTTTCAGGCACATCAAATAACAATAGCACGAGAGAGCATGTCAGTGCCAGCTGTCTGTCAGTGATGCTGGCTCCTCCAGCAGCTATCCATTCTCTTACTTGTACAAATGGCCACCTTCCTTCCAGCCACTTTAAACTCCACTAACTCAAGATCAGGCAGGGACTTCTTTTCTACTCCTCTTTAGGATGGCAAATAGAAACATGACAAGTATTTCAGAAAGTATCAAGAGGGGAAGCAGTAATTAAGACTTGGAAAAAAGGCCTTCTCTCAATGGATGACATTTCCTGGATGTCATCTCAGGCTGATACACAGCTTTCCAATGGCTTTCCAAAGCTCCTAAACCCGATCCTGACAGTGTCTACTTCTGCACTTTTCAAATGGCTTTGTGAGACCTCAGAATTGTCAGGAGCGGCAATAGATGTTATTCTTGTCTCCCACTAAATCTAGGGTGCCACCTGCAGAAATTCTTAAGTACAGAACATTTACACTCCCAGACAAGAGTAATGTGCCACCTATTAGACTGATAGGATTTTCTTAACTAGAAATAGGCCCGGCAGAGAAGCACTAAGTTCCAGCAAAAAAAGAGCTCTGGCACCAACCTTCATTGTTTCCTTTAAAGAAATTGCTACAGAGACCTTTAAAGTGAAATCAATAATAACTCAAGTTCCCATCTCCCCTTGCCAGCTCTGAACAAATCACAGATTCACTGACATTGACGTGTCTGTTATTATTATCTTGTCTAAACAAAGAAAATAGTAATAACTTCTAAAATGCATCCAGAACTTGTAATAAGTAGGTCTCCAAGTACTTTTCAAAAAGGACAGTGTAATTATCTCATTTTTATGGGTGATTATCTGCATTTTAATCATGGCATAACTACAGCACAGGAAGAGAAATTAACTTCCTCAGCTGGGCAATGAAATACCAAGGAAGAGAGCCAGATACTCTGAATTCCCATGAAATGGCCTCCAGATAACACTTTTGTTAATATAATCAATTAGAAACATTACCTACCACCCATCTTCAAAGAATTTCACCAACAGTAAACAGACATCAGTGTTAAACTGCACTGTGCATCTCAGTATCCCACTGCACCCCCTGCTTTGATCAACTTTACTCTGTGCCTACAATTCATGTAATTAATAGTGCCCATTCTAAGAGGAGTGAAGTAATTGACTTATCTAGCAATCACTTCAGAAAGAATAGTATTGGAATTAGGTCTACATTCTAAATACATGCCTATCTCTAGATGAGCTAAGCCAAATACCAGCTCCACAAGAAGGGATGCTAACACCAAGGCCAGCATAATCCAGCTGCTTGGGCATTTGTCCTCTGTCCACATACCTCGCACGCACCGCTGTGCTGCACCTCTCCAAGCCTTCCTATGTCTTCTTTCCAACAACCTGTCACCCACACCATCACCACAGTCAGACCCCACATGCACCTTCATGGCCTCTCAGCCAAAATCAAAAAGCTTGAGAAGTTTTCCCTGTACGCTTGATGATGCAGACCTTCTACAGCTTGGTCAAACACTCCTGCCTAAAATAAGGGAATATTACAAAAAATAGTAACCTGACAATAAAAGACCACAGCTAAAATATAACTACTTCTGCTTCGTTTCCAGGTCATCAGATCAATCTTTAATGTGTAGGTGGTGCCCTCACAGAAAGCCATTAACACTAGTTTGCTTTACACACTCCATAGTAGCCAAGTCAAAATATCTCATCTAGTGCATCACCTATCCTCTGTCTGGCTAAAAAACCCCTGAAATATCTGTGTCCCAACATGTCTAATGCAGATGGCAACAAGGCAGCCATGACATCCTCACTGTCAATCTGTCATAGGGAAGACCTACTAGCTCTAAGCAAGTAATATCTTAGTCACCAAAACCAATGTGTTGAAAAAACTACCAAAGTAATGTCAAAGATCTTCAACTGTTACAACAGAACCCAAAGTATAAACATGGGGAGCCTCACGAGTTACTACAATCATCTGTTGGTTTATAGAAGTTTCTAACACGTTTAAGTGGATTCCTTGTTGCACACGTTATTTCATCGGCTTTCCTGAAACTACATCAAATTTAGAGCAATGTTAAACAAAGAAAAAAAAAAAGAAAGTAAAATCTGGCTGACTCTGTATGAAGCGTTAGTATCAACAGCTGAGACAAAAGACAGAGCTGGAAGGGAAAGAGTCTGCAGCTACTGGTAGTCTCTCCTGAGATATGAGAAGGTGTAAGAGCTCTGTGGAGCCCCCAGACCTCACATGTTCCTCTGCCTAGAAAGCCCACAAGCTTCCATATGAGTGGCTTTTCACGTCAGTAGCAAAACGCAGAACCAGGAGCATTTTAGATGGTTTCAGCCTCTCTAACAATCCTCCTGCACAGCTTTGATTTGAATGTATTGATTGCCTTTGCTCAGAGAAGATAAAGCTGCTTTCCACAGAGAAATGCAGACCAAAAGGATTAGACAGAAAGGACTGTGATTAACAAAGCCAGATATTTTTTTCTACGGACAAGAACTAGGTTCAGTTCTGCAAGTTCCTGTCTATACCTTTAGGCCCCAAAGCACCTCTGATTTGCCTCCCAGCATTAAATTCAAAGCTAGTAAATAATTACTTTCTCATATAATCATTACACTTGATGTTTTTATCATCTGAATATTAACCTCTAAAACGAAGTCTCAGTTATGAGTATGCTTATATGTTTGATTTCATATATTCATGTCATTTGACTCATACAGGCAGAGTATCATATGGCTGAAATCTCCAGATTAGTTTTTGGGAGTATGTAGCAAGCCTGAATTGATAAGATCCAAGCCTAAACACAGGGAACTTGCCTATTAAAGTATTGCTGCTCACAGCACAATGCAGACTATGGCACAGCAACAAAGAGTCATTAATTAGACAGTAACGATCCCATGGGTTTAGGTCCATTCCTCTATACATCACATGTTCTTAACTGTAAAATTCAGGAATAATTATTTCTGCCCCCACTTTGTCTTTTGGGTACAAGAGCTCATGGGCGGCCACTGATGGCAGTTTATAAATATCTTTGCTGATGAGTATGGCTCTCCTGAGGTGATGTTTTGGAACAGGAGTCTCCAAGACAGAACTAAAGACTATGTTCACAACATGTCGCAGATTAGTGGCTTTCAATGCTCCTTTTTTTCCTTACAGAAAGCTGCTCTGCCCATCCCTTAGATTGCAACAGAAACTAAGGACACAGCCTTGCAAGGTGCCAAGCAACTTCTGTCTCAATGAAGGTATCAGGAGTTTAAAGAGCTTAGAATTGAGGCCTTGCAATAAATGATTGACACAATAAATGACAGCAATTGACCAAGCACACCCTAATGTCATACTTGTACGTTCCCATCTAACATTTACCACCATCAAAGAAGGTTTTGCAGTTGGTCACTGCAAGGTAATTTCAGTCTCCTGTACTGTGCTCTGCTTCCGAAGCATTAGGGAATAAGCCACCACCAATATAACAAATTAGACAGCAACATACGTTAGGAATTTGCTGCAACGCCAGCCCTCAGTGACTAGCACAGCTTCAAGTGTAAACAAACAAAAGCTGCAATTTGCGCCAACTGTTTACTCTCATTTTAAGTCAGGGTTAGCTTTGCCAGTACGAATTATGCTTCCCTTTGTCTTCAAGAAAGCCGGACCTAGACTAGAGGAATTGAGACAAATTTTTTGTATTAAATGAGCTGGCTGATTAGATAGGTCCCTTTTCACCAGCTTTTACTTCTCCATCAATGAGCTGGAATTTTACAGCATTGATTATATCCCTTGTCTTCCACCATTACTCAAATATAGATTTATCCTGTATTCTCACTAGAAGTTAGGGAGACAGAGATTCATCTGCTGGTGCAAATCACAGAATGAATGCCAGTGAATGAGATCAAACTACTGCACACCTCTTCACCCTCTAATGCAAGTCATGAAGCTACAAATCAAATTCGGGGTCATTAAAGTAGAGTGCTTATGATTTTCTTGGCCGTATAAGAGCTAAGTGTTCCTGTTGAGACTTCAGCCCTCAAACAATTCCCAGCATGGATGGACTAGTGAACAGTGAAAATAAACTGTTACTGCCTTTGCTTACCCTGGTAATAAAGAACTTCTTCATGGGATGCTGCTTTGCACAAAGGCTTCACGGAGAGTGGCTTTGGAAGTCACAGGTGAGGGCATGGGACTCCTAATCAAGTGAGAATCTGAAGCTTTCCCGTTACCATCTTTGTCATGTTTCTCTTCCAGTTGCCCCATCTGGAACTCTTGCTTGTTTTTACCATCTGACATTTCAACAGCCTAAAAACAAGAAAAACAACCCCTTTAAACAACCAAAATGTTTGATCAGATCTTTTATATAAATGAAATGCTAGTGAATGCCAGGCATCTGAACTTGGTAAAAATAAATGAGTGCTTCAAACCCGCTATTGTTCTCAGGGTCTCTGACCTTCAAAACATCATTCTATTCTATTTGTAAACAACACAGACATGACAGAACATGTGAATACCACTTCACCCTTTGGTAGCAGCATCTATCCTAAGACCTCAAAATGTTCTGCAAATATTAGCTAAGACTCTCATGCCACTAAAGAACTCTTACTCTTCTACAAATATTAGCTTTATCTCACCCCATGCCACTCAGCCCATAGGAGGTTAGTGCTGTTCTCCAAGTTCAGAAAGGTTGAATGCTCCGGATAAGGTTATTCAAGAGTTCTGTAAAAGACTCAAGCAAGAGAAATAGGAGTTTCTAAGACTTTTAAGTAGACCTGAACCTCGGGAAGATTGTCCAGAGTATCATCCAAACCTGCATGCCACTTTTGGCAACTCTAGTAACACAAGACCCAAATCTAAACCAATCCAGATCTAATTTAGACAAGAGAAGCAACCAGGAAGACTTAAACACTAGTTTAACCACTCACCTTCTTTCTCCCACCTTTGTTAGTCTTATAGTCATTTATCCTTTTGTGCACAAACCTTTGTGCAAACCAAGGAATAGGAGGCCTCAATCTGCATTTAGCAAGGAATAAAAAGTGACACGGAGCCTGAGAGCAACACACCACGTGGTTAAGGCGAGCAGTGATGAACAGTAGTTGAACTCACCCCAGTTTCAGGCAGATAGCAGTTTAGCACCGCTGCACTGGTGCAGCTGGACTGGTTGCTAGACACTGATGAATGAACACAAAGATAAGGTCATGGTAATTTCTACATGGTAAACAGTCGAAACTTCCTAGGAGGGCTTATTGGAGGCAATTCATTTCCAAGGCACAGAAAACGTGCTTGGCTTTCACTCATGTCTCTCTTTTTCATCTTTTGTAAAACTGGTCACAGACCTTTATTTAATGTAAGTTTTCAACACATCTTGTCAAAGAGCATCACTCCAAGCTCTGGACAAAACTGCAGTTTACACTGATTTTGATTCCCTCTGGGTTATGCTTCCATCAGAGGGTAGGAACACCTTTCTTCAGTGTTGTTTTGGATCACCTAGACTTCCCAAGCAGCGCATCTACTTCAGGATTGCCACAAGAAAGAAGCCTCACAAAGCTGGAAGCTCAGATCCGGCATGTTGCAGAGTTAAAGTACAAAGCAAAGTTTCCAAATACGCTTTTCTTGCCTGCAAATGACAGTTTATTTCCATTAGGGAATCAGTTAAGAAGAATATGGTCCTAAAGGAGTGACACTACTCTATTAACATAGAACCATACCCAGTCTAAGATGATAAATACAATGCCTAGTCTGTAATTATAGATAACATATTAGGGTTTTTCTTTCACCCCAGAATTTTCTCTTCTATATTTTATGCAGACTTCGATCTGCATTGAACCTAAACTGAAAGAGCGGAGTGATGTTGAGGCAGAAGAAAGCAACAATGATCGCACCCAGTATGAGGTTAAAGTTCTCCAGGTGTTTACTTTGTTGTTGGATAGAAGGGACCAGTCCACAGAGTGTTGGCTTTTGGCCTTTCTACAACGCATCGCTAACGCTTGGAGTGCACTGTGACCATTACACAACACTGACAGTGAGTATTCCCAAAACCTTCCAAGCACCACCATGGACAATTTCATGATAGCCTACAGGTACTATCTGGTTCCCTCAGCAGGAAAAACTATTTGTTATTACAGTGCACTTAAAGCCACAGATAAAATGCAGAGCAAAAAGTGAGAGCTAGGAGCCTGAGCCAGCCAGCCACATTCAGAAGGAAAACAAAGCCTGCATCGTTCACTTGGGGTTGGGTAGACGGATGCAAGACAAGTGAAGTGACAGACTGTTTCCCTGAAAATCCCTAGCTCAAGACAGGGTACCTTTCTGGTGGTAAAATAAGGGTCCCAGCTTTTGGTGGAAGGGTAACCACGTAGATTTTGGTGGTATAACTTATGGAGTTGATCAAACTAGAAGATCCAGGCTCTCTCTTTAGTGGTTCAAAGTGGGGAAGAAAATAACCAAGAGAGGGCAGAAACCCACTTTCCTTATTCTGTGACTCAAATTGCTAGAAGGAAGAGAGAGCTCTTCAATCAATAGAAGTGATTTTTCAATCAGCAGATCTGACGCACAGGCCAAAAGGCTTCAGAAATACTTCTGCTCTTCATAGGATGCCTGCAGGACTGTCCTCAGAATGGCAGCCAGAATCCCGCTTCCAAGAGGTCTGCTGAGGATCATCCCCTCAGACTGGTAGCCACATTCCTTCTTCCAAGAGGTCTGCTGGGGGTCATCCCCTCACCACCTCTTCTCTTGAACCCAGGTGTGAGGTTAAACACAGTGCATCCCTGAACATGATTACCAGTTTAAACACTCTCCAAAGACTTGAAATGTTACTGAGGTAATACAGTGGGGCAGAGTCTCACGATCCTGGAGAGTTTCCCTTTCTCCAGAAATAAGTTAGGGAAGTGAATCTGCCTCCTCCCTTAATAGAATCACAGAATGATTTGGGTTGGAAGGGACCTTAAAGATCATCTAGTTCCAACCCCCTGCCCTGGGCAGGGACACTTCCCACTAGACCAGGTTGCTTAAAGCCCCATCCAGCCTGGCCTTAAAAACTTCCAGAGATAAGGCAGACACAGCTTCTCTGGGCAGCCTGTTCCAGTGCCTCACCACCCAGACAGTGAAAAATTTCTTCCGGATATCTAATCTAAATCTACCCACTTCCAGTTTGAAGCCATTACCCCTTGACCTGCCCTTGTAAAAAGTCCTTCCTCCAGCTTTCTTGTAGGTCCCCTTCAGATACTGAGAGGCTGCAATGAGGTCTCCCCAGAGACTAGGCTTCTCTAAATCATAATTCCCTGCCTAAAGAGCTGCTCTCAAACCTCCTCTTAGCTGGTATGCTGGAAATTCTCCACCTCCTCACGCCGCCCTACTACAGATGGTGCAGAGAGGTGCTCAGTTGGAATTGTCCTAGAAAAAAAGCACAGGACAAAGAACAGACAACCTAGTTGCCCCATTACTCCCCCCCCCACTTTGCAGAGCCCCAGAAGCTCCCTGAGCTGAACTGGCTCTGCGGGCTCCAGGCTCGCCGGGAGAGTCCCCAGCCCTCCCATCCACACAGGCTGCGATCACCACTGCCAAGAGGCCCCAGTACCGCGGGCATCTTCCCGTTCGGCAGGATACAGTGTTAATGGAAGCTAAGACACTCCCTGTCCCAAAACACTTTATGTTTAAGAAAAAAGAAAACCAAAAGATAACAAAATAAAGGGGTGGCCTTAATGAGCGCGCACAGTTAATCCAAGAACCTGGGCTTATGTTGCAGAGCAATGCAAGGTTTACCACTGATGCTGCTGTTGATATTTCCCATAGACCAGCAGAGTCACAACACACCTGATGTGTGTGGTGCTTCCCACAGGCTGTGCGCGCACCCAGGAAACGCATGGAGCTAGGCGACCTTGTCTTTGATGTTGGATGTTGGGATGAACAGAGGATGAATCTGTCTTCAAAGTGGTGTCTTCATACCTATCAATTTATGCCACACCACAGACTTCTTTTGAAGCCGTTAAACACTGTTCTCATCGTCTCTTTCCTGCTGCCCCATCCCTCCATCCATCCACAGGGAGGTCACATCCCCTCTAAAAACTTACTTGCTTTGCAGCTTGGTTCCGCTCATTTCAAAGGAGCTGCCAGTGTTGCATTCTTTTCATAGAACACCAGGGAACTTCTAACCTCAAAATTAAGCAAAACAAAGTCCTTTGAATATTTTCCAATTAACCCGAGATTGACACTGACGTTTTTGTCTTGGTGTTCCCGCTATTTGAACAATTAGATTTCTCCTCTATGGCCCAGTTGCCTGGCCTATTGCAGCATCAAGGATATAAGTAATTCCTTTCCCAAAGATCACTCTAGTTTTAAAACATAGGGACCCTTTTCTGCTAAGTTCACTTCTACATTTCTCTTCTAGGTTTTGCCATTCAGCAGTAGACATCAGAGAAGCCTTGCAGCAGCACAAATCCAGGGAAGATATCAAAGAAGAGACAGCATGGCAGGTTTCTCATCTGCTAGGAACGAGGGTGAGTTAACACTGCTGAAAGCCTTCAGGGTTGCATTCTGCTCCCAGTCTCGCAGCATAAATATCCAGAAAAATGCCTTGCTGTCATGACAGAGGGTTAGTTCTGAACATCCACAGCCAGCAGAGAGCATAATTGCAATGCCATAAAAAACGTCAACATTTGTAATTCAAGCAAGAGGCTGGAGGTAGCAGGCGCTGTCCCGGTCTGGTGCTTGCAGAAGCACGCCGGCCTTCGAGAGCCTGCAGGCACTGTGGCCCATTAGCCAAACTTCATTTGAGCTGATGGTGATGCGGGAACACACGAACCCTCTCACTCGGCTAAAAAGGCAGTTCTGCCAGCAAAGTTGCAGGCGGCTTCTGCGCAACCCGGAACAAAGGGAGGAGAAGGCTCCCAACGCATAGTAAAATAGCAGCACTCCCTGCAGATACACAGACACACAGCACCTAGGGAACAGCCAGCACATTAGAGAAGGCGTGTTTATACCATTTATCGCCCACTGTTGCTTAGGTAAGGCACATCTAAAAGCTATTGGGCAGATTGCCAACGTGTCCCAACAGCTGAAGTGGGGAGTTTCTGAGCACTTTCTGTCCATTAGCTTGCAAATGTCCCTCTGAAGAAGGTAAAATACTGTCACCCACACTTTACAGATAGGAAAAGCGAGGCACAAAGAACCTAGTATCCCAGTTCTCCCTCCTTTCTTTCTAAACCATAAACAACAATAATCCTTCCCCCACTTACTGGAGCCAAAAAGCTCTTCCAGAAAAAGGGAAGCTGCCCCTTGCCTGGAACTGAGTAGCCAAGAGTAGCTAGAAGTAACAGCCTGAAGCCTGTGCAGGGCCTGACATGGTTTCACCCCGAGATATTTTCCTCCAGCACATCTCTGGGGTCCTTGCTTGTACTCAGGAAAACATGGCGTGCTCTGTATGCTCAAGGAGTTCACCTTCAATAAATAATCTGAACAAAGGGAGCCAGTGCTGGCACAGTTGCACGGGTGGCTGCAGGGAGAGTTTGCAGCAATGTCAAACTCACCTTTGCTGGTGGCTGCTGCCACTTGCTGGGAAGGAATCCAGTCCCAGAAGGGGAACACTTAGGAATATCAAGAGCCAAGAGCAATTTCACCCCCATTAGTTAATTTCAAATATAAAGGACACTTTCCAGCACATAGCAAGCAGTCATTGCCTCCTTGAAAGACAGTTAAGAAAGGTCTGTGTTTTAGGATCCTTAAGTGATATAACCGAAGTATATGGAAAGAAGTTGTTTGGGTTTGGGGGTTGTTTTGGCAGGATATTGATCAGTAAGCATACATAGCACTCAGATTACTGCCTGGAAAAGTCCTGGGTGGGAGGCAAATTGCTGACCCAATCCAGAGAGCAAGTGCTGAGCTCCATCGGTAGTACTGTTGTACTGTTCAAGAGGTTGGGCAAAATGGCCAACAGCCTTTCTGGTTTTAATAAAATGAAGTGGCATTCATTCTCCCTATCCTGTAAAACCGGAGAAAACAATGGGTGACAGGTCATTCTGAAGGAAGAGCAGGATCCCAGGATTAAGCAATAAAGACATATCAGAGTGCTGCCGAAAGTCCCCAAAGTTGTTAAGCAGACCCCCGCTATGAAGCGGGACTATGCAGCTTTCAAGCCCAGATCCCTCGGTGCACTTGGGGCCTCTGGCAGCCCAGAGCAGACTTGCCAGTGTTGGGGTCAATGTACCAGCCTGAAGCTGGTCCAGAGAACGCCACTTAGTCTGCAGGTGCATTACAACAAGCTCCAGCAGCAAAGGTGGTCCTTTCCAACGCTGAATTTAAAAAGATGAAAGAAAAAATGCATTCATCTCATGGCCCTTGAGGGATGATTGCAGCCCTACAGAAAGGTGGTGAAAGGAGCATGACACTTAATAAAGGTAATGAAAATCGAGAACGGTAGTCAGCTTATCGAGGAATGCAAGTTTCCGGTATGACTAGGCCAGAGCCAATGGCAAAGACCAGGCTCATCCTCTGACTCCCCAGACCCTCCAGGGCCAGCAGCTGTGCTGCACCACTGGAACCAGCCCTGGGACAGCACCCAGCCTGCCGTCACTTCAGCCAGGTCAGGAGAGAAAAGCTGGTGGAGGGGATACGTGAGGATAGTGGATGTTCACAGAGCAGGGCAAGGGACACAGAAAATTCCTGGCTGACTTCAGTTCTTTCATAGATGCTCTGCACAGCCCAAACATCTGCCTTCCCGTCCTTCCCCATCCTCTCCTCTGCAGTATCCTTTCGTTTCTCTACCTGGAAAAACTCAGGAATAAAAGAACTTTCCCCTCTTCCGTAAATCAAATGCACCACTGATAGCAAAACATAAGAGAAGTTGTCATTACCCAGAAGAGGAGAAAGAAATTCTCCCTTAAGATCCCCACCACCACCATGCTCCTGCTACAGTTTCTGAGTGTAAGAATGTCTGGCAAAATCTGGGTCAGAAACCAACTTCACTGCTAAATAAGTGCTAGCAGAAATAGGTAAACAGCCTTGCACTCCGTCATACTGCCTGAAAGACTGAGCGTGCCAACAAAGGCAGCACAGACTCTCAGAGCAGTAAATAACCAAGTAGGCAGAGCAAACAAACATTTGAAACTCCATATGGCAGAAAACCTCTCTTTGGAAGGAGGGGGTGAAAACAGTTTTGTCAGAGAGGAGGAAGTTTTCTCCCCTTTCCTTCTCCCCACTTCCCAGCCCTTCCTTCTCTTGTTTACTTTGTTTCCCTGTTTCTAACCAAGTAAGAGAAAATCCAGTATTTGTGGAACTAGGCTCTTTCTGTTTAACTCCAGCTGTGCCCACAGCCCACATACTGGCTTAGTAAAATTTGCCCAGTCTGACAAAGTGGTTTCTCAAGCTTGAAATAAAACCATAGTGATTTTTACACTCCTAAAATGACTGGCCCTTGACAGGACTAGCAATTATCTACGAATTCCAAAGAAAAAGCTTGTTGCATGGCACAGCACCGTGTCTGGGGATGCAGGAGCTTTCTGTGCTTTTAGCTGTAGCTCTTCAGCCTCTTTTGAAATATGGCAGCACAGGGAGATCCACAAGAAGAACAGGGGGGAAAAAAAATCCCACAAAAAACAGCTCAGAGGACTTTTACCTGTCACAAGTGTGGGGTTGGAGGGACCTTGCTGTCAGTCTCAGGCCAGGGAAGAAGCAGCATCCGAATGCAGAGACAAGCTCTTGCCAGGAAGACCAGCCACAAAGCTCTCTGGGGGCGGTGGGGTCCCGCTGCGGTGCCCACCACAGGGCAGCTGCACCCCTGTCTTTATGGGTGATGCCTGCACGCACACACCTGGAGATGAAGAGGAAGGCAGCTGGTTTCCTTATGTTGGATTTAAGGGAGCGTCTGCTTTAAGATCTAACAGCCAGCTCTTATCAGAGAGGGTCTAGGGCCTGCAACGGTGTTATCTGGTATCAGAAAGTCCCTCTGGGCAGGGACTGTGGGAGCAGATGCTGACCTCAGCCAGGCAGCACGAAAACAAACCTCAGCACAAAAGGGCAGGACGCCATGAAATAAGAGTCCTTGGGAAAGGAAACAGGGAGAAACCGAAGCTGAAATCTTGATGCTCCTAGGAGACGTGGAGAGGGATAACCGAACAGGAGGAGCCATGGCCAGCACAGGGTTGGACGAGGGCAGGCTGAGGGGCTGAGCAGGGCCCGCAGCCGGGGCCAGCTGGGGAAGGAGCAGCAACACCTCTGCTGCACCCAAGGGCTGCTTCCAGGCCGGCGAGCAAAACCCGTCAGTGCCAGCCACGCCGCTGGTTTCTGTTTGCCTGCTCTCTGGGGTCTGGCAGAGAGACTGGCCCGTCGGTGAGCGCCGGTCAGAGCCCAGCAGAGCACCAAGGGCCCCTCAGTCCTCCTGAAGGGGGAGAGCAAGCCTGTGCCCAGCAGGGCAGGGATGAGGCAGACACAGGGAAGGTAGGTGGCACGCTCGTCTTGCTTTCATGTATTTTCAGACTGAACGTTTGGGAAGGAAAGTTTGCCTCGGACTGAGCCTCTGTCTGGGATTAATTCAGCTCAAATTTGTAGTCACCGCAGGCAGCAAGGAAGCTGCAATAGCTATTAGAGGACAAGCCAAAGAAGTAAAAGCAGGCAAGGACAAAGAGTAGCCCTTGCCCTTCCCTGAAAACATAAAGGAGGCACAGGGATCCAAATTAAAAAGCAACTGCTAGTCACCAGTACTGGCGAGTCGCTGCGGGCTGGCCAGCAGCAGGGCTGCCGCCCCAGCCAGGGCCCGTCGCCAGCACGCGGCTCTGGATGGCACACCCTCCTCAGGCCCCGGCCCCAGCCGAGCAGCCCAGAGCCGACTGGGAAGGCCAGCGGAGCTGGGAGCGGCCACGGAACTGCGGGGATGGAGAGAAGCTGCCAGCTTGCGGCCTCCTGCAATTGCTGCTGGCTGGGGGCCGCCAAGATGTCGGTGTTGGTTTGTCTTTGCCTGAGGGACCTGAAAAGCCAAGAAACCCAGAAAGAACAAACTGCAAAAGGAGACGAGGCCATTGCAGGGCAGGGACAGGAAAAAAACGCAGTAAGGCAGTTCAGCGCCCAGCAGTATCCCCCAAGACGGCTGACAGCCTTTCTGCCCTTGCAGCCATAGACACCGCTGTCAAAGCCTCACGGCGGTAGCCGTTTCCCACCTGAAGGCCGAAGGTGGTTTCCCATCGGCTCCTCTGGGCCCCCTTGGCGCCGCCCCCACCCGCTGGGACAGGAGATGGCAGCAGATGGCAGGGCCGGGCACACGAGTATCCCCCCGAGGCACCCGCTACCCGCGGGAGAAACCACCCAAACACCCAGGGACGGGGCAAGTAAAACAGGAGGCACTTCCCGAGGGCATCTCCCCATCCCTGCCGCACTCGCGCTGCAGCCCCCATCCAAATTCAGACACGCCACACCCTGGAAGCGCTTTGCCACAAATTGAGATGTTTTAAAAACAGCCCGTGTGGAGAAAACAGATGGCAGCAGCTAGGAAGCTCTGATTATTATTGATTAATGCAGGATTACAGTTGGCAATAGGAGATATTGGGAGCAGCAGAAATTAATGCAGACATTACCAGTGGAAAGCAGGGGGGTAAAAACCAAAATCACAAAGCAAAAGCACAAGGAAGGACAAGAGGTGTGCTGCCCAGGCTCCCTCCTACTCTCAACCATCAGGAATCATGCTCAGATAACATCACAATCCACAAATGTTTGCTCCCTTCATTGTCTGTCAGCCTTCAGCAGAATAAAACTTTTTGAGAAGTTTGAAAAAAAAAAAAAAAAAAGTAACTGGAATTATTTTCCATCATTTTGAAATTTCCATTTCCATCTGCCAGCTTAGGAAATACCAATGGGCAATCAGACCAGCCCAGCGGAAACAGGGTGTCCCAGATATCTGTTCCCTCTGGATCCCTAGGACTACCTTCCTCAGACCTCTAAAGCCTGAAAAACAGCATGATTTTAGAGTTCCTACAAGTCATCTCTCCAGAGCTGCAAAGGAAATTTCAGGGTTTGGTATTAGTGTGCTGAAACAACACCACAAAAGCATGGACACCAGTACAAGGAACAGACTGGGACATCCTCTTGGCCAGCCACCAGCTTGGCCCCTACCTTTCGTCCCACCTCTGCAGTCTGGTGCCTGGGGCACTCCAGCCCCCGTCCCCATTCAGGTGCCTGTTTCACACAGCCATCCTCCAGGCAGTGCACCGCTGGCTTGGTCTGCACCTCTAGCCTCACGTAACATGTGATCTTTTAGGGAAAGGAGCTGTGATGGTTAAGGTTACTCCTTCAATCATCCTTTTTTATTTTTGTGTGATGGACCTCACCTCTCTCATATAATATCTGCCCTTCCAACAGGAGAGGTTCACACACAGCTGACAAAAGTGTCACCAGACAGAAACCAGCAAGCAGCTTTCATATCCTCTTTGCAGAAAAACCAGATCCTTTTCCTAGGAGAAACCCCTAGGAAACATAATGGATCATAGAAAGCAGTAATGAATGGGAACCTAATTGTTGCCCAACCCCATCCCCAGTGTCCTAAGACATGATAACCTCCACTTAAACAATTCATGCTCTGGGTTGTTTTGGGAGTTGGCTTTGGGGTTTGGGGTTTTTGGGGGAACGATTGGTTAAGGGAGTGTTTCTTTTTTGGGGGGTTTTTTTCCCCATCTCCAGCAAGGAAAATTGCATAACCTTGTTCAGAAATCCATTAAAGATTAACTCCTCTTACCCTCAGAAAATACCGTCTCATGTCTAGGCTCGATCACATTTTTTGTTTCAAGGTAAGACCAAGACTTTTGGCCCTATCCACCGGCAACATGAATGTTTTCTCTTTGCAGTATCTGTTTACATCTTTGAAGACTATTCACAGTTCCCTGTCTGTTCACCTGCAGAAGAACTCTTCAGGCAGAGATAACTTGATATAACAGCAACTCACATCTGTTCAAATTTATTGACTTTATTAAGCCATTTCAAACATAACTAATAAGGGGAAGCAGAGGGACGGATCTTGAACCCAGCAGTTCTTTAGTAGTAATGGAAGTCATATAGTCCAAAAGTATGGCTTATCTTTTTTTCTTTTTTTAAACCAGATGTACAATCTGTTTACTGAAGATTGTATCAGAGTTGAAGATGTAGACTTGCTTGCGTTACAGGTTACTATGGAGACATCTTTCCTTTCATTATTCTGTAAACAGACCATGTTACACAGAAGTGAGAAGTTCTTAATTTTGGCCATTCAAGAATTGCCTGTGATTAGAGCATTTCATGTGCTATGAACTAGTAAACATCTCTGCTGGATTGGTTTGTTTCATCCCAAGTTTGGCCAAGGGGAACTCAACTGACCGTGAGGTGAAGGTCAAAGATACACATTTTATAGCCTTACAGTTCTTCTTTTGAAATCACATCAGAGAACCAATGGTTTCACTTGCTGCAAAGTTCCCAAAAACTTTGATATCTGTCCCCAGAATAACACAGGCAAATCCCATCAGGCATGAACCATCATGTCTCCTTTCTCCTCAAGCCTGTTTATAAGGAATTGTAAATTACTTTGCCCAGTGTCAGAGTAGATGAAACAGTAGTATCAAACATTTGATATCAATAGCACTGTTCATTGATTCCCAATGGCCTTTGGGTCACAACTAGTACATTTTTTCTTTTAGTTCATTACAAGTAACTGACAGCCCTTTTCTGTACTCAACACTATGGCAACACCATTGCCTATGATCTATGTATCTCTAAAAGTATGCCTTCAACTTTCCCCTTTTTATTTCACCAGCACTCTCCAAACATCCAAACTGCAATACCTGTTAATCTTGGCCCTTAATGCTGCTTCCTCTGAACCGCCTTCTTGATAGTTCACTACAGTTTGCAGAAACTACAAGAATTTTCATCTATTTCTATTGCTTATACTGCAGTTTTCTTTCTTTCTTTAGAAATAGGACAGTCAAAGCTGCAATAACAGGTAAGGATACAAAGCAAATAAGAAACAGGTAGCAAAAGATGAGCAAGGCCTTAGTAGAAGTAGAAACGTAACCCAGTGTGAAGGTGGCTCTGTCGAGAAACTCTGACTTGAGTCAACCAAAATTTCAGTCACAAGCCATGTACGCAGCATCTCTGTTCAACAGCCTCCTCTTAGAAAGATGGCCACAAACTGCTCCCACGTAACTAGGGGTCACTCCTGGCAAAGGCATACAAAGCCCAAGCATTTTTGGTCATCAGAAGTGCTGAGATCACCAAGCTGACCAGCAGTGGCAGGACAGAGGAGGTCTCCATCCGACACCATGAGGACACTATACCTCTGCATACCAGACCTCTCGCTTTTCAAGGCAGGGACAGCATTTACGGCAGGGATGTAAGTCATCTGAAATGAACTCTGCCAGACTGAATCCACAAGCATTTGAGGGCTGAAAGCTGTAGGTATTTCCCCAGCACACAGTGGTATCAGTGCCAGCAAAACCTTATGCGGAACCTCACAGGCCTTGTCTGTCCTTGTCACGGGGCACGAAAGCTCTGAGGAGTGCAGCACAGCTTAAGGTCTCTGGTGATGGAACTTAAGGATATAAGTTAAAAACAATGAAAATGCCTCCTCAAAAAAGAATCCTCCATTCTTCCCTTTCCAGATGCAGAGAGTTTCTGCTCAGTTATTTACTTTGCAAAACCACAGTTATTCCAATGCGCTTTTTTTGCCCTTTTTTCTTTTTCTAACATGGAAATATGGATGATTACCAGAAAAACAAATAATTGGGATGGAGCCCAGTTGGATATCACTGAGGCAACTGAGTATGCCTTGTGGAGGAGTTGAAGAGAGAGTTACACAGTTCAGAACTGTCTGTTGTCACATTTAGGATAAACATGACATGCAAGAGCTGCTTGTCCTCCTGCTACTGAGGACAAACTAACCACTCATAGTCAGGAAAAAACTGACATCCAGGTTTTCTCAAGAAAGAGGTTTAAGAATCTGACTTAGGAAGTTAGTTTTCTACCCATATTCACATGAGCACATAAACACACATGTTATTCTTAGATTCCATCACATTTTTCAGAGTTTAAACCGGTGCTAAAATACTTTCTTAAACTGCATTTTTATCTTCCTAGATTAAATTTGGATTAGTCACCTCCTGGGGGAGATGAGATGTCTCTTGGTCTACTCAGTTGTCACAATGGATATTACCTTTATTTTCACTAGCCATGGTAAGCAAATACTGCAGTAGCCTAGAGCTCAAAAATGAGACCCTCCTAGGTCAATCCTTACATTTTTGATTGAAGTAAAAACAGAAAGATGAGGTTGAGTCGAGGCTGGGATGAGCACACCTATTTTCTATCTCCATGTAAAGTACAGAGTTTTCTCCATGTGAGCACACATGAAATATTGTGGCCACCTGGACCTAAGAAAGGTCCAAAGTCTACCTCATCTGCTCTTCGGTCCAGGCCTTTCTGCTATCTGCAACCATTCTCTGAGAGAAGGCTTCATTAGCCAACAGCTTGTTTCTGTTTTTCTCACAAACCTGCCTGTAGTCGTCCCCTTCTAAGATTGCCCCAGCATTATGAGTCAGGACACTAAAATATTCACAAAATGATATTGCAGATATGAAAACCAGCGACAGAGCCAGAGTCCAAGCCAGGTAATACACAGTTTCCTATGTCTTAGCTCTACCAAAAGGTACAGAGAATTGTAATAAAGAAAGAAGCAGATATATCCAACAGGAACATTGTTCTTATTTAAACATAATACTGCCAGGAAGCACCTGGGATGGTACAGTCACTCACAGCTTCAGACACACAGGGTTGAATCTCCAAGGATGGAAAAGTAGCCTTTGATCTGTTGCCACCTTTCCCTCCTGCTTCTCTGCACTCAAGGTTGTTCTAATCACACTCTGAGCTACTGACACCACTGGCGCTGGCTCTTCATGACAGCCAGATACAGGCCCAGGTTGAAATAACTTCCACTGTTAAGAAATCGTCAGGGAAGTGTCTAAGAAAAAGCAGGTGTTAAGTTCAAATGCACTCAATAACTTTTACTTCTGACCTTCGGCCACAACCTTAACTCTGTGATTCTTCACGCATCAAAGGCTCAGGGCACCAAACACAAATCCGTGGTCTTGCAAGTAAGAAATAACAAGTGTGCATGAGTAGAACGGATGCTTGTGGTTCTCAGGGTGGGACTGACCAAAGAGAGCTATGAATAAGCCAGCACTGCGAGCTCATGACTTGGATGTCCATGTCCCTGCCGAGCCACAGCAACAGATTTCTTGTCTCAAACCCAGTTCCCTTCACATCCAACTTGTATCTTTTTCACTAAGGCCAGAGCTCTGAGCGCCTCAGGGAAGAAGAGCTGAGGCCATCCATCAGAGCCGACAGTGAGAAAACATTCTGAATTATTCATAACTCTCAAATAGCAAAATTAAAATTAAACTACCTTACAAGACAATAGGAGATATGCTAACACTGAAGAAATTCCAGGGCTACTTTTATGTGCTCTACAACAAGCTAAAGCTGGAATGGAATACTTAATGGCTAAAAAGCTCGCCTCTCTGTTTTCTCCGTGGATGGATATATTTCTTGTTTTGCCTACATTTATATCAAGTCTTTACATAACTGTCAGCTTCATACCCGAGGCTATCTTCCCAAATCAAAATCTCTCCCGTACTGGTAGCAGAAGAACAGACTGCTTCTAGCTTTTTAACTTGTTAATAATGAACTTGCTCTTGTCTGATTCTCCTTGTCCCCTTCTCCCTGTGCAATACCTGCCTTGGGAAGTACACGGCTTTTGCATCAGTGTTCAAGTCAGTTTTCTATACTTGAAGAGATGGTTGTCAGGGCTAGTTTTCGAGGTACAGTCTCCCTTTGATAGGTCCCGACAAGTTCTGTTAGAGGAGAGCCAGTTTTTCAGGGTTCTCCACTCTGCAAGGACTGACAGTGTGGTAACGAGAGGCACTCCAGACTGGATTTAATGCTACCATATGCTAGACAGAATGCGAATCCATACTGCAGGAGAGCAGCCGGTACATTTCTACGTTAACAGAAGCCTGATTGCAAATTGCATTTAGTCTCAACAGCTCAGTTCACTGCACACAGATGCCATGGGGGACTGTAAAGTTGGCAATATGTGGGGGAGTACAGCTGAATTTTTAAAAAAGAGCCTTGGCTGATGGGATGCCACAGACATTTGGAGCTGATGCCATGCAAGAAAGTTGCTGCTGCATTTGTTCTGCCAGAAATAAATAATAAGAATAACGTCATGAGCTGTTAAATCAAATTACTGACTCTTGCTAGGCTGGTGATTGCCTGCTGATACAAATGGTGGTATCAGCACAGTCAAATGCTGCTCTTATAAATTGACAACCAGCACATAAATGAAGTCAGAGAAGAGGAATTTACTCTTTCAAAATAGGTCAGTATGAGCCGAGATGGGGTTTCGAGTCAGAGTGTGCTGTGTCTCCCCTGGGCTGGCTGCAAAGTGCACCTCTTAGCTCTTACAACAGACTTCACGCAACTGAAGGTAAGGCGAGACTAAATGACTCAGGCAGGGTTTTCTCTCAGCTCATGGATCCACTTGGAGCTGGTAGAGAAAAAGAGCTCATCTCTGTTTACTTGCATGTGATCAACAATATCAACTCGGTGGCCTCTGTCCAGGGCCCATGCCACAAAAATACTAAGCTCAGCTCATCCTAATGGGCTTTTTGATGAACAGGCTGAACAGGGAGGCCAAGGACTTTTCACTCCCTGGCCTGAGCCCCTGGGATCCAGATCCAGGACAATGCAAAGATGCTTGTCAATGTTTTGATGAGATGGTGCAGAGGGTTCATAGCATCATAGAGAAGTTTGGATTGGAAGGGACCATTAAAGGTCAACTAGTCCAACCCCCCTGCAATGAGCAAGGACACCTTCAACTAGATCAGGTTGCCTAGAGCCACGTCCAACCTGACCTTGAAAGTTCCTAGGGATGGAGCATCTACCACCCCACCTTTAGGTTTCACTATCCAAAGCTCCCAGGCCAGCACCAATGCACAGATAACTTGAGCACTTTTAAATATGGAATGAAACCACCAGTGCAGAAGTGCTGCATGTAAACACAGACCTTGTGCTGCAGGATAAATGCTCTGCTCCATGTGAATAGGGTGAGATCTCTTCCTCTCTCCTCTGCCCTACTCATCGGAAAGCATCACACGGTTCAGCTGCTCAGATCAGTGTTGGTAAATGAAGCAGACAATCTCTCAAGGCCCTTTTTCTAGTCTGACATCTCTGTGAAACATTCCCACATTCCTGAAGAGTAAGGAAAAGCTTTCCCTACCCGCACTGTACAGCCAGCCTGCAAAATTCACAGTTACTGAAGGTCACCAAGTCAAACACTGCAGCTGGGTCATTTTATAGCCATTAATAATCCCTGCAGCTCAGAGAATAAAGATAAAAGTGATCTAAATCCTGCTCTCCAGGACATGAGCCAATCTTCACCAGTGTCAGGAAGGAATTGCTCCCACACACACTTCACACAAGGGATTGCACTGTCTGCCAGGTGCACGGGGGGGGTTCACTTCTCCTCGCCCTCCCCCACCTCACGTTACCAGGAACCGCAGCGGCAGACAGGAGCGTGCTCCATACCACGCTTCTGTGGTTTCACAGATGAGTGACCACCAGCCAGAAGATCCGGGGCTCCAGGTTGCTCAGACATGAAAGCGTTTGCATAATTTCCTAAGGCCCCGTATCAGCGAGGTGGCAATAGCTCCCATGTGCTGTGAGCGGCCTCATGCCGGTCCAGGAATAAAGCGGTAAGGCTCCGCAGCCCCCTGTGGCATTGGCTTTACATTTCTGGGCAACAATTTCATTGCTAGGCAAAAGGCATTTCTCAGGCTGTCCCTCTAAACACATTCCCAGGAATAAAGCATCCAAATAAAGAGAGAGAAAGAGAAGAGCCAGTATCCCAGGAGGTCTCTTAGTAAAGCCCAAACAAACAAACAAAAAATTTTTAAAAAAAATAATCATAGAGGAGCTTGGGATGTCAAACAGCAAGAAAAAAAAAGCACTCTCCATCTCTGCCCACACCACAGGCAGGATGGGCGCTACAGACCTGTTGGCAGAGGGCCTCGTATCTAGGGAGCTAGGAGTTTCTCATGAGAAGAAAGGATGGCCTACATAGGGCTACCAAACATCAAGCTTCTCCAAGGAAGGCCTCTTTTCCCACCCACAAAGGATCCAAAGCGCACTAGTCACTTGTCTAGGGATGTTCAAGAGACCAGGATAAAGCTCACAGTGAGAGCTCAGCTGTCAATTTCAGACCAAGATAAAGCAATAAGAATTGCTGGAAGAAGATGGCCAAGTGCCCCAAGCTGTTTGAACACTCAGCAAGAAGCAAACCCACTCAAGTAGGTAGCTGCTGAGTTGGCTGGTAGAGAGCCATGCAGCTGGGCTGCCTCTTGGGTGTCCATGCAGCTGAGCAAATCAATTTAGACCTGCATAACAGACATAAAAGTGGGTTCCTATTCCCAACTGGTGCTGGATGCTCCCGTGAAACTTGTTCTGTGTTTCCAGGAATCCACGTTTCATCCCATGAAGGCAGAAAATCATCATGCTTTTATGCAGGTCTTGGCTTTCATTTTCCACTTTTTTTGTTATATGCATTGGTGGGTTAGGGTTTCGTTCCACTGGTTGAAGTTCTTTGTGAGGTAACTCACTCCTTTTTGCACTACAATATGGATGGTTGCGTTGTGCTCTTGCAGCACCCCCATTTTGTGTGCTGAGCAAGCCAAGGACTAGAATGATACAAATCCTAAGGTCGTGCAATACTGAATTTAGTGGTCAGCTCTCAGCTCTTTCGCTCAGTCAAACCTCAATGCTCAATCTTAATCACAGCTACCAGAGCTCCAACAAGACACCCAGAAATACCACCATACCAGCATTTCCAAGAGCAAACCCCTGTCCTGAATTCCAAGGCTTGAGAGGAAGTGAATGCCTGAAGCTCATAGAAGAATTTTTGCTCCAAGCAAAGCTGTGAAGCTGCAATCAACTCTCAGAGAGAGTGCAAGATTGACTGTTTTCTTATGACTATGAGCAGAGAGAGCCAGGGCTCTACTAATGTCATCTGCTGTACAGAAACCTCCTTTAGTTTATGCATTATCAATAAATAAAGAAGCTAAGTCTAATCCTGACCTCCATCACGGAGACTTTCCTAGTGATATGATCCATAATTATTTCCTGCACTTAGCCATACTTCCTTTTCCCCGCCCCATTCATCAGTCTCACCTGCGCTGTTATCAGTCTTCCTCAGTCTTTTCCTGCACAGGACTTTGCTTAAGACCTTCAGTTGTTCCTGGAGTTTTTACAGGTTTGGTCTGAGCAGCCAAACCAGGGAGAAGAGTCAATGAACCTGGAGACTTCCCTGTTCATACCAATACCAGCAGCATAACTTTTGTTTCTGTCAGAAT
The DNA here is from genome assembly GCA_013400135.1 of Rhinoptilus africanus. Lineage (NCBI taxonomy): Eukaryota > Metazoa > Chordata > Aves > Charadriiformes > Glareolidae > Rhinoptilus > Rhinoptilus africanus. The sequence continues at coordinate 506,250 of VXBO01008761.1, read as the reverse complement.
AGGAGCGTACAGAAGGGCTTTCCTTAGACCTAGGCAAGATGTGTCTAACATGGTCATAAAAGGGTGGGGTTTTGGTAATGTATCTACTAGGAAGATGAGAACTGTGTAGCCTATATTCAGTTTTTCCAAGTAAGATGTTAAGATACAGATTTTCCACACGTTGGAACAAGGCTCTGAAATCTAACTCAAGTACTATGGTTGAGAAATCTGCCAGGTCCCAGCTACGTTCATCTGATTGACATTTCCCAGTTCCTGGAGCCTGGCCCTGCAATAACCCCCTTCAGAAACACCACCAAAGACAGACCTGTTCAGCTTCACCCATATTCCCATCCTAGCAGAGGAAATATCAGGAGGATTTTTTGGCAGGCACTGAACACACTGAAATGGCTTTTTCCCTCTTTTCCATTTTTTGAGGGAGAAGAGACGTATAATTTGGTGAAATATGGCTTTCTGTAGACATGTCATGCAAGGCACCTCCTTAACACCATGGGGACGCCGTAAGCCCTTTGTCCTCTAAAGCCCAAGATCCTGCTCTAAAATATGGAACTTGAAGAGAACAATTAAGCTTATTTTTGTTATTAGCAAACAATTTCCAGTCTCATTCTCCAAAACAGCTGAACTGCTTTAACTGGAACTTTCCAAAATACAAAGAAAGAAAACAAAAAAAAAAGACCAAAACCAGAAAAGAGCAACCTTTTGCATAGCAGGCATCAGCTGAAGCAGTTAAACTCTGCAACTTGTGAAGTCCTGAAAACAGTGGCTTCTATTGGAAAAGCATTAACGTCCTTGGTGATCCTAACATCTCTACCCTTAGTGCATAAGCTGTAAAGACTGGCACTGCTCTCTGTTGAATGGCCTGCACAACAGGGAGAATAAAGGAAAGGTCCTGGGCCCACCAGCACTCAACAGTTGGCTTGGCTGCAGATGCAAGGTTTGACTCAAACGACAGCAATTCTGCTTCTGCCCTGGACAAGGTATTGCAGTTTGTTTACTGCACCATCACATCACCCCATTTTACACTGCACAGGGAAAAGTCACCCTTAAAGATTACAGTATGCCAGCCAAGCTTCCTCAGCAGAAGACAACTTCTTTTTCAGAATTAAACAAGCAAACAAGAAAAAGAAGTTCTGTAGTTTCTGCCACTGTAGAAGTCATCTCCCCATAACCCCATTACAGGCAGCATGCAAGATCCGTGCCTCAACTAGTTCTCCTGAGCCTTTGCTTGGCCTCTTCACCTGGTCATTAAAACTTTTTTTAATTTCTTGAGGACCAAAACTTCCCCTCTGAATTGTACTCAAGCTCCAGTGGGGGAAAACAACAACAAACCAAACATAAGAAAACCACACCACCAGGCACGGCTTACAAAGTTCTTATATCATCCAACAAATAAAGGTTGTCTGCTTTGAGTTCTTGCTGTTTGGTACCTACAGATAGCAGCTGTTTCTCCCTTTGTCTCCTTCCCTTCACACCCAGAAATACTGTTGGGTTGCAGTTATGAAAACATGACAAATTAAGAAAAACAAGTTATACCTGGTTAGCCAGCAGAGATCAACTCAAACTGGGTCTTTTCCATGGCTTAAAGGTGATGTGACTGCCATGCTTCAACAGGACATCTCCTTGACATCCATTCTGGCTCCTCTTTCAATATTGATGATACTAGAGGGGGAAAACAAACAAACAAAAAACCACAACGCAGAAGTCATTTCATATTGTCCTGATTTAGGGACCGAACAGCTCAGCCCATGAGAGGTTTTAGTTCAGGTCCACACTATATATAAACCACTAGTAAATCACCCACTGTTCAACCTCCTCTTGGTGAGTTTTGTGACTTGGGACTTTGCTCTTAGCTTACTGCTAGCTGAGCAGGCTACAAGATACCTACCCGTCTTTCTGGAAGTGCCAGGAACCATTTTCCTGCAGAAAATAGACAACTCCTGTTGCTCTGTGAGTGATTCCCTGGAGCAAGTTCTCCCTTGTTGCTTCTCTGATGTCTAATAACAGGCAAGAATATATTTCAGTCTTTTCCCCTCTTTGGAGCTCCTCATACAGTTTGTTCTATTTCTGGCAATCCCTTTCTTTGAAAACTTGCAGGAATGTAATACCCTGGTTGAAGGTTCAAGAGTTTTGTGATATGGGACTGGGAACGTGCTCTTTCCTTCCTTCCCTTCATATCAACTGCAAATGACCCCCACAAACACATGCTTTCCAAGGCGCAAGCTGTCTGATCATGCTCCATCCAAAGCACCCTGTACCTCTGTACAGAAAGTCATGCATCATCCTAACAAAAAGCATACAGCTCATCTCTCTTACATGGGCTAAGCTCACATGGGGGTGAGGGGGGACATTCCTTCCGGGACAGTCTCTGGCACTACACCAAGACAACAGACATACACTGCCCTTCACTGCACTATAGACACCTTGCAAGCTCCAGAGGTAAAAGCAGCTAGCTAAAAATTCAATGGACATCGGAGGGTTAATCTGCACTTCTTTGGTTATCAAGCACCTGAGATATGACGACAACACATTGGCACACTGTATTTGCAACATATTATTAAGTACCTTCAGTCCCAAAAGGCTAAGACACTTTTAAAAAAATAATAAAGCTAATGCACATAATAGCCTATGTCTTGTTATTTAAGAAACCTCTTCCCGGCATCAGATGTCGACAGTGCGTGTAAATGCACTTTCTCCAATAACTATGCACAAGGAGCAGTCTGATGGAGTGCCAGAAAGCACAATGACTGTTCTACCTTAGCAATGTACAGAAGATGACATGTTCCCTTTAGAACTAATTGCTTTATTCAAAAAAAGCCATTTACTAAATCCTAGCCTGGCCTCTTCCCTTGATGAGCAATTTCAGACTCCACATCGGAGCTTTTGTTTGTTGTTAAGAGACAGGGACAGAAAAGTGTTTTGTTAAGTCATTTTAATTTTCATATTTAATGGAAAAGAGTTCAGAAGGGTATTTTTTCATTATATTATTTGAACATTTGCATTATGTATTCCACTGGGCCTTTCCTTATGTGACTCAAGGCTGACAGGCTCAGGCTGTCAAACACGACCCTTTGCATCAAATAAATTACCCTACACCGCGATCCAGTTATAACTATTGACACAGACCAAGCTACACATCTGTAAATCAGAAAACATTCCTAACTTTGCTGTTATCATTGTTCATTCTCACATGGATAACGTGAAAGCCCTTTCAGAACTGCTTCCAAAATTCACTGCATTCTTACTGTCAGACTGCCCCCACCTCCCCGCATTAAAAAAAAAGAAGTCAGAAACTCCTCTTCTTGTGCCTTCAAGAGAGAAACAGCTGTAATGACTTCACAGACAAATCAATGCCATTTCCAACAGAATTATTTTATTTTTTTCCTCCCTACTTTGAAAAATTAAAACAATTTCACAATGAGCCCTAGGGAATGCGCTCATGAAAATGCACAGAGCAGACAGCATGAAGTCGTTGGTTATACATTTCAGACAGCAGCAAATGGGCCTATCTGCTGCTCTGTGAGCAGTGAGAATAATTATGTATGCATTCACTGCATCCCATAATCATCATCATCGCAGATATGACATTTCATAGCTGAGTTGGGAATCTGCCTTTCCCAAAATTATTTTTTGTTTGGAAGGAGAAATTATTCTAAATAATGTCTGGGGAGGAGAGATATAGGAAAGCATAGATTTGAGAGAGAGTCATAATCCTACCACCAGCTCTCTAAATAATTCTATTATATTGTTAACTCCATATTTGCAAAATGGTAACACATCTGTCTTATGGTAGAGTCCCAGGCTGCTGGGAATTTCCATGAGATATTATAAACTGGTGCATTAATGTGAACTAGTCAGCCTGCGTCTGCATGGAGTCACTCCCGTGGGCTTTGTAAAACCTTGGCCAGATTTGGAGGGTGATGGGACTCTCTTCATCCTGGTGAAAATGCTCCTCTGCCTTCCTCAGACAACCTAAAAGGAAAGAGCCCATCTCTTAGCTCACTGATGAAGGACAGGACGAGAGGAAGGAGGACCAGCTTGAGGCATCCCCTCTCCAGGACTATTTCCAGGCAGTGTGTCATGGCTAGCGGTCAAAGATGCACCAAAACCCTGTTATTAAGACCCAAACCAAGGAGAGAACTTTGGCAGTTGCTCTGGCTGAACACAGAGGAGGCCCCAGGTGCCACAGAGCCAGCCAGGCTCAAATATCTACCCATGCCATTGCTCCAGTATCCTGGCCTGCTTTCAAAAGAAAACCAGACTGTCTTGATGGTTCCACGTCAGGCCACATTAATTGTTCAGAACCACACCTCATCACTTTTCTTACTGGGATGGTGCTAATCCTAACCCTGTTCCTTACCCATTCTCCAACTTGGGTGGAAAGAAGGTCAGGACATGCTAGACCTGTAGCATCTCCCTCATGTGATAAACTGGATTGTCATGTAGGAAGTCATGGCCACTTCTAACTATAAGACTTAGGTGAATTATTTCGCTCATCTCCCTTCTTCCAGTGGTCCTAGAACCTAGATATTTTCTTCAAGGGGACAGAACTCCAAAAATCCTTTAAAAAAATCTAATTTATATTTTCACTGTTGTGGCAAGACAGTGGGGCCCTATTTATGACACAGGTGCTATAACAGTTCAAAGAAGCCTGAGTGCCACTGGGACCCTTGCTTCAGGAAGAGCAGTACTATCATATTAGGCATGAGGAGCTCATTAAGGGGCACACTGGGTTAACATCACAGCACTCCTTGGCCGATATTCCAGTGGGATTTTGGGTTTCTGATCTACACCATCTTCACATCCAAGAGGTTTGTACAGGCTGACTGGACTGATATGAAACAGCTCAGGCCAAATTGGGCTTGATTGAGTACAACCCTGGTTTGAAAAGGGTTCCTTGGAAGTATGTAGTTCCTAGCATTAAGATTTAGGCACAAATATCTGCAAAATCGTAGTCCTCAATACAGTGAAGGCTCAAGCACTAAATTAGCCACAAGCCTGCCTTTGCCTGCCTTTAACGCACAGATCAGCAGTCTTTGCTTCTCTGCTACCTAAATATGTAGCAACCACTTGCAAATGCAAAGCATATTCTCCAGGTGTCCTGTACAGTACATAATGCACAGAAAACTGCTACCAAACTTCAGGCCAGGACGAATTGCTGGCTGGACAAGAAAGCAACATTTACCCAACAACATGATGATGTCACTTATGCGTATGTGGGAGGAGGAGAAAAAACTTGATTTGTTCTGGCCATAGATGAGGGCACAGCTTGAAATGAATTGATTGTGGGTGCATTCAAAATAACAGCTTGATCCAGCAAAATCCAATGGCAAAACTCTGGTGCATAATACTGAATGTACCAGACTTTCTTCTCAAAGACTTTAGCTCACATTTCATGGTGTAGAAGTGATCAGACCCACTCTGTCACCTTGTCAAGAGAAGTTCTGGTTAAGCATTTGGACCCAAGCTCCCTTGGGGGTGGGGATTGGGAGAGGAAAGATAGGGTGATGTGTAAAAAACTTTCTTTGTTTAAAGAATATTTAAGATAAAGAACAAAATTAATTAGAATGAAACTTGCATGAACATCCATCAGCCAGGAATCCAGTCCACAGCTTGTTCTTTCTTTCTACCTGTATGGTCTCCCCTATCCACGAGGCAGTGTCTCAGCATTTTACAACCTCACTTTCTAACTACTCTGAGGTAGGAAGATGCTTGCCGTCCTCTTTCAACAGATACATCTCTGTAGAATTAGCCCAAGTGTCCTAACAGTGGTATTCTGTAGGATAACCCTTTCCTTTTGCATGAGTAGTCTTCATTTGCTGTAACACACTTTTTCCTACTGTTTGCTTTCCTCCGTTGAGGCTTTGGAAAGCAAAGCTCAGCCAACCTGCTTTACTCCCATTTACAATCAATTTAACTTCCTGGCTCTGGGGCACCTTTTGCTGGGCTGGAGACCACCGCCACACAGTTCTGTTAAAATCCAGAATGATTTGCTGACGTGGAAATTAAACCATTGTTCTTCTGGTGCCAATAAACCAAAGTGCTGACAACAGAAACAGTGATTCCAGCAAAATGGTCAGGAGCATCCACGTTTGTCATCTCTTGACAACTCCAGATCAAGACTGCTCAATTCATAAAAAGCCAAAAGATGAGTTCTCTAAGTACCAATGTCACAAAATTGGAATCTCAGTGTATTTTCTTAGAGCTACTTAATAGAGAGAAGTGTCTTTATTTAGCACCTGTCATCTCAAGTTCCCAAAATGCTCTCTCAAATATTAAGTTTCCTAATAAGCTTCCTAGCCAGACATCAGGCTCCAATTTACAAGGGGTAAACTTGCTTAAGGTCACCCAGCATGGGAAAGAAGAGCTGGGAAGCAGCTCCAGAAATCCAGAGGACCACACCCCTCACTAGCCACTAGACCACACAACTGTCCCCATTTCACTCGAGTCATTATTAAGTAGGATAGAAGAACACTGTGGTTTTATTTTATGTTAGCTGAACTCTTGCATTAACGTTTTACTGTCCCACTGATGTTTTGCCTAGAACATTCTGTAATCCACAAATTAATATGTGAAGAACATCCAGTACAGTTTGGAGGAATAAAAAAATTACCCAAATGGCAATGGAGTTTTGATTTCCAGCAGCTTCATAAATCAGAAGAGTTGGAGAAAGAAGGTTCCTTATTTTATCACACATAGCCTTGTGTAATGCCAGCAAAACTGCTGCCCTTCCCAAAACCAAGCAGCAACCCTATTGTTGCGGCAAGCCCCATCTGGTCACATGGAGAACTTAAAACCTTGCAGCATTCTGTTTCACAGTGATAGATAGGGAGTTTTGCTCCAAATACATGACACGAGACAAAGGAAAAAAAGAAGTGCTCTACCTATGCACTGTATCTGAAGTTTTTCCTGTCTGCTCTTATTCATCACCTCATGGTTTTTTACAATCTTGCCTTTAGCTTCTGGGAGAAGGGCTTCTCTATCCTGCAAATCCTTCCCTATTCTTGTTTTTGTTCAATCGCTTTGTTAAAGGATTCTTCTAGCAGATCCTCCTGTTTAAAGGACAGATCCATGCTGCACTCAGTACAGTGAAGCTCCAATCTAAGGAAAAACCCAATCCCTACACAGAAAGCCTTTGAGCAAAAGTAGCATGAAACTTACCCATGAAAAGGAGGTTTGGACTGGGCATAGGCCCTGCTTGCTCAGAGTGCAACAGGGGAAGATGCAACCGACCAGAGCTGTGCCCATCAAGAAAGACCACAACTGTTACCAATCAAAATCCAACGCTCCAGCCTGACTCGGAAACTCATGTGGAGCTGGGCAGAGCATAAACCCTAATCTGAACAGAATTATTTTAAATCTGCTTAAGGCAAACTAATTAGTAAACATCTCCCATCTGCCAGATAACATGGGATGTTTCGCATGGACGCCGCCCGGCCCGGCGATGCGGGCAGAGCTCGCGCCGAGCCCAGCTGTGCCTGGTGATGGCCCTGCTGGAGCTCTCCCGGTGCCGAAGGGGCCCCTCGTCCCAGCCAGCCCTGCAGGCTGGAGCACAGCACGCGCAAATATTAAGTTTGAGTGAAGCTGTGTGGGGGAAAAAATGCAACTACAGGGCTGAAACAAGACTTCGTAAGATCAACTGACAATGACAGAAGGGGAAATGCCAGCAGGGAACATCTGTACTGCTGACACGGGCTGGGTGGAGGAGAATGGGAGTGTGCCACATGGCAAGGTTTTGAGAAGAGTGTCTCCTTTCTACGCCCCAGAAGCCTCTACTTAAGATAGTTCTCTCCCTTTGCCTCATGGTAAAAAGCCTCATGATGATACCAGTTTAAGAGAAACAGGCTAAGTTTCTCTGGTCATTAGAGGTGTTATACCACTTTACTCAAAAGCAGAGCTCTTAACCTTAATGTCCTTGGCCAGCTTTCAGCTTGGGTCATCAGAGTCTGTGCACCTAAATTCAACTCTCAGCAGTAACTAGATAGGCTGTCCTGTTTTATTGCTTACAAGTAAACACTGATCTGTGCCATAATTCCAGCCAGATGTGGACACATGTGTCTGCACATCCAGCACTTTGGATGTGCTTCAGGCACATCTAGAATGAAAGAAGCTAAAATACAGATGAGAAGGTCAAGGAGAGGCAGAGGTAGTTTCAATACTCCTCTGGTAGGCATGAGAAGAACACAGCTGTCATGGCCTTATCCAAGGAACAGAGAGAAACATGAGCCTCCTCTTTAATTCACCTGGAATGACAAAACTGAACTTTGATGTCCTAGTCTGAAGCAGCAACTTCCCTAGCATGCACAAGATGAATTCGAATTGTTCTGTCAGCATAAGGTCTTGATCCTTTATGGCCACCCACAGACTGATGCAGAGGTGATTCCCCTAACACCAGCTCTCATTCTCTGTCCTGGTTGGCTTTTTTCCCCCCAGTGATATTGTCTGTCCTAGACCACTTCAGGGATCCAGCAGCTGTTGCATACTCAGTGCTGGCTGCTGCGAGTTTGGATTTTGATAGACTGTATGCCACTCCATCATCAGTGTTGGAAAATACAGTAGCCAGTGGGCTAATGCTGGGTGTGTTCTGCACAGAATAAAACATCAGAGTAGCAGGTATTTATGTTGCTCTTCTACGGAGAAGCCTGGAAAACAAAAATCTGTGGAAACAAGCTTTAGCACTGTTGGGCCCATAACAGGATATCTACTGTAGGATCAGAAGAGTGTGAACTAGCGTTATGTGGGATCACACCCGTAATTGCGTTTCCAAATGGGAAATGTCATAACGGAAGCAATTTTAATAGGGCAAGCACGCTGCAGACATCCCCATTGCATCTATCAAAAAATACACTCAGGGAAAGCCAAAATACGACCTGCTCCACCTCTGGTAATTATAGGTCTGAGAACGTATGCAGCTACCCAAATTATTATGTATATTACTATTGTGCTTAGAGGCTGCACCTGAGATCTTAGCTGCCCTATAATTTGATCTGCCTAATATAATCAAACCTTTCCTGTGAGTGAAAGTTTAGGGGCTATTCCCCACCACGTGACAAGCTACGACTGAGTATAGCAGGAGTATCACAGCTAACCCTTTTCTCCAAGGTTTACAGTCTAGATAGGCAAAGGAGACAGAAGTAGAGACAGATTGGCAGAACAAGGTAGACTGGAGGAACAGTTTTAAAGAGTGGCATAAGTGATGATGATACTGCAAGCTGCTGGGGACGAGCAGTAAGGACCTATAAGGACGTATGCCAGAGGAATCAGCATCAGGAGAGACTCAGCATCGTAGAGAGCATTACTATTGAGTGTCACCACAACCTATCGAGGTGACAGAGGGGATCTGGCACTGAGGTAAAACCCAGTGCCAGGAAAGTATGTGCCAATGACTTTGTAAGGACACAACACATTACCTAGATGAGCAACAACTGTTTTGCTTATGACAATGGCAAAAGGCAGCCAGCACTGGCCATCCACATTAAAAGAAAGTGCACAAATATTTAAAAGATAATGGGATGCAGCCTGACAGCTCCTCTGCCAATGTCTAGGCACGCAGTCCTTCCAAACATGCAGCTGGTGAAACCAGTGCGAAAGAAGCTTCAGCAGAAGTTATGGATTCCTGCACGCTAACGACACAGTTGAATCAGGTGACCATGATCTACTGCTTGTATAAAAGCATCGTCCAAAGGTTTGGCCCAGAAAGCAGATTCACTGCACTACACTCTGCAAACATTCAGCAAGGGCAGACTCTGTTCCAAAGAGCTTGAGATTCAAGTAAATAAGATAAAGTCATAAACATGTTTAATGGCTTGCCTGTGGTCATGTGTGTCATTAATAGCCTACTCAAAAATCCAGCTAGTATCTCTTGAGTTCCAGTCCAGCATCCTGTCCAAACATCCTACCTTCTCTTTAGCCAATACTTTCTTCTCTTAAACAAAACAGGCCACAGAAAAAACACTTTGAACTACAGTATGGCCTCTGCACTGAAAATGAACACCTTTAAAGAGGCCAATAACTATGTTTCTCCATCTACTGTCAACTAATTTGCTAGTTTTTTCCAAATATCTCTATTTGCAAGTCATGCCTCAAAAAGCACTGAAAATAACAGTACCTCCTTGTGCACAGCAGCATGTTCCTTACCCATGGGACAAGATCTGTCTCCAACAAACTGATGAAAAGCTGCTTCTCTAGAAGCTCAGAATTACTATTCTTCCTGCTTTTGTCAGTGGCAATCAGTAAGGTCACCACAGCATGAGCTCCCATTGAATGTCTAAAGCCATTCAATTAATCTTAGTTTGCAGAGAACTCAGAGAATTTAAGTAAGGTCAAAGAGTTAAAAGAGATCAGGAGACTCTACACCCCGGCTGACACATACTTCCTGAAGAGCTGACACAGACATATAAGTTACTCTACTGACAAGAAAACAGAGCTTTCTGCAATCAACATCCCAAGCAGATATACATTTACTTTGAAAGACAGCAAAACACCTGGACAATCCATCTTTTCTTGCTGTCCCTCATCATTATACTGACAAGTTGTCTTTTTGCAGGAAAAGGCTCTATTTCATTTTTGTTTTGCAGATAATTTGTTTGGGAGTTATCATAGGGTTACCTAGACATGCTTATCTCCTTCCTCAGGTGAGGACTGGCCAGCCATCGGTCAGCTGTTCTAGTCCTGGGGACATCGTCAGCCCCAAATGCCTCCTTTTTTATCTACTAGGTGTGGCGTAGAGCTCTTGAAGACCTGGGCACTGTTCTTACAAGCAAGAAAGTGACAGGTGAAGACAAACAGTAGGAAGGGTGCAGATCATAATGCTGAAAAAAGGGGAATCCACGTAAAGAGCTCTAAGCCCATGGTAACAGCCATGTAAAGTGGACCCAGTCATCCCACAGATGCTGCACAATTGAACTGTGTCCAGGTGCTTGAAATGACAAGAGCCCGGAGATTTCTTCCCCTGTATCCAACCTCTGCTCCTCAAGGAAGCCCACCAGCATAACCCTTATCCCTCCATGCAAGGGACAGACCACAAAGCTAAGGAGTCAAAAAGAGCAGCACAGAAACCAAGCAATCAGCATCGGGACAAGGATCCCCATGGGGAACAGCAAGTGGGAAACAGCAGGTTCCACTTTGAGAAAAAGCTAGAGAAGTCATGTATTGTGTGCAGACACAGACAGGTAACAGGACATGGAAGTGGCCTCAGTCAGAGATACACCCAACCCCGGTGCCCCTAGAGACGCAATCACAATTGTCTCGAGAGAAGCAGTTTTCATGCATGACTCAACTATACACATGTTCTTGCTTGATCATGTGATTAAACTAAGTTCAAAGCTAATGGCTCTCACCACAGTACTAGGGACAGGATTTGGGACTAGTACTGAAGATACCACCTTTTATGGCCAGCATCACACCAAAGGAAGCAGCACTGCCTAAGTCCCTAAAAGCTAAGCAGGACAACATTCAGACCAACTTAAATCACCAAGCTCTAGCTAAAAGGATCTTGACAGTCTTCTATCAGACTAGCTTTCATTATTGGTGCTTGGACCATCTCCATCATTTGCTAATGCAGAATGGATTAGAAGGTCTATCTATATATTATGAGATTCTTCCTGCTGGTGCGGGAATACATTTCAGCTGTTATAAGCGGCAGCCACAGAAACCCAGCTTTTCTGATCATCTTACAATTGCATCCTTGTAAACAAGGAGACAGATGTTGCTCTGATCATCAGCAATGGGAAAACAGCTTCTAAATGCCATGCTGAACACAAGGCTGTGCTTGTATCACCCCTGCAGTTGCATACGTAGCAGGGGATTCCTGGCAGCTTGCCTAACAGAGAGGGCAAGCCAGGGCAAGGAGTGGCAGGAGTGTAATTTTGCCAGCAGTGTTAAGCCAGAGCAGCCTCCAGGCAGCTCGAGGATGAGGTAGGGTGGAGAAGCAAGGAGTCATGATTCATAATGAATCCTTGCTCCAACTTCAGTTTCCTCTCTCCTCAGCTGTGCAGAGTAGCTGGGTGAAAGACAAGACAGTCCTTTTCCTGGGGATGAAGCAGGAAGCCATCTGGGGAGGTAGTGTCTCTGTCTCCTCTACAGAGTGACAGGGAGAGCTGCTGCTCTTCCAAAATAAGTGTACAGAGAACGTTTATTACACTGATTGCTACAGACAACATTCCCCCCCTTCTCTTGGTCAAAAAATGACTATGCAGACGGGAAGGATGGAAGGTGATGGTAGATGAAACGGCCCTGGGAAAACAGCCCACTAAAAATATTTACACGCGAAAACATGCATAACTTTGGAGGCAGACAGTGCTCCCGGCAGACCAACCAGAATGAATCCTTGCCATCAAAACGACTGCTAGGTTTTAAGCCCTTTGTCAGGAGATGCTGGCACCTGTAATGTATGGATTCACACAAGTTCCCCCTTATAAGGACAGAGCATCATGAGCACAATCCCCATATATCTGCCTGCTCTCCTGGGATAGCTGCATTTCCTTATTTTCCAGCATCGTTAGCCAGGCACTGCTACTCTACTTGCCAATGCACAGCCTGGTAGGAAACAAGGACAGCTTTATTCATGAAAAAAAGTGCAAAAATGAAACACCATTTTGGGAAGACACAGCAATAATTTATCTGCTTAAATGATAAATAAAATACTTTCCCACGTAGCCTTGGCAGTCATCCGTCAGCAGCATTCCACAACCAATAGTGGTCCAATGGGCAAACATCCCTCTTCCACATTACCTCCCTCTCCCATCCACTAAACCCCACTCAGGGTTTGGCATCAGTGGGGAGCAGTGACCTAGTATAGCAAGGTCACTTGGAGAACAGCTCTGTATGGCATCTTGTAAAGTATTTCTTGATTTGTTGTGAGAATTCACCACTGATCCCAGCTACATGCCACAGTGTTGGGAAGGGACTTAGTGGAACTAACTCTGCTCATTCCTCTGCAATCTTATCCAAAGTTTCTGTTCACAGAGCTGCCTCCGCTTCAGCTTTTGTTGAAGCCTGCCATCAAATGCGAAGTCTTGAAAGAGAAAGAACCAGTATTACACTAGACTAGAGCAAAGACTATGCTGCAGAGAATCCATACCTTGCTAGAAAATAAAAGGCACTTCCCCACTCTAATTCAGCTCCCATCACCCAAATGTTTCTAAGTCTTTGTGACTCCCAGAGCATCACTGGAAGATTTGCGAGCACCTTATCTCTACTTCCCTGCATCCCAGAATTTCTCTTTTAAGCACTGTGCAAGAAAAACTCCTGTGGAAGAAGCAGTCCTGTGCTCATCCCTCTTGCTGTTCAACATCAGATGAGCAGAAACCCATTGCCTTCCTCCGTACCACCAGACTGAAGATGACTGTGTGGCTATGCCATCTTATGAAGGGTTAAAGACTGAACATGAGTTTGCCCATTGACCTTCCTACCACTGTTTTTAATACCCTACATTTTTCAAAGCATATCCCAAACCGAAAAATGCCATTCCTTATCTAGAAAGCCAATGTTTCTCATCTGCATCCTACAGACAGGTAAACCGAGTCATCAGTTGTTTAAGCAAATGCCACTTCCTCAGCAAAGGAACCAGCACTTAGAGGATCCTCCTCTGAAATCCACTCAAACACATAAAGTTGACATGAACTAAGCCCTGGTATCACTAAAGTCTCCAAGAAGAGAAAGCACCTCTCTTTCACCAACACCATGCGATGTCAACATTAAGGATGCCTGTGTCCCTGGGTGCTCCTTGAGGTACTGCAATGAAGCAATACCTTGCAAATGCAAGGGCTGCAGTTCAAGCATGAAATTGATTTCAAGGGTGACCTTAATGCCCATTTAACAGGAAAGCTCCAGCCTGGCAGCCTGCTCACAGAGGAAGGGCTGGTGAGCAGCAGCTGGTTATGCAGCTCCCACATTATCTGTTCAGCTCTAGGCAGACTAAATCCCTAAAGACAAGGAGAAAAGCAGCCCCTCCCACCGCAGGCATAGCCAGTGGGATCCTACGTGGGACACCCTGCCCTCCAGCTACCTGCCGCAGCACTGCTAAGAGGCACATGCAGGGTCTCAGCAATACCCTGGGCTGCAGAAACACAGGTCCAGACCTTCTACCCGGATCAGGCTTGGCAACAAGCTTCCTCCTCCTCCCCCCACATTCACAATCCTGCTCCGTGTGTTTTGGGGTTTGGTAGTTTGTTTTTTGGTTTGGTTTGTTTTTTTTCATAGCTCACCTCACTTCACACCTGCCTCTTCAGCCTGAGGGCTGAGACCAAGTTGGCAGAAGGTGAAGAAGTTCAGAAGAGAACATGCTTGACAAACAGGCCTCCCTTCTCTCCCAAACAAACCAAGCTTTAGGCAATTCCCACCTTGCAGGTATCACACCCAAAGGACAACACAAATAGAAACGGCCTTGCAAGCAACAGTAAACATCCAAGGTTGAAAGGAGTGTAACTTGGCTTTCTTCAGTAGGAGAAGTGTTAACCTCCCCTGAGGTCAGAACCCACACGAACATGGGCTTATTATCAAGGAACTGAAAGAACCATTGAAGAGGCACCAACACCTGACAAAAAGCTCTCATAGCCCAAACAACACTTACACTTGGCTGTCTGTATCCACTTGTTCCTACCTCTACCCAGTCCCAGCATTCCTATATATCTAAAAGCACCACCAGCCTCCTGCCAGGCAGCTACCCCTTCTACGTCACAGGTGCTCTTTGTTTCAGGAAATAAGCAGTAGGTTATTTACTCTGTTGATTCATTAATTTCTACGTGATGGTTTGGGAAATAGCAGGCAACTCTCACAAGAAACAAACCATGCCACTAAGAAGAATGCTTGTACTTAAACACAAATTCAGAATTTTGCTTGTGAGCTCTTGATACAACAGCCATGGAATGCCATACTACATTAGCACCAAGCTACAGGATCATTTTGTTCCAGAATTTTATTCTAAGCTTTGGCTGAAGTTCTCCCCAAATCCTATGGTATATAAGTTAACATCGCAGTAAGGCTGCCAGCTGGGAGAAGTTTAATGGTACTCTTTTATACAGCACATCTCATTAATAATAAGTGATGCATTGGACAGTTAGGAAAAAAAGATATCTACCTTGTGTATATTGAGTTAACAAGGTCACACATTCAGATGTTAATATTGGTATGGTGTCATGCTGAGCTAGAAAACCTCCTGGAGCTTCTTCTGTCCCTGCATTACAGATCTGTAAGAAAGAGAGCCAAAAGTTGAAGGGCTGTAAGGACTGATTAGACCCAAACCAGAGTGTAATGAAACTGTGAGAAGCTAGAATAAAAGTAAGATAGCCAAAAACAGGAAAAGAAATAAAATACCCAGAATTACTTGATCTGCAAACCTAGGAAACAACAGAAAAGGCTTTCTGGTGGGTTCAATGGTTTGCCTTTCACAAATGGGAACACTAGAATAAACTAGGTTAGATAATTTTTCTACTTTTTAGATTCCCTTCAGACCCATTTACATTTTATCCCCAGCTATAAGCAAAAGAAATCCCACCATCAGCCAAAATTCTGACCTCTGATTTCAAGCAACTGATTCAGGAGTATTTGGAGTGTTACAGCAATCTTTTCTGATACACGTATCTAGACCCTTGTTTAAACATCTTCAGAGTTCAAGTACATTTGGATGCGCACTCAGAAGTCAAGACAAGCCTGCAGTCCTGCTCCTTAGTTGCAATCTGGAAAGGACATACTAACAGCCAAGTAAGTGGTATTGCTTGGTTAGCCATGCCAATAATCAAAACACTGCACTTTGGAGTTAAGGAACAACAACAACAAAAAAAATAAAATCAATTTTAAGCCATTCTCTGAAAAACACTTAAAATAGAGCCAGATCCTACCAGACTGCATGCCTATCGTGCCGCTTCAAAAAATGCTCTTGGGGCAGGGCTCTGGGAAAGATCCTGAAGAGATATCTCTATAGGTAATGCAAAAGACCAGGCATTACTACTTTCTGAGCAAAGAGGAGTTTGAGACCTACTTTAGGCCAATATGCCAGAAAAGGCACCATTCGCATTACACTGCTGCCTCTGCTGCGGCTGTGTGATGGAAACAACCCCCCATACAGCTGTTACAGATGTCATGCTGCCTTCTAAAAGCCAAACAGCAGGGAGTCAGCCAAGATACAGGTGATTTGCCAGAGCACCTGAGATTAATTGCTGGCCCACAGTTTTGTTATAGACTTTAACTACCAACCTCCAAAGGCAGGTATTTATGTGCTTAAGTTTACTGCTTTAGCACAACCGTTGCTAAATTACATGCACAGAATATACCTGAAACACTGTCTTGAAACTAGAAAGCAGGAGTAGAACTGGGTCCTACAACCGCTTCAGACCCTCCAGTGAGAGTATCTCAGCACTCCTTGCTCTTCCCAACAGTAGATCTCAAGATAAAAATCAACACAAGTACACAATAAATTAGTGTCAAAATAGGAAACTGAACCCAGTTCAGACAACTGTATGGAACTTGTTGTCTTCCAAGTGTACAGGACCCTACATTTTCCAGCGCTTTGTCCAATTCACTTCTAAGTATGTCCCAGCGGGAGAAATATTACATGGTCTAATAAGCATTAGCGTTGGGAAAACCAGCTAAAATTTCCCTCTGGGGTTAATAGAGACTAAACACCATGAGAATTGCATTTTGACTAAGTAATTCTGCTGCTTCTTACATGATTTCAAAGCACCCATCTCAGCTGAGGTCTCAGGCTTCAACTCCTCAGGCGTCTTTGCTTGGTTTACTGTCTCTCTGTGGTATCTGCAAACACAACCCCAAACTTGCTGAAGTCAATAGAGGAGGCAGTTTGACTTAAAATAAAGTATTTTCTCTATTCTAAGGCTTAAGGTTTGCAAAGATACTGTGGATGCATTTCCTATGGCTCAAAAATTTTGAACTATGCCTTAGAGAGTTATTAGAAAGTGTCCTAAGCAAATATTGGTCAGTTCTGGTAGCTGAGGATGAGGTACGTTATTTTTAACATGTTTGGCTAACATAGTCCTAAAAAACTCTAGTGACCAGGGACCCCCGACATTCCCAGATACTTCAAACTACTGCATCAATATCTTCACCACTAGAAAGCTTTCCTAAGTGTCTGGCCTGTCTCTTTGTTGTTACAGTTTAAGTGCATTATCTCCATTGCTGTGGAGAACAAGGTCTTCCTGTCCCCCCACCCCCCCAACATGAGCCTTTCTGTATATTTTGAAAATTCTGTTGTACTTGCTTTATTTTAATTCCAGTTTAGTCATCTTTTTTCCCCCTCTTTGTTTTGAGGTTATGCTTTCAAGATCTACAGTTGTTCTCCCTGTTCTCCTTTGGCATCTCCCCATTGTCCACATCTTCCCCAAAATGTACCCAGCAAATTGTACACAGTGCTCCAGCTGTTTCTCCAGGACTGTGTAGAGTAAGGGAATTACAGCTGATTCTCCTGACACTACATGAGTACTCATGTTTCTTCATAAATCTAAGGTTTGTTCATTCTCCGGCAGCTACATAGCAACTACAGGTGTTATCTCCTGTTCTTCAAGACCTGGAGCAAGCAGGCAAAGTTCTTCAAAACTACAGTAGCGGATGTCAAATAGAATCTTCTCAATTTAAAAGGATGTTTCATTAAAAGTCATCATCATCCTTTTGTTTAAGAGGAAAAAAGGTCTCTCCATCCTTTCATTAACTTATCTGTACTCTCTGCGCTAGGTCTGTTTTTAAGTACACTGAACCCTGACAATGCCATTGGAAGAGAAAAAGGAATGAGCTATCCTCTGGAGCCGTTATTATGAACAGCATGTGTTCCTAGCTGTTTCCTCTAGGTCTGTTTTATGAATCAGTCCCAAAAAGCAAACAAGTCATTCAGCAGTCTCACCATAGGGTCACTCATGAGCTCAGGTTTTTATTTTAGCAGGAAAGTAACAAACCTAAAAGTTCTAGGCTACTCAGTTTCAGCTTGATGCTGAAACAGAGTGATGCTGTTGAAACAGTCAAGCTCTCTTCCGTACTGCAGAGACAGCGATGATGTTCTCTAGTTTGAGATGGGGGAGAGAGCACCAAACTCAGACTCATTACAAAGATTAAGCAGCCTTTTGTTCTTTCCACACCAGCATAGAAGTATTAGCCCCAGAGTCATTCCAGCACTGACAAGGTACTACACACAACTTGCATCCCTCCTGCAGGACAGAGCAATGCTTAGGCTGCTGTCAAGAGAAAAAGAACCAAACAACAAAACAACACAACATACAAAACCATTGCCATGCGCTTCACAACAGGTAATCAAACCATCACAAGTGGGTTAAAATACAAATCCCAGAGTATAAGGCAAAAGTGGAAAAAAAAAAAAAAAAAGATTGTTCACAAGTTTCCTGAGTTTCCTTCCTCTACTTTGGTTGTGCAAGATGTGCTGCTCCCTCACAGGTTGTCATGCTCACTATTAATAGGCTGTATTGGCCTTTGAGGTGGCTCGTAATAGATTTTGAACAGGAAAGGCTGGTACTGGACTGTTGTTAATCGGTAGAACCAGAAGATGAAGGGAAATGAACATCATATTTTTGGGGTGCAATGCCCAGAATTATGATCTAGATTCATCTAATTGTACTTGGATCCAGAGAATTAGTTCCACCCATTGTAATAAAAATGGAACCAATTGCAAAATTTGGATGTGGGTAATTATTTGGAATGCAATCCAACAATTGATGGCAGGCTTTGTTGCAATTCCTAACATTTAAAGAGTAAGGGAGGAGAGAAATGAGTAAAGACAGTCAATTTGACACAAGACCTCTCTGAAATGCTGAAACCCTGAACATCAGGATACCTCCTGATCACTGGGAACAGAATAGAAATAAAAAGTGGCATCAGTCTTTTACAGATATTAGATTAAAAATTCAAGGTACTAGGACAAACATTAAAACACAGATTTTGCTTTTGAGTGAACCCCTTTCAGTATTCTAATTGGATTTGTAACCTTGGAAATAATTAGGGGCAGCCTGATTTAAGACCGAAAGACCTTTGGGGAAGCAATATGAACACCACCGGTGCTTTGATATAATTTCATCTACTGCTGCTTCCAAAAAGGCTGCCTTCACCCCATTCACTACCCCAAACACCACCATTCCCATGTCCCAGTGTCACAAGGGCTACAACAGCCACATAACCATGCCGTGCTTCCAAAAACTGCAAGATGAAATTTGGTATATTCTGCTTGCAAAATACACAAGTTCTGGAAACTCCAGCTGAGACAGAAGCATAACATGGATTTGCTGAAATGCACTGTCTCAAACCATTCTCCGAGCTCACACCTAGTGGGTGTGAGAAGCAGCAGTAGCCTACAGAGGTGAGCACCATGTTCTGATTCAGTTTCCTCTAATAAATCAGGCTGGCAACTCAAGGACAAGCAGTGCCATTCTGAGGGGAGGCACAAAGTTGTCACATGCATAGAGCATGACAGCAGAAGCCTAGAATGCCAGCACAGGGCCCGAGACAGGCAGCCACATCCCCTCACCTCTTGTGCCACCTTTGCTAAAGCAAGAATAATCCTACTTTACCAAGCAGCCTTCAAAAGGCATCATCAAGGCTTGTTAATGCTCGCACAGTATTCACGGATCCTTGGAACTAAGGCCTTTTAAAAGCATAGACTGAAGCTGGAATTTTAAGTCAGCCAGTTCAAACAGAAAACAGGACACTTATTTTTAACAGTGAAGGGGTAATCGGCTCTTGGCTCTGCTGCGACTCTCACTTGGGATGGGAAAGCTTTCTGCGTGCCATGGTTCAGCTCAAGCACCGGAGACGGGCTGCCTGCAGGAGCCACTGGCTGCAGATCTCTGGCCTGTGCATACTAGCTAATGCCATCCTCCCGAACCCTGCTCTTTCTAGGCAGAACTATTTTAAAGCTAACCTTTGAATCTCTTCCACAGAGCCAGCAGCAGGAGAAAGCCCCGGGTAGACTGGAGGCTGCTGCTTCCACCACTCACCAGCATTTCCAAGCATTTGCAGAAGTAAATTGTCTGAAGAACACTAGAAGACGGCATCAAAGACCTTTTAGACCCAGGACTTCAGCACTAGTTTCTAAGCAGCTCAGCAGATGCTGACAACACCGGAGGCTGCTCAACTCTGCTCCACCAGCCCTGTTTGCTATCTGGAAAGAGGG
>VXBO01008761.1:471434-486093 GCA_013400135.1 Rhinoptilus africanus | reverse complement strand
AAAAAAAAAAGGATTTCAGCTTGCTAAACTGCAGAGCTAGATCCCCCAACCCTTGCGCAGAAGGGAAGGTTTGCTCCAAGTTGCTGAAGAGGCTTTTTACAGCCAGAGGATGGAAGCTATGAGCAGGATTAAAATATCAGCCCTCCAGAGAAAACTTTCTGTTCCTGTGAACAGGACTACAGAGACAACCAAGGCCCTTCAAGTTCAAAGAGCAGCCCTCATTTCTAGGCTTCGACAGTTTGAGTCTTCCTTAATCTGAGGTCACTCCCTCCCAGTGTGCTCCCACCCCAGTTCAGAGGTTGGGAGTTTTGACCCGGTGAAGACACTGAGCCCTTGCTGCGTGTGCTTTGAAGGGCTGTGAGCCCTGCAGCACGTGTTGACCCATGACAAATTCAAAGTGAATTTGTCTTGAGTGACAATGGCCATGTGATAAAGAGGCCAGTGAAAATGAAAAACAATCACTGTGCCTACAGGAATACAGCAAAAAAATTAGCATCCCAAACTCTCAGTAGACATTGCTTTGAAATGCTTTTGTCTTTTAAGGTTGCCCCTTTTTTAAAAAAAAAAAAAAGTTAAAATTCTAAATTAGACAAGCAGCAGAGATCACCATCTATACCAAATTTTGAACTGTACCCCAAATTAAGGGGTGCTTACGGGGATAAGCCACATCTCCAGACCTGAATCTCTCTCCTTAAACACTAGGGTGCCTGGAAATCCTGCCTCAGAGATAAGGCCAGGCTTGAGTCCATCTTTCAAACAGATCTATTCCAGGCACAGTGAGTAATGCTGGGTGAGAGTCAAGAGAGCTGGAGGGCATAAACCCCCCGCCTTTTTCATATGTTAATTCTGCAAAAAAAATAAAGCACAAATGAAACAAACCAGGGGACTCATAAATCTGTAAAATTCAGGGGCTAAAAAAAAAAAAAAGAAAACCATTAAAAAAATTATTTGCAACCAAGGATTTTTGGGCTGCTGAGAGTGATTTTTCCATGCGTGTCTCATGCTTTCTGCGTTGGCTATTTAGGCGGAACAGCGCGGGGGGGAGGAGAGAAAAAACATGGAGGAAAAACCCAAACCCAACCACCACCACTGCTTGCAAGAGGCAAGGAAAGCTTTTCCAGCGGAGGGGGAGGAAGAGGAGCCCCCTGTGCCGGGAGAGGGCGCATTGCCCAGCAGCAGCCCCGGGCTCCCGACGCCAGTCTCTCATCCCTGTTTATCCCGCACAGCTCCTCATTCATCTTCTCCAATCCGACAGGTTTGGGGGGTTTTTGGTTTTGTTTTCTTTTTTTCCTTGCCCCCCTCCTCTCGCCTGGCCCCCCGTTAAGGCTCAGCTGCCTTACCTGACACCGTGACCTACTTTTGTATTTTATTCCCACCCCCAACCCCCCAGAATAGCAAAGCGCTGCTTCGATGTGGCTCTGCAAGGAGGGAAGGCAAACATTAAGGAGTGTAGGCAAAAATTAAGGAGTGCAGGCAAAAATTAAGGAGTGCAGGCAGCGCAAGCCATGGCCCTTTTCAAACCTCCCTGGCTGTTTGTGAGAGGTTGGGCAGGGAGAGGAGAGCGGCCCGGGCCCCCCGAACTGCGCAGCTGAGAGAGAGGTGATGAGGGGGGGCCGGGGGAGGGGGTGAAATAAAAAGAGAGGAGTCTTGTGTTTTGCATCTTCAGGGCATTTCCCCACCTGGCTCTCACAAAGCTCGAACCAGCTGATTCAGAGGCACCGGCAAGAAACACCACGGGCAGCAGCAGTGACTCAGGAGAGGGAAGATTGTGGCTCAGGAGACACGGGCTCATTTCCATCCTCCCCTACAGACAGGATCTAAGGAAAGTGCTTAGACCCAGAGCCTCAAAGATAATCAGTTATATGCCTATATACCAGAACAGTCCGATCAGCTTAGCCCTAACACTAGGGAAATCCTGCTGTCTCCACCAGTTTCCAGTGAAAATTACAAATCTACATTCCTTTGAGGATGTGGAATTTAGTCTCCATATGTCTCACCTCCTTGGTGTTTGAGAAGAGATAAAAATTTCCCTAATTCTGCAAGGTATTCTGTGCAGCAGACTGTCAGGCATGCTTAATAACTCAGTGAAGGGGTACCTAAAAGAATAAATTGGAAACATCTACTCCTAAAATAACTAGAATTTGATCTGTTCCATAAGGCCAAGTAATCCTTCAAGGATTTTTGATTCTCTTGTCCATTCAGACCTCTTTAGCTCTTCAGCTTTCAAAAGCTTGCCTAGCATGATTTCAAAGGTACACTGCTCTGACTTACCACGGCTTTCTTGGAATACATGGATGCTTGTCCTTGGTAGCAAGCTCAGGACACAACTGCAGCAAGGTGAGCAGTATCAGTCTGCGCTCTAGCAAGACCAAAGAGTCAAGACAAGCTATTTCCAAGCTGATATTTGCTTTCTTCGTTGCTGGAGAGCTTGCAGGACAAACAGAATAAATTCCCCTGCTCCCAGGTCAGGTCCAAAAGGGTCCTCATGATTCTTGCTCTTTTCATTTCAGGACTTGGTTTGCAATAGAGCCAATACAGATGTGGTTTGGCAAGAACGGCATGAAGCCTGGCAACTGGATGGCGTTCATGTGCCTTGGGATAACACTCCCTGGGACGCACTGGCGGAAGCGTAACCATGCACCAGGTTGTAGATGTCTGACCTAAGGAATAGCTCCAAACACCTGCGGCAGAAACAGGCTTTTATATCGTCACTCTCGGAGCTGAAATCATTACAGTGCCTGCTGCTAGGGAGGAGCAGAAGAGCTCCAAGGTGTAGCACTAAGCTTTGAGAGCTTCTTACAGCCAAGCTTAGAACCTGGCCCTGCTGGATGGAAGTCACTGCACCGTGCTTACTGCCCACTGATGAAGGAGGTCTGGTCTACGCTGCTGCCGCTGGGTGAAAAGCATCTTGTTTCACTCACCTCTGAGTGTACCCTTAGCAGCTATTCTTTGCTGAACTTGTCAGTAGCTGGGACAGGAGGTGCTGAGTGTTTGACCTGTCACATCTCACCCAAGTACAACACACCGCCAAGGCCCCGTCCAGCTCTGTGTCCCAGACACACCACCAGCCCTGTGCTGTGCTCGCCTGCACTGGCCCACAAGGGCTGGAGCCGGAGATACTGCAGCTGGGAATGCTCTGAGTAACCAGAACTCTGCTGGAGAGCCAGCTGCAGACTGCAGCCTCTCTCCTGTCACATACCATCCGTGTCTCCTTCATGTATGACCCTGCGTGGGTTTCACACACTGGGAGGAAAAAAAAAAAGTGGCATCTGATAAGCTTGATCTTCAACACAGGATGCAATTGTGAATAGGGCTCACAATATCACTGCTCCCTGCACCCCAGCAGCAGCTCCTAAAATGCGTCTCCAAAAAACTCCCACTCCTGGAAATTACCTCAAGTGCAGAAGACACTGTTCCCTGCTGAGCGTCTCTGGGCTTTTTTTTCCAGAGTCCTTCTGGAACCCACCTGCTCTGCTGAAGCCCTACTCAGGGACAGCACACAGCAGCCCAGCACAAGCTGCTCTCAGTTTTCCACTGCAGTTAGCGTAGGGGTTGTTTATGTTATTTTAGAGTGACCTAGCTCCTCTGGGGAAAGCCCTTGTCTCCAGTTCACTCAGAAAGACACAGCAGTTGCTTCTCTCCTCTTGGCATGAGGTGACCTTGCAAATGTTTGGAATGGATGAGTCTAGGGTAAATGAGAGTTGCCACTACCCACTACCTAGGGCACCGCATACGCACAGGCTCTCCACTAAAGGGCTGGAATCCTCCCCCAGCACCCACATATAAGTCTCAGTGGCCATGTCAAAGGCTCAGGGAGCTGGTTTCCAAAAACCAGATTCCCACAACTGGCAGATGGAAGAGTAAAACAATCTTCTCTCCACTGACCTACACGCAAAGATTAAACACACAAGAGACAATTGGCAGGATCGAGGCACCTTGCACTCTCTCAGCCCAAACACATGCTCTTGGGCTTCACAGATACGCAGCTGGCAAGTTCCAGGAGCTACTTCCATCTTTAGACGTGTGTTAGCATGCCTTGAGCATATCTACACAAACATCCGAATGTAGATTAACAGGGTGCTGTAGAAGGAGATCTCCCAGTTGTCCCCACTTCACTTGGGTTCACATCACAGGGTGATCATGGAGGTTGCAATCTAGACTGGGAGATACATGCCAGAGCACACCAAATGCACTCCAACATGCAGTCCTAGGGACTGGTCCTCCAAAGCGGAGCTAGTCTAAAGTAAAGCACCCCTGGAAATGCATCTAGCACTGGTGTTATGTTCTTGCCCCCCATCTGATTTACCCCACAGAGCCACTCACACTGCTCAGTGACACCCTCGGAGCCACTCCAGCTGCGCTTTGCTCCCACCCATCCGACTGCTTTCACCTGCTGCTTAGATGATCAGTCCTCAGAGACAATCCCTCAGCTTTTATTGCATGTGATTGCAACAGCTATTCACACAGGGCCCTTAGCTCTCCCTGCCTGAGACGTCTGAGTAAAATGAAATTAATTCATTGCAGTTTTTACTGCTTCCAAACTTGCTTTCTACAAATGTTTCCCCCATTTCACCAGGAACCATTATACTTCAGTTTCAGTTGCAGAAACCATTAACCCATTATGAATGGGCAATATCGGCCTATTTTGAAGGGCTGGTTCTAGTTCCTCTGCCACAATAAACAATAGCAGCAGAGCTGCTTGGCACTAGCTGCCTTCTGCGAGGCTATTCATACTCTGGTGTTTGTGCACACTGCATGGTTTACGGCAGGGATTTTGCATTGTTTGTTTTCTGTTCCTCTGCAGACAGTGGCATTGTTAAACAGCATGTGTCCAAGAGAATCCACCCTCTCCATGGGATCTCCTCCCAGCTATTACAGCACTTCCCAGAAACCTACTGAGCTCTGGAATAAACAAGTCTCAATGGGGGGACTGAGCCCACACCCGAGAAGTAGAGTGCCATGAAGCCTCCATAGCAATGAAAGTAACTTGGCTTTGCATGAAGCCTTCCTTTTGACTAATGAAAACCCTGTGTTGTCACCCTTCCTAATGATGCTCTCTTGTCCCTTGCGGGCAAATGATGGAATAATGGACTTTTCTCTGACTTGCTCCAACTGTGGTGTGGGCCACAAGAGAAGATGTTTTTTGCCTTCTGACCCACGAGCTTGGGCACCCAAAGCGCTTCACCTTGGACAGAAGGAGCAGAGATCAACCTCTGGTGCAGATGAGCAGGGGCATCGGGATTCCTCCCAGCACCAAGCAGCCTCCCACATGCTCAGTTGGTTTGTTTTCCCTCACCCATGCAAAGTCAGACCAATTGCCAGTCTTGGGGACAGGAAGGAATCTCCTCCAAGTCAGATTGCAGCAACCATTATCTAAATAACTTTTGTTTGTCTTTCTTTTTTTTTCCCCTGCAGTTTGGGGCCTGGTACATCCTCGGTGTCATCTAGCCGTTCTCTCCTGGCAAACAGCCTCACAGCAGCACTGGGAAGCCTTTGCTGGCATTCTGCCTTGCATACATACACTCAGCTTGGGATACAGAGAGATGCTCCGCGACATGTTATATTAGCAAAGGTCAGGAAGACCCTGCTGATCTAAACATCCCATACACAGTAAATTAAGATTGTGGCAACTTCGCTTCGTTGATTCAGGCAGTGCATTTCATACTCCCATTCCTAGGGTAGATTTTTTTCTGGTTGGCAACAGATGTCCAACATTTCTGCTGCACAAGCAAATCACTAGCAGTTAATACGCAGGCTTCATTGCGGGGTCTGTGGCTGGCAACCT
The DNA here is from genome assembly GCA_013400135.1 of Rhinoptilus africanus. NCBI lineage: Eukaryota > Metazoa > Chordata > Aves > Charadriiformes > Glareolidae > Rhinoptilus > Rhinoptilus africanus. The sequence goes on along the minus strand of VXBO01008761.1, from coordinate 480,308 downwards.
ACCTCTCTTCTGGGCCAGAACAGGTCTAGGCTGACGAGCAGCATCAATGATTCTTCTCCCTATGTCAGGCAAATATTCTCAAATCTTCCTGTGGACAGAAGAAACGGTCTGTCCAAAATTTCAAAGATTGTGCCATCTGACCTTAGATCTGCTCTTTTTAGTATTGGTTTTGAACAGCATTTACCCTTGTATCTGAATCTTTCAGTGTTGCCCTGTTTACAAGACATGCACGTTTTGCTCCTCTTCACAACTCATTCCCGCTGAAGTCTAGCTCACACGCAATCAAAGCAGAAGCCCTTCAGAAGCACTAAACCCAGTACTAGGTTGCATAAAAATGATAGTTCCCATATGTCCTTATAAACAGCATGCCAAACTGTATTTGTACTGTATTTACATTGTGTTAACATCTACCAAATTACCAAGCCAGCAGGAGAACATACACCCATTCACATTTCTAAACAAGGCTTATAGTCTGGGTGAACACTTCACATGTTTTTTTTTAAAAAGCAACATGTATGAAAAAAAAAGAAAATTTTAGCATAATCTTGGCCTGCAGTTTCACATTACTTGCCAGAACTAAAACATCTGCATCCTGTGGTATCAGACTACTCAGGGACTTTGTTAATTCAGAGACAGCAAGAGTCTCAGATGGGATTACCCCCGGGAGAGCTTCCTGTTCTCCTGACATTTCACATGGTTCAAAATAAGAGAATTTAAGCTGCCATGACTAAATTCTCTCTCTCCTTTACACTTGAGTTCATTTTCAAGCGTATAGTTCTCCAAAACATGGAACCAGGTCCATTAACACAAGCTGAGCATCTGAAACTACACTCTGGAAAGTTGCTTTCTTATCCAGGGATATTTCCTGGCTAGCAGCCTTCTAATTTTCCTTGGCCTTTATAGTTAGTAGCTGATAATTCCTTTATAGTTAGTAGCTGATCAATCTCAAAGCTTGTAATAAGAGACCCCCACTGTAGTTTTTCAGCTCAGGACCAAATCTGCAGTTCACTCTCCGGGCAGATGTAGGAAGTCAGACATGCTGAACGGATCAGAGCAATAGTCCATTAAACCTGTCCCTCCCTAACAGCAGCAGAAGAGGCAACGAAGTTGTAAGTTCTAGACCTCCTGCCCAGGGTCATGAAATCTTTTTCTGGCCTGACAATCTGAACAGTAGATTGTATTTTTAGGTAAAACGCCAGGATCTTTCCTTTTAATCTCTACGGTTACAGGCAGTACCTCTTAATACTTATAACTGTACACAGTAATCAGTAAGATTCATCCTAAGACCTCTGTGAGATATTTCCAGTACTACAGCAAAGCAAATCACCTAGCCCAGATTTGAAGCAGAGGCTGAAGTCAGGAAAGGGTTAAGAGTTATCTGTTCTCTAGAGGTAGATGTTACAGCCTGACTGTGCTGTAGGTTCTGACTTAGGGCATTATGGTTGCCTCTTCCAGTATAAAGAGATGTTCAGCAGGATTTCAGCAGCAAAGTGCACCAGTGCCCAGACCAGTCAGAGCTGAAAACTGGAGACCATAATGAGGAGCAAACCTGACCCAGACCAGAGGCTGGGGACAAGCAGCTCAGTGGGTCTAGACCCTGTTGCCCAGACAAGTTGCAGGGCCTCAGAGCACTGGTATACAAGAGGGTTCCACCATGGGGCTGCTCAGGCAGGCTTTAATCATAGACTACTTTTCTTTCTGTTTACTTGTAAGTCAACACTGCCCAGCTTCCCTTGCACAGTTCTCTGGACAGTGGCATCTTTCAGTCTGCTGTCTTGGGCTCGATCTGAATGGACAGGCAGAAGAGATAAAAGACCTTCTAAAGTGTTGCTCAACCGTCCATTAAACCTGTAACACCAGAGTGGAGGAGTGGCCGTAGGCCTTGATTCCTCATGCACTGACTTAATTTATCATTGTGGATGTATGAAAGTACAAATTCAAATTAATTTGTCATAGTCTAAGTACTAGTTTATGGCTATTATATTGATGGTGGAAGGCAAAGCACAATGACGCTTGGAATTCATCATACATGCCTTATTATAACTTTCTGCTTATTCTTCACGTTTGAGACGTTTGCGAGATCTAGAACAAAAGGAACACAGAACCCTACTTTCAGGTCAACAAAATTAGAGGAGATGATTTTCAGATACTTCAGTTTTGAACTACACATGCATTTGGTAGACAATGCACGTAAAAAGCTTTGTAGTTAGAAACTTGGGCATAAAACCCGAGGGACTTCCTGGGTGGTCCTGTCCAACTCTCCAGGCAGCCATATTTTACACAGCACTTTGGATCATCTCTGCAGGCAAGTTCATGCTCAGGTCTTGGATTTCAACCAAGATTTTGTCCTAGTTTTGTATTTGTGATGGTGATGCCGATGCACTCTCACTTTGCTCTTGTAGCAGCTTACACTGAATATACAGGGCAAGCAAGGTGTGGTTCAAGAAACGATCTCACGCATGAAGAAGGATTTAAGCACGTCTATCAGTGTTAAAAAGAGAAATCACTCATTTTGTCAGGAAACCTAATCTGCATCAAGACGAACGGTCATTTCATGCTACTTCAGGGTTGAACTGAAAAACCGTATGGGAAGATGCCCTTCACTTACCCCAGCACCGTTCCTCTCCCTTGTTTCTTGGAGGAACTTGGAATCTGATAAAGAAGGATAGCCACAGGAGCAAGTAGGACACACACATCCTGGCAGCCCCTGGCAGGCAGAATGGACCAGCTGCATTTCTAAGAACCAATTCACCCATTGTGCAAGGGAGGAAACAAGGCACAAAATTTTTTCTGTGGTCCACAATTTATTTATAGCCTCAACTGCAGTTATAGCTCAGGTCTTCCTGGCCACTAGGAAAGCACAATCTGAGCTCCAGCCATCTGTTTGATGGCTAGGCAACCTCGATCTCTGCCAGCTCCTAAACTTTAAAGAAAATAGGCTTGCTCTTTTTTTCTTCCCCAGTCTAGATTTAAGCGCCTAACAGTAACATTTCCCAAATGTCTCAGTGATCTGGGAGCACAAGTCACAGAAATTTCACGCAGACACTGTGGTGAAGACTGACCACCTTCTAGTGTGGAAACATTTTGGCCATCATTATTCTGAAAGATGGTAAGGAAAGGGCTAATCTCCAGAGAGCCTCAGTACAGCCTTTGAAAAACATCTTAGTAATACTTGGTCATGCACAGCGTCAATGCTGGAGTTGCTAGAACACATTCTTCTGGGATATCAATTCTTTTCCCCAAAGTGATATTTAAACTATATAGTCATTATTTTTGAGCAGAGTTCAAGACATGCCTTTTCCCTTAACGTATATGCCTGTTCAACCTAAAATTAAAAGTTGTGAGAACTCAGAAGCACTTTTGATAAGTGAGCCAAACTGTACGTGAAGGAATGTAATAAATTAATCTTGAAGCCGTGGAATATCCATTACCTAAATAATAGATTTCAGGTAGGGTAGAAGAACATCTTAGAAAAGTCCAAATCTAGCCAGGAATTTACCTGGTTTTTGTGATGAACATACTTCTTAATATCAGAGTACAGTTTACTTAACATCTACCCTGTTGTCCTGAAGTGACCCCTCCTACACCATCTGCAAAAAAACACAACACAACAAACACTGTCTTCCCAGAGCATCGGTCAGATCTTTCAGCTGAAAGGGCCAACCAAGGGGTCATTAAATGCTGGCATTTACTTTCAGCATAGAAGCGAAATCCCATCCCTCCTTCTTCCACAAAAGCTTCAGAAAATACTTCAAGACCAGTATTTGCTGCTAGCAGAAGCTTTATTCCACATAACCTCCTTGGGGAGGTCTCACAAGAGGAAAGGCTCTCCAAGACAAAGATCTCTTCCAACCAGCTGGAAAACAACATGCCTTCATTAATCTACTCAAGATACTGGGAATTTTGCAGAGCTGTGCTACAGATTTGTGCAATACCTCCTGTTACAGATCGCTGGTGTCCAAAGACAATGTGAGAGAAGGGATGGGTGGGAGAAGAAGCCTACAATGGAGACTTCTAATTTCTGGTCTTGCATCTGGCGTGCTTATTAGAGTAGCACAGAGGAGATTGGGACTCCCAGCACGGTATACCCGCTGTATCCGGGGATGAGCGAGCACCCAGCTGCTCTGTTTGACACTGTCCACACAAATCTCCCCCATTCAGAGAGGTGCAGGTCAAAGCTCCTGTTCTCCGCCACTTTCCATCACAGGCAGCATCTGTCAGCCCTAACTAGTCACTCTCAAGAACACAGAGGTGGCTCCTGCCCAAAGCAGCTCACAGTCCCTGCGTCAGAGAAAGGTAACCAAGTTGCCCAATGTCACACACCGGTTCAAAGCCAAGAACAGAGCCCAGGAGCCCTGGTTTGCAGTCAGAGCCCTTATCCCCTTCACCTGCATGCTCACTGTCACAACTGACAGCACATGATGCACATCTGGGGGTGAAAACAGACTTGCACCCGAACATGTTTGCACATCAAAACAGAGTTAATTTTTTTCCTCCTTAGCACAAGTCTAACCTAGATCACTACTGAACAGAACAAACTCAGTGACCTCCAAAGACCATGGAAAAAAGAAGCCCTGATAATGAACTGTCTGTTCAGTAAAGAAAAGACCTTAGCACCTCTGGGATGAAAAAAAAAAAAAAAAAGGACACGGAGCATAAAAATAAATGGTCACAGAAGACCATCTTGGCAAGGACTCCACGCCAGCTGAGCAGCTTTAACATCTGGTAGCCATGAGTGCCTCAGATCACAGCCTCCCAGACATGCGCTCAGCACCACAAAGCAAGCATTTCAAAGCACAGGGTAAGGTGGGGGCAAGGCTGGATTTACTTACTATCAGCATCCAAACATGTGCAGACAGAGGGGGCCAGGAAACCAAGCCAGTCGAAGAGGACATCCAGTAATGGCTCAGCAGGCAGGTAGGGAGCTATTCTCACAGCATCTCATCCACTTTCATCAGGGCCTTAGTTCCTCCATTAGCACAACCAGGCTTTCTGCAACGAGTCAGTAGTGACCATCAGTCAACTGCACAAAAGCTTCTGTCCTCAAACTGCTAAACCACGGTCCTTCCCCACAGCCAGGAGCACTACTGCATAACATCCCTACACTCCACCACCTTGAAAAAGATGTAGGAAGAGGTGGCATCATCAGCAATTTGTTGCTGGATTGGACTTCACCATTGCCTGTTCATTGCTCCTCGCCAAGAACATCCTGAAACACCCAACACCGAAGAGACAGAGCCAGCACCAGGCATAAGAGAAGGGCTAGCATAGCTATGGGCCCTCTTGAAAGACAGGATGCAACCATCAGGAGTAGAAACTACAGATATTTCTCTTTCCATGCACATAAGCACCACATTAGAAAATTCTCTGGAAAGCAAGAAAAAATCCCCAACTTTCTCTGCTCCTTAAAAACTGCCAACACTTCCCAGACAGAGGTGAGCAGAGGGTCAGTCAAACACCAAAAACCCCAAGTAACTTGAACGACAGATATACATTTTGGCACACAAATTACCCCTCCAGACAGCTTCTGCGAGGCCTAAGCAGCTTAACAAGCATGTGAAGACCAAGAAAATTTCAAGTGGCAGTGAACTATGCTGCTCTAAATTAGGTCAAGCTTTCCCAGCCTGGCTACTTCCATTATCCCTGACTTCGACTTGCCTGCAGCCCATCACTGAAACCTTCCATCACGCTGCTCATTTACCTGCAAGGGAGGATGGCTTTGTGGTCAGATGTTAGCTTAGGCTTCAGACAGGTTGGGGTCAGCTCCCATCCCAATCCACTACTTGCCCCCCAGGGTTGTCCCACACCTCCACTTGTACAGGCAAGCAGCAAATACATTAGCAATCCATACCGTTCTGTCTCAGTTAAGATAAGGGCCATAAAAAAAGAGCTATGAGCACATTGGAGTCTGCAAATCTCCCCCTTGCCTCCCCATTCTGCCCCAGGCTTGTGTTTTGTTTTGGTTTTTCCCCCCCACTCTTTCCTGGGAAATGTGATAAAGGAGGGTGGAGTGGCTCGGGCTATGTACAAATATTCAGACAGTCTCTTAGCAATAAATGGATCTCAGGCAGTTCTATTATCTGTCTCGCTGTGGCTCCTATTATCTGCTGTGAATTGTAGCAGCGATCTCTGGAACAGCATTCAGGCACCATCATTACTAACTTCCACACCCTCCAAAGACCACACTCTAACAAGGCATGCTGGATAATACGTGCCATTAGAAGAGGGAACATAAAGGATTCAAGCTATGACTAACCCAGTAAAAGGCTCTGCATGGGGCTTTACATTCATTGACCCTGGTTTGTTGTTAAAGAAAATTCTAGGTTCAGAACCCAGACCTGCATTTTATATAGCGCATCAGCTGATTTACACAAAAAGCTGATTTCATCCTTTTCTTGCTCGCTTTCCCCCCAACCATCCTAAATCTTCATGGAAGACCGCAGATGGAGAGCAGGGAAGGCACAACACAAGTCTGCCTGGAGCTTACGGTCCCCAAAACGGACCCAAGCGTGGACCGTCAGCCCAAAGCAGCGAGCTCGTCGTGCCCGCCAGAGCGCCTGGGAGCCTGCAGTGCACCACAAACCGTGAGACCGCAGGGAACGTCTAGCAACTCAGAGCTGAAAGCCTCCAAAGCGGCACTCAGATGGCTCCTTGCTAGGGCCGGGAATTTTGGGATCCAAACCCACATCTGACTTCCTCGCGTTTTTCGCAAGCCCTCCAGTTCATTTGGGGCCCGTCTGCAAAGCCTAGATTGAAATACAATATCTTTCCACAGGGTAGGATGAGGGTTTTAAGAGAAAACTGCTTAGGTCTCCCTCCCATAGCCAGCAAGGCAAGGCCACAAACATGAACTCCACCAAAGCTCATTTTCTATGGCTTTCTACCTGGCAATGGATTGGTTTCAGCCTCCCAGGCGCAGAAGCTCTGAACAACAACTTTCCTGCAACTGGGATATTTCAAAAGTCTCCCTCTCCTGCACAGCTTCCCTGATGCTTTTCTCACTTGGACACCTATTTCATAGCAGGGCTTAACATCCGACTATTACCCTTCATTCAGCATGGCTGAAAAATTAGTCATCAACCTAAAAAGTTATTAGGAAACACTTGATACTATGATTGCTTTCCTGTGGAATGAAGGAAAGGGAAGAGGTGGGGGAAGGGAAGGTGGGTGACCCCTTGCACTTACAGTTGGGAAGGCTTTTCCAGCAAAGGCACAGCTCTCCCAGGGACCTCAGCACCCACCACCCCAGCGTGACACAGCTGCTCCCACCACTGATCATCCAGAGGCAGTTGGCAGAGGCTGCCTTAAATAGAGCTGCTGCTCCCTGCAGCCATCGCTCCGGGCAGCACCACCCATGGCTAATGCAGCCCAGCTGAAAGTCATTTAGCATCCAGCAATTGCTCACAGGCCTCAGCTGGGAAACGATGCCGGGCGCTTCTCTCCGGTCTGCCCGTAGGCATTTGGGTGCAGGAGCAGGGCTGGATGCTGTCCCATCGATGCACAGGGTGGCACAGGGACAGGGTGAGCAGCCGGCTCTGAATGAAGCATCGTGTCATGGGCTGTGAAGTCCAGGGAAGGGCTGGGGGTGAGAGAAGGAGATCAAAGGATGAGCTCCACAGGCTCCACTCAGGTCAGGGACTTGCAGCTGCTGCCACCAGGAACACCTCTTATCACATCTGTGTGTCCCCATGAGGAGTCACCGAGGCAGAGTGGCCCAGTGCTGTTGTCCTGCATCCTCAGATGGCTTCTGGCCACCCCAAACTGCTGTCACAGGCCACCCTCTGCTTTTGACACCAGCTCTATCCTGGGAGTTCCTGCAGCTCTGCAGACAGTGTGATGTGCAAACCTGGGCTGGAGACAGCAAATGGCGCTGGAGGAAGGGAAGAGCTACAGTGGGGAGCTATGGAGGAAAAGCGGCAGCCCTGCAAAAGGCTGCATGGGATTGACCACAATCACAAAAAGCTTGAAAGAACAGAGTATTGCACCTCTTCATGGCCATTTCTGCACCATACACTGACTCAAGTCATCTCAAAAGCCAGGGTGGAGGGAGAAGTAACCTGTTGATGAAAAACAAGAACCAACAGCCTGGAAAACAACATGGCATCTCCTTAGGCGAGACTCTTTGCGAGGCAGAGCACAGCCATTGTGTCTACCCACCCAACCCCTCCGCCCTGCAGCTGGAAAGGCATTTGCTGGGAAGGGGCTGCCACTGGCTAATAGCCCTCGTACCCACAGCAGGGCTGGCGGGAGCTGGCAGGCTAAAAAAGCTGCATTTTAAGTGGCTTTCTGGCAGGCAGTGCCAAACATTTGCAGAAGATGTTTTGAGGAGTAAAAAAAAGAAAAGAAAAGACTCCCCCCATCTTTATGGTAATAAAAACATATTTGATTTGTATACAGTTTATATGCTTCATAAAAATGCTAATTACTATCCCAAACAGAGGGGAAACAGAGCAATTTTTTGCATCCCACCCTTCCCCCTGCACTACTCTTTATACTTTTATGACGCAGCATTTATTTAAGTCGGAATTGTGCCCAGCTCGTTCTGCTTTTTGCACGGCGCATCTTCCTCTCTCTTCCCACTCGTAAAAAAAAACCAAAAAAACTTGCAGATTTATTTCAGTGGAAATTTGGAAAAACATTATGAGGAAAAAAACCCCTCTAAACATAAAGCACACAAAAATTCCAACACTGCTCCCCCCCTTCCCCTTCCACAACTTTTTCCTTTGGTGCATACATTTTTCCAAGGTCACCTCGGAGGCTTTTCCTAGTTGGCTATTAAAACCAAAAAACGCCTGCCCCAAGAAGCGCATGAAGCCATCGCTGTGGCTTGGATTGTTTCCCTGTGTACAGATGCCATGGGAGAAGAAGCAGGGC
>VXBO01008761.1:459924-471419 GCA_013400135.1 Rhinoptilus africanus | reverse complement strand
GGGGGGGGGGGGCAGCTGATATTTTTCCAAGACTTTTTCTCTCACCAGAGGAGGAGGATGAAGATGGAGTGATGAGTGAGGTTCCGTTTGTCCAGCAGCATGAGTCACTCAGCAGCAGTTTCCGATACACACTTTTTTTTTTCTCCTTTTTCTTTCCATTACAGAATTTGGAGTCATTTATTCCTTCCTCCTCCTCAAGAAAAGAAAAAAAAAAATAAAAATCCCGCTACCGTTACGTCTAATTTATTCTGGGAACTTGTTTGAGGACCCACCAAACATGGTGGGGGAAGGGTGATTTGAAACACAATCCAAAATATAATCGGCTCTGGAAGCTTTTAAAGAGACTCCTTTAAGGCTGTGCCAAACCTTAAAGAAGGAAAATACTTCCACTAAATCCCTCCTACCATGAATGTGATCCTGTATGTCTGAGGCTTTTTATTGGCTGGGTGGTTTGGGGTTGTTGGTTGTTTTTTGTTGGGTTTTGGTTTTTTTTTTTATATATCAAAGATGTTACTCTTTCAAATAGGGCCTGAGCTCTGCGGCTTTTCGGCAGGCAGCGAATTCTTGCTCCTCGGGCATGCAGCGATCTGACACAGCCCTCCCCCACACTGGGTTGGGTTCTCATGCTAAGATCTGGCTCCTGGAGCTTGAGCTGTTGTTTTTTTCTGGAAGCTGTTTTTTCCCCTCTTCACCCTTTAAAAGCAAAACTAAACAGAACTAAGCCCTTAAAAAGGAAAAAAAAAAAAAAAAAAGGAATTAAAAAAAAAAGGAAGAAAAAAAAAAGGAAAAACAACAGCCAAGCTTCACAGGGCCCAGAAAGCCAGCCTGGCCTCCCTATGCCTGAAATATCCCCATCGTCTGCAGGCAAGGGATGGTGCTGCCCATGTTACCTCCGCCAGCCCCTCTGCAGCCAGCACGGGGAGGTGAGGCAGGAGGAGGCCCCACCAGTGGGCAGGGGATGTGGACAGGACATCACTGTCACAGTCAAGACCGCCCAGTCAGCAGTCCCATGAACAACGTATGGACATGCATGGCCATGTGGCCTCTTATCTCCCCCCAAAATAACCTCACTCAGTGTTGGTCCGGATCTCAAATGTGCAAGTCTGAGCTGTCCCTCTACTGTGACCCCCCTGTGACATCGTTGGAGCAGGCTTTAAACGGTGCTATTACCGACCCCAGCACTAAACTGGTCCCCTGAACTGGCAGAGAGCAAGGATGATTGCGGGGTTCATCTCTATATTTTGATGGAAGAGTACTGCAGGGAGCTCTGGAAGCACTGTCATATTTTATCTAGAGCAGGAGGTCCTGCTGCCCTGTAGTTCTTTCCTTCCAGGCTACACTTAAATCCAGGTCTGGAAGTGCATACCACTATCATTTCTTTCTCGCAACGAATGGCATTAATTCAGCCCCGCAGCCTGTGCAGTATTTAATCCCCACTGTTTATTCTTTCAGATACCACATTTAGCTTCTGCTCCTCTGTCCAAGTCTCGGCCTCAGCTCCACCAGTCCACTCTGTGCAGAGCGAGTAAACAGCTCTGGAAAACTCAGCGGCAGGGAAAGGCAGGGCTGTAGGGGCAGCAGTCTCCTTTCTGAGCCCAAAAGACACGGGGAAAAGGCTGCAGGGAAAATGACTGGAAGTTTGGTTGGAGTGAACCCCATTTTGTCTGAATCCAGGCATGCACTGGGACCAAAGAAGAGACCTTTTGCCATTGACTAGGAGGTCAGGGACCACAAGGCAACCTGCCCACGACAGTCTCATTCTTCACGTGCCACGAGCAGCTTCTCTTCTGCATTCCAACGTCTTCTCTAGTGCAACTCACCCAAAACTGGCCAGGCCCATCCTTGTACCAATGACTCTTCTTCCAATACAGACTGAAAAGCCAGACGGGAACCCTGGCAGCCTGACAGTGTTTTCTGTTTAATTAATATGCTTCTCATAAGGGACAGCTGCAGTTCAAATATCTTATCCCTGTTTCTCCTCCTTCCCCTGGAGGAGCGCGTGCTCTTGGACCATGCCAGCAGTGATGTGCAAATGGCTGCAACAGAAGGAAGCCGGCTGTGCCCAGACCTTTCCTATCTGCCGAGTGACTTTGGAGAGCACGGCCTTTCGCCTGCCCAGCTCACGGAGCGGACCAGGTCACAGTGTGTCCCAGCCAGGCGTTGTGCCACGTGCCACATCGACCACCAACTCACTGTTTTCTGCTTGGCCGCTCTTAAAACAGTTGGTTATTCAGAGCCCCAAAGCAATCTTGGAGACCCCACGAGAAATACTCCCACTCGGTCCTGATTTCCTGTTTACAATGACGTTTTGGGATGTGCTTCCAAGCCAGTATTTAATCCTTTTACTCTGCCACATTGATATTGAATCATTCTAGCTTAAGTGTTACGAGTACCAAGACAAATATTTTTCATGAGTCCCAAACCACAAGTATCTTTATTGACCTTATTTTTAATTTCATCACAAATAGTCCCAAGTTTAGCTTGACAGGATCCATCTTCCACAAGGTACCAGAGCCTTCTGATTAAGGACCAGCCTCAAGAAAGCAGCCATTTAATGGGATTTCAAGGCAGCTCTGAAAAGAATAGGTTCAGACCTCCTACCCCACAGTAAAAAAGGGAAACAGCCCCCTCCAGGAATGCAACACAAATTGTTCTGGAAGAAAACTGTGCTCACCCAGCTTTCAGCTCTGACACATTAAGTTTCAGTAGCTGCCAAAACACAACTGGTATACCCCAAACTCACACAAACATTATTTGTTAAAGGAAATTGGAGTCCCCTCTCTGAACAGACGTGGGTCCTCAGTCCGAATGAAGCCCAACCCGAGCGAGAAGCAGAGCGTGGAATGGCTGGGGAGCCCCAGCAGGGCCACATCCACCTGCAGCTTTGCGGCTGTCGGCAGCGCAGGAGGAGTTCCATGCAAACTGAATGGCCAGTTCCCTACGCACAGGAATACTGCGGGATTTTCTGTGAAGGCGACTTGCAGCAGAAAGCTCTAAGTATTTCTCTTCCCCATGTGAAAAAAAGTTGTGATTCAAAACTCCAGCATGACCGAGCGGAATGTGTTTTTTGAATCTGCGGAGGAACTCAATTTAAACATTGTAAGTTAAAGGGAAGAGAAAGAAGCCAACCTCACATCAGCCTCTGTGTGCCAAACCTCACCATATAGACATGTGCAATTACGGAACTTCCTGAAATATATTTTTGCTAGAAAGAGAAAGGGATAAAGGTTACAGGGGACTCCAAAGAGCCTCATGAAAGGATGCAGGATGACAACCAAACAACCCGCTGAGTGGGGAAAGAAAACCACAGCGCCCACTTTCAGATGACAGTCAAAGTCCGAGCTCTCAAATATGCATGATAAAGGAGGTATCCACATGCAATGTGTGCCAGCGCGTTGTTTTTAAGCACCATTATGTGTGGAGGCAGCAGGCCATGTGTGCCTTGCTGTAGATTTGGTGTTACTGGCATGAACTCTCTCATTCATTCCCAGGAAGAAAATACTTTTTTTTTTTTTCAGCAGCATGTTCTAATCTAAACTTCTCTGGTCTCCTCCTAAAACATCAGCACTTCTGGTCAACTGCTCAGTATCACCAAGAGAGAGCTGGAACCTCTCCCAGTGCAAGCGCCCACATCTCACCCCCTGTGGGGCCCTCGGACAGGCTGGGCTTCTTCAGCCTTCGTTGCGTTCCGATGTGCTCACTCATACAGTTGTTTGTGACCTTTTTTTAAGGGTAGGGTTTTTTTCTTTTCTTTTCTTTTTCCCCCCTCCTAATCTTCCTGAACCATAATTATGAATCCAAGGTCGTTACCAGTGATGTCAATTATACAGTGGCTGAGCAGCTGCTCCCCCTGTTGCTGGCCTAACAGTGCCATGTTGAAGTAGACAGCAGAATTTCTTGTGCCATTTAAAATTTGCTATATCATGAGTTTCCTTTCAATTGCAAAAGCAGAAAAACAGCTTGAGTACTTTTCCTCCTACGTCTTTACTTCAAGCTGCTTTTACAGTCCTCAGTACATCCTTCAGCATCTCCTGCCTTAAATACATGTCCCAAGGGGAATAAAGGGGCATTTAACAAAGAGCAGTTTTTCCCAGATGGTACCCAAAGTCATCTACAAACACAAATGTGGGAGCTGCTTTAAAATAAACTCTATTGGAGATTTTTGGTTGCGGAAGCGTAGGGTGTGTGGCCATTCACGTGTTATGAAGTGCTGTCCTCGATACTAAAATACAGCTTCTTCAGGGTGAGAACGCAGAGGCAGCTTACTAGTGCAGAGCAGCAACAGACAGTGTTTGAGTACAGGGAGCAGAGCAGTGTTTAGCATGCAGCTGAAATGAATCGGGGCCTTTCTTCACCTTGATATATTTTATAACAGTTTAGATAACTAGAGGGAGGTAGCCCCAACAGCAAACTATCACAGTTATCAACGAGTTCCTCTTCTGAGCATGGGGTGAGGAGTGTGGTGTGCCACATCCCACCACATAGGAAGTGTTAACAAGCACTGACTTTTTCATGGCAGGCATATAGCTAGCAAATATCAAAGAGACCCAACTCTTCCCCTTTCACATCTTTTGCTTATTTTTTTTCCTTCTTCATCTCAAAAGATGAAAGAAGGTAGCTGAATTCACACGGAGTGACCTCCTCTGTGACTTCCCTTGCAAGGTGACACACACCAGCATCACTGGGAAACACCCATTTGCCAAATTTAAAGTTTGTGGTGGAATCTGCTTCAGTGCCCTCTTTTATGTAAAACAATGCTAACGTTGTACAGAGGAATACGGCTGTCTTTTAGTCTGCACATAAAATGTTCATAACTGGATGTGTCTTTGACTGAAGAGCTACTGGACTCCTCTTCCCCAAGCCTCCTTACTTCCCATTCCCATCCCAACTCCTACTGGGTCCTGAGACTAAAGCTGGGCTCTTCCTTACCGAGTATTATCCCCAGCAAAGAAAACCAATGGGCCAATTTATCGTCCTGTTGATGCTTGCACAATCCTATCTCTGTCCCTGTCTTTGCTGTGCCCCCTCTCATTGTACTAATGAGGACAGAAAGCAAATTAAAAACCCTTGCCATTGTCAGCACAGCCAGAAACTATGACTCAGAACACACAGGGCCCGCAGATGTGGTGAGTAAGATAGAGTTTTTTCTCTCCCCACAACCTCCCTTTAAAAAAAAAAAAAAAAAAAATTAAAATATTCCTCTTAGAGAATAGAAAAACTTCAAAGAATTTGACTTCTTCTCAAAATTACTATATGGTTAAGGATTACTGCTGTAGCCACCTTGTCAGCTGGCTCCAGTGATAGATGAGGTTCTTCTCCATACTGACAGTTTTGCACGGTCTAAGCAGCTCCAGAAGCTTCAACACCTCCCAGAAGCCCTTAGGGCTTGCACATCTGGGCTTTAACCATGCAAGATCCAGAGTTCTCCATGTCTTCAAACTTGGAGAACTTCTTGCCTAGACCAGAGGGATGCTGTCAAAATAGACTTCTTTACTGAGTGACTCAGTGCAGCTTTCAGTCCTTGCCAGAAGCCAAGTACAGAGGCATGAGGAAAACAAACAGAAGTTACTGAAGCATTTCAGAGTTTTCAGAAAACTTTGGTTCAGCTTTAATTCCAGTAAAGCTCAGAGATGGATGAAGCAGAAAAATATTTCCTAACCAAATTCCCCATCCAAAGGCTCTTAGTAGACAAGTATGTGTAAATTTTACAACAGTTTTGCATTTCTGGTCAGGACCTGCGAGGTTCCACATCCAGACGGTGGGAAGGACAACGCACATATAGAACACATGGGAAGATGCCCTGTAGATACCAGCTCAAGTTTTGCCCTCAGCTCTACTCCTGTGGCCAACAGACTTCCTTGGAATTGCAAAAGCATTTCAGAGCAGAATCCAGCCTTTTTCTTTCCCTTGTTGTTGAAGCGCTATAATCACTTTATGGAAGGGCCTGGCAGACACCAAAGGCTGCACGCACAGAAGCATGCTTGCTGGGAACTCTCCCCCAGGAATGCTCAGCTTGGATCTGGCCAGCTTTTCATATAATTCAAACAGTAGAATACCGGTTTTGAAAACAAAATAGTCCAAATATATTTAAGTGTGAAAACCAAAGCTAAATTTGCCTAAAGTTAGAGAAAAAGAGTTCAACCCCAGACATGCTTGCCAAACACTTCTATGCCAAAGCCTGTCTTGGATCTGTATTCATGAACTCCAGTTTGACACTGGGGAGAGGGAACCATCAGATACACCGTCAGCTTCTCCCCTCCTGCCTCTCCCCAGAAAAAGTACCATAGCTGAAAGTAGGGCCGCAAAGCAGTAATATAGTCATCCCCCAAGCTTGTGATAACGCCACAATGGAAAATATTACAACAAAAATGTTGATATGCCACGTAAAAAATTAATTTAACCTAATCTGGGCAAAAGAACACTGAAATATCTTCTTCATGACAATACAGTTATTTCATAACATCACTGAACAGCAGAGGGAAATTCAAATCCCTGAGAGAACTGCTATAATGATATTATTTTAACTTTAACCTTTAATTTTATTTTTTTTTAAAATATAACCATCATTTCATGGATTTATGATGCAGCAATTTGGAATGATTCATACAGTGTACTATTTATAAACTACACTTTTCATATACATGCATATGCACAAACTTGAATCCACCTAAAAGAGAATTCCCTTGTCTTTAAAATTACCAAGAAAGCTACACAAGCATCCATGGAGCTCTAGCCTCCAAAGCCAGCAAGAACATGGCCCTGCAGCTGGATACAGCTGTGACACCCATAGCCACAGCCAACCCCAGGGTCTAGACACACAATCAGCTCACCTTCTCCCATCAAGTCACCACCACCATCACCCAGCACGGAGAGCTGCAGAGGAAGGGTGGTCATTGCCCCTCCACAGATTTATCTTGATCAATAGCCTATCTGCAGGCTGGTTAATGCTAATAGATGGTAACGAGCTATAACGTACCTTAATTGCAAGCTGATGTCCTTAAACACAGCTGTGCACAGAGTCTCTCTGATTTTCAGTGGTACAGCAAATCTTGGATGCTGTTTTGTTCCATCTTTACAGTTATTCAGAGCAGAAGAAACATTTACCTTCCCCTCATAATTTAAAGTCTCCTATTATTCTGACTAGTTAATGAAGCAACTTGTAAATTCTCTGAAAAATCCACGTGACGTGCAAAGTCCAAGGGTTACAAATTTAAGGAAATCATTAGGCTACCTTTCTTATGCAGGACAAGAGGAGTTAACTCTGCCTTTTTACACAAAATAGAGCCTCTGATTCATCACTGCACCAAATGACTAGCACAGTAAGGCCAATTTAGGCAGTTTCTAACAGACTGTAGAACCCCAACCAGTCAGTCAACAAAATTAGACCAAAAACCTGTGCTCCAGGGAGGAATTCTGACCCAGGCATAAAACAGCAACTACGAGTTCTTAAGTCGGTGTTCGAAAGGTCACACTCCCCTCATCAAACTCACTGGAGATCCAGAAGGCAACTTCAACGTATTCTCCCAATTAAATAGCTCGTTTGGATCTAATACAATGTTTATTGACTCCTGGGCCTGTATTGATTGTGAATAGTCTACAGCTAAGGTTTAGTAAATGCCTCGGAGATAAATCAGCATGCAGGTAATAAACTGCAGATCACATAAGCAAATATTACTTAATTATATTCCTATTAATATATCGAGTCTGTAATGAATTTTTTGAGGCATTTAATTATCAATTTGACAAGATAATCTAGGGGTAGTTAATGATGGACCAGTAAATTGTTAAAAAAATACAGACACTTAATAAGTCTCCTAACTGACACTGAATTAACTTGCTTTAGCAGTCTGGTTAAATAGACAGCAGTTAATTACAGAGTGCTTAAACAGTCTCACAATTTTAATCTATGACCCTCTTTGCTGTGCAGTAACCATGCGGCAGGAGACACGGAGTTTTCTCCATGCATTTCCCTCAGACAGCTGAATTACTTGCTCTTGCAGCCACTTTATCTTCAGCAAGATTCAGCAGGTAGACCTTTCTTATTTACAAATGCAAGGAACTTCTCCCTCTCTTTAGAGATCAGAAATCATTGAAGTCATTCTGATCATTAGTGATCAGAAATCCTGCAGCCTGCAGGATTAACAACATTTCACTCACAGGAGGGGAAACACTTTGGAAAGGGAAGTCACCGTGAAGGTCCAAGTGGTCCCTCGAGAGGCAGAGACACCTGCTAGACATCCTGGCCGGCCACGGGTGTCTGAGTGCTGCTGTCTAGGTATTCACGTATCTGCAAGAAATGCTTCACCCGGTGCCGAAGCGCAGCTCCTTCTTTGGATAAAATCTGACACTTCACTGCAAGCATTGGTTCAGCACTGACTCATACAAAGATGATGACTTGCCATAATGCTTTGGGAGCATAAAAAAAAAAAAGGCAAATGAGCCAGCAAAGGCCGCACCAGAGACAAGCATTAACAGTTCATCCCAGAGGTTAACGAATAAGGGTAACAAATATTAATAAATGTGACACCTTCTCTAGGAATAGCCTCAAGCTGCGCTGAGGAAGAGCAGCTTCCTTGAGCTGGGGAAATCTTGGCAATGGTTGGTTTGAAATGTAAAACACTGCTGATAATCCCGGGTTGTGCATGAATAAAACATTGTAGACCCTTAATAAGATGGAGAAAACACACACAGGTCCTTTAAGAAAAAGATATTTCAGGAAGCAGAAGCAATGTTGTTTGACTGCAGGAGTTCAGAGGCCCCCAGTCATCAGTCTCTCCTATCATTAGCTTAAAGCGAATATTTCAAGTGCTGGTTCTTTTAATTAATTTCTTTGGGGAGCCTTTAAGGTTCAAGCTTTTTTCCTCACTAATTATGCAGCCTAAAAGCCCTTTCTCCGAAAATAAATAAAAACATTAATGCAACAGCACAAATCCAGGAAGAAGGGCTTTAAAAAGCCACCAAATGTTATGAGACTGAAAAACTTAAGTGGAAACCCCAGGGGCCCTTACTCAGCCAGACGTTTGCATGGCACTGCGATGACACCAGCAACATCATTTTGCTGTGAAAGTCGCTTGCGGCTGTGGCAGTGTTGGGTAGCAGGGTTAGCAGGCAGCGTCCTTCCATCACAGCTTCCTTCAGGTGTGAGCTCGGGGGAGACAGACCCTCAGCATGGAAACAAAGAAGTCATCATGAAATCTGTGTCTCTAGCTGCTTGATTTAAGTCATGTCACATTCCTCAGAGACAGGCCAAGAAAGACTAAACGGGGTTGTTGCAAGGCCCAGTCCCCAAGGCATCATTCTCCAACTTCTCCAAAGTGAAAGGAGAAAGTTTCTGCCGTTTCTGGTTCACCAGCTGGGCTGAGGGCAGCTCGGACACCCGAGGAGGCTCTGTTGGCCGCTGAGGACACCACCATCCTTAGCACGAGGGGAGCTGCTTAACTGCTCCTGCAGACGTGTTCTGCCCAAGGAAGGCATGAAAAGCAGTAAGGAATCCCCGCCACTTCCAAAGTATTGCTCGCCACTTGTTTATCAGTGACAAAGAGGGAGGGAAAGGACCATAACTTCAAACCTGAGGGTTCCCAGGTCCTGCCCTCTCGCCCAGTTTCACCAGTCTCATCACTGATTTCTCATCCACTGATCAGTAACCTCCCCTCAAGAGGTACCTGGTCATTTTAGGGCAAATCACAGCAAGACCACCGGCTGTGCAGGTGCTCTGTTCAAAGAGGAGTAGTTGAGGCTGGAACCAACGCACAGCCCTTCAGCTTGTGGTGTAGGTGGGACCGTGGCTGATTCACAGACAGTTCCCTCAAGAGGGCAAAGAGGGGAAGCGGAGCTGAGTTTAATCCCTTGCTTACTGAAGGAGAAGGCGGTGCTTTGCCCGTGCCGACCCCAAGCCAGCCGGGGTGACTGGCAGGCCCGTGCTCTGCAGGACACGTGCTCGTGCCCAGTTGCTTCGGGCATGCCCTTGGAGAAAGCATTTTGCCAGAGATGTTGTCGGATTTACCGCCAGCTCCGCATGTGGAACTCAGCACATACATTACCAAGGAGCTGCGGTGTCTTGCAAAAGCCACTTTTGGTCCCAGCAACCCTTGGGATGTCTAGAAACAGGCTCTCCCTGCAAGCCAAGAAGCATGAGTGGGACCTATGGTGTTTCTTGATGGGGTGGTTGGCCATGGCACACAGCCGTGCTGTGGCCTGGGCGAGCAGCTCACATCCGTGGCCCTTTTAGCATCCTTGGCCGATGCTGCTGTGGTGAGGGACAGCTGAAAGCTGTTGTCCTGCGCTCCAAGACCTCTGCTTCCTCTGACCTATCCCCGCAGGCTCCTTCTCTGTAATTTCTGCTCAGAGTGGGCAAGATGCTCCCATTGCCCCAGGGTGGGCAGCTGCCCTGCCCTGCTGGGGCTGCAGGGGTGGGCTGTGGGAGCCGCCAGCCCTTCGCCTCTCCTCCCCAGCGTGGCCGAGCGCTCCAGCCCCTGCACATCCCTCCTTCTCCTGCCACAGCCGGTTGCCGGGGTTTCTCTTTGGCTGCCGCTTTTGGGCCCAGCTGCAGGAGGGCTCTGCTCCAACACAGGCTCAGCTGGGCGAGCACAATGGGAAAACAAAGGCCCGCTCACTGGGCATCTGAGCCTTTTCAGCCTTGTTTCCTTTTCCTATGCTTTCATTTCCTGCGAGCAAAAAGCTGCTGAAAGGAGGACAGTGTGGCTGTGGCTGCTGCCGTGGGCACGGGGGCTTGGATGTCACTGGCTGCTTCTTCACCTGGATCAGTGATTTCAAAGGGGTCTTCACTCTGCTCCTCCCCTGGAAATAATATTTCTTCTAAAAAGCCTTACACAGGCAATTGGTAGAGACCTGAGACCACAAGAGCTTAGAAGCAGCCAGCTTTGCCTGGCCCACGTTCCTAGAGCAGATCCCAGCAGAAGTGTCGGATATGAGCACAGGCACCACCGAGGGTAGCAGAGGTGTGTCGATTTTTTGGCATTTTCTCTGCAGTCTTTAAGGCACCCAGCAAATCTAAGGAAGTGTTTGGGGAAGTCAGAAGGAACCGGGGTAGTCTGTGCTTTGGCAGTTATAGGGAAAGGGGAGGAGGGCAGGAATCTGGCTTGATTTATAGCATGGTTTTACTGCCACTGCCTTTGCCATTGAGGGGCTACGGGAGCTAGTGTTGGAGAAGGGGAGGCTGCGTTAATTGAAAAGTTTTTTGGCAGGTGACAAAGTTATCCTTGCTGGGAAATGGAGAAGGTGTTAATCTGTGCAATTGCTCAGGAAGAAATTAATATTCCCTGACCTTACAATAACTTTTAAGTTAAGGCAAACCAAGCTGAACCACGTAAGGACGATTTCGTAGAGGTGAGGTTCCTCGGTGGCGGACACCTCCCTCAGAGACGTGCAGCCCTGGAGGTGACTCCAGCATGTCCTCGGGAGAGCCGTAATCCCTCAAAACGCTGCCACCACCTCCCAACGCCCACGACTACGCGTGTCTGTGTGTCCCCCTCCCC
>VXBO01008761.1:322281-459836 GCA_013400135.1 Rhinoptilus africanus | reverse complement strand
CGCGGGGGGAGCGAGGTGCTGCGGGGGGGGCGAGGTGCGGGGGGAGGCTCCTTCCCACCTTGGCCAGCCCGGCCCACCCGGAGAGACCCAGCTTCCCAAGGCATCGCTTTCCCCGCTTTCTCCCTGTCCCGGAGGTGCTATGGCTGCTTTTAAAATGGGGACTGGGTTAGGAGCAGAGGAAATGTGGTTTGGGGTAGAAAAACTCAACAGAAAGGCACCAGGCGCAGAAATAAGCAGTGTGGTCCTTGGCCAGCCCAGCCAAATGGCTTCTAAGGATGGCTCGCCTCCGGAGGAGGAGAGGGATGGGAACGAAGCATCTCTGAGGAAGGAGTCTGGCAATGTGACACCTTTCGTCCCCTCTTCCTTCCCCCCCACTACCCTCCACCCTGTGACCTGCTCACTGAGCAGCCACCAAGGGTTGCGGGAGATGGGGATTTTGGGAGATGCAGCGCTCCCCTGGCCCTTGGCTGCCCCTGTCCAGGTCCCCTGTTTCTGGGGACCCACCCCCTCCCAGTCTGCAGAGCCCTCGCTGCCACCGGCAAACAGGTTTGCCTTATTTCAGGTCACACCGAGTGTCAGGGGCTGCGTCGTTTGAGCTCAGGACCCTCCTTGGCCTGTTGGGTGCTGTTTTGCGGCGCTGCACCCCTTCCCATGGAGGGGGGAACCAGGCAGCTCTGCCCGGCCTCGGCGCCTCCAGCACAGGGAGGCAACTCAGGGAGATGGGGTGGCCAAAAACATCGTCTGCAGCTGAGCTGGGGATGGCGGAGCGGGGTACACAGGTCCGTGGGGCGATGGCAGCACCCATTTCTGACTTGCACAAGGGTGGCGGG
Organism: Rhinoptilus africanus; assembly: GCA_013400135.1. NCBI lineage: Eukaryota > Metazoa > Chordata > Aves > Charadriiformes > Glareolidae > Rhinoptilus > Rhinoptilus africanus. Next base: position 459,006 of record VXBO01008761.1, on the reverse strand, counting down.
GGCTGCGAACCAGTGAAAGGGCCCTTTCTTTGAGCCCCCCCCCCCAGCCACAAAGGGCAGGAGCATCGCGCCGCTGGAAGCGACTGGTTTGCTCCAGTAGCCTCTTTACAAGCGCGAAGGGACAGTTCCTCCGGGACACGGGGCTTTTCAAAGGCCACTTATAAACCTTAATACTGCGCTGGGGGAGAGGGTAAGGAGAAGGGGGGGTCGGGGGGGGGGATGCACTGACTGCTTAGGACTTAACTGTAAACTGCTTCTTCCCTCGCTCATCGCTGGGACGTTTTTATTGGCGAGATGAAGGGAGACAGAGCACAGCTCCACAACTTGCTCTTCTTCTAGAGGTTAATGACCCAGTTAGCAGCTCTTGGCTGCATTTCCCGACATTTTGCAGACATCAAGACCCGTCTCCCTGCCAAGTACATTCTGTTCCCTGGAGCTCGGCCAATGCATCTCAGATTACTATGTAATGCGACAAAGAGGGAGAGCTGGAGGTGAGGGTGGGGGCTGGAGGGGAGATACGGGAGCCGTTGGGAAGGGGGCAGGGAAAGAGTGGGAGAAGGGGAAGCACCACTTCTAAATTTAGCATCTAAGATGGAAATGAAGCTCCCAAGGTGCATATTTGCTGGATAAAAACGTGAATCCCAGGATAAATTGGAGTGATGCTTCTGGGAAACAGATGCAATCAGCAAATAATTCCCCCCTGGGGACTGCACAGTCCTGCGCTTCCCGGCTCCGCTGACAGTCAAGCTCTGCTTCTGATGCCCTTGTGCCCAGGACAAATACTGCTAGAGAACGGGGGCTGCTTTCCTGAATGAGTGTCCAGTGCCCCAAGAGGAACAGGGGCTTAGCCAGGAAAACGGGGAATGAGGGGAGAGAAGAGGATGACATTCCTGCATGGTTTTTTTTATTTATCTTTTTTCAACCAGTGCAAAAGGTGCTGCTCAGATGCACTGGGCTTGGTGAGCTTGGCCCAGTCCCTCGCCTGGTGAAGGACAGTCAGACCGCGGGGGAGGCTCCCTTGGCAGGGGCTGGACGTGCGGCTCGCAGAGCCGCTGGGGACCAAACCGATGAGCAGCAGGTGCCTGCCAGTGCCAGAGGCCATCGCGGTCGTACTCTCCAGGCGTCCCCGCAAGCCTTTGCCCAGTGAACAGTCTGGTGTCCTCTCCTGAGCCGTGGTGGGGGTTTTCCCCTGCAGCTCTGCCGAGATCCCTTGGCCATCACCCACACTGAGACCCCCTTGGTCCTTGCAAACCTTCCCTCTCAGGCAGCCTGTGCCACATTTCTGACAAAAAAAACCCGTGTTGTTTTCTAGGTGTCACGGGTCTAGGTCTCATGTCGTCAGTGTTGAGAACCAAGTCTGGGGTCCTGACCTGAAAGGAACCCTTACAACCCCTCCTCTCCCAGGCTGGCACCTCTGTTACAGCTTTCCCACCCCACCTAGGTGCAGTGTCTCCTGCTGGTTCAGCTCCAGGCCATGCTTACAGCTGCTCTGGGAAACTTCCAGCCAGACCTGCAGCTCCATCACGTCCTGGGCTGCCTGCGCTGCCCCGATGACGTACGGCAAGCCTTTCTCCACTCGGGGCACAGCCTCTGGCATATGGTCATCCCAGCTCTCAGCCCCAACCCTTGCCAGGCCTGGGCCTTCCTTCCCTCCTGCCCTCCTACAGCTGTGTCAACTCCACTTGGTCCCAGCATATCCCTCATAGACATCCCAGCCTCGGGCTTCTCCGCCTAAGCCCCACGCTGCTGTAGCAGCTCACCCGGCCCCACTCCTCCCCTGCTGCTCTTGGCAGACACAGCCATGCTGCAGCGATCCCACAGACCCAGCCCCAAACCATTCCCTCTCCCGTCCTGCTCCTACCTTACCTGCCTGCTCCCATGTTCTCTCTCCCGCTCCAGCCTGGCCTCTCCAGGGCACGGCCTGCTGTTGTAGGGCACCAAGGGTGGAGGGGATGTCCTCTCCTGCTGCCAGCGCGCTCGTGGCTGAGCTGAGCCCTCTCACAAAGGGACAGGCTGGGAAACGAGCCTCGTCAGCCACCTCCGTCACACGGACGGCCTCAGGAGCAGCGGCTGAAGGTGGGACTCCGCCGAGGAAAGCAGGAGGCCTGGGGAGAGCGCAGGGGAGCGGGCTGCCACAGGTAAGGTGTCAGAGCCCGGCCACAGGACCTGGGATACCCCGTGGTCAGGCCTGTGCCCTGCCCATGCCCAGCGCTGCTCCAAGCCCAGCATTGCTCCAAGCCCAGCATTGCTCCAAGCCCAGCATTGCTCCATGCCCGGCGCTGCTCCAAGCCCTGCTGCCTCCTCCCGGCGGGGCGGGGGGGTCAGGCAGGGTCTGCGCCCAGGGCTGGGGGGAAGGGTTGGTCCCCAGCGTTGCAGTGCAGCCGGGCCTGTGTCAGGCAGAGGGTCTGCTCCCCATTCCGAGGGCGGCTGGGTGGGAGCCAGGCTCCCCGGCAGCACCTCAGGGCTCTCCCCCTGCTCCCACAGGCTCGACAGCCCCCTTTTCCACCATCCCGCAGGATGTTGTCTCCTGAACTGGGAAGAGAAGAAACATGAGAGGTCTGGCTCAACGGGACTGCTTATCTCCCCGGAGCAGAGCCCTCCCTCCTCTTCAGGAATTATTTCCTTGAAAGACAAGAACCAGCATAAAACTGCCCCTTTCTCAGCTCCATCTGCCACGCGGGGGCTGGGGCCGGCAGGCCATGATTGCTCACTGCATTTGCCAGTCACAGGTTTAGGAGTATTTTTTCACCACCTGTGGCCCAAGAGAGAGATGAGTCGGGTTTACCTGTACCGGGAGTTGCTCAGGAAAGTCCTGAAAAAAATTTCTGTGTGTTTCCATGGAGAGGAACTTCCTCAAAAACCACAGGAAAAGCCAGCATCTCAAAAATCTGTCACTGCGTTACTTCACCGCTAAGCATCTGTCCTCGAGGCCTGCCCCACAGAGAGAGTCACCAGGGGCCAAAGCATCTTCTAAAACATAAGCCCAGGCTAACCACAAACATGCCACCCTCCCGACTCCTAAGCCACGTGTCAGCCTCCTCCCAGTGAGGAGGTGCAGACACAGCCCTGCCATGTGGGACAGCTGGGAGGAGGGCGCGGGTGGCAGGAAGGAAGGAGCAGCTCCTCCCCGGCAGTACCCTGACAAGAGCGCACATGGAGTCTCCGTTTTCCAGCAAAGTCAGCCTTACCCTCTTTGTCTGGCTCACGCCCTTCCACAGCAGATGTCCCCCTGTGGAGATGAGCCCACATCTCAGCACCCTGTGCTACATGCTACAGGAACGCAGGGTGAAACGGGAGCCCCGGCCCAGAGCGCCTGCCGTGGTGCTGCCCAGCGGAGCTGTCGGCAAGGGGAGCAACTTCCAGGCAGCAGGGAGGGCACAGACGCCAAGGGTGTGCAAACGGGGAAAAAACTGCCGGAGGTATCTCAGCATCTGGTACAGTGCTGAGAAGACTTACGTTGGGCCAATTACAGTTTGAGTATTGCTGCTATTAGCAATGTCAGAAGAGGCAGTTGAGCCCTTATTGGGGTAAATAATAGCAGGTAGGTGACTGCTAAGTTGACGCTAATTTTTTCCACCCTTGCCTTTCCCCAGAGATCTGTGCTGGAGTAGAAACCATAGCAGTGAAGAAGCATCAAGGCCAACACGTATAAAGACAGAGAAAATGTTCCAGCCCTATTTATGGATCAGGATGAGCCAGGCAAGCACCAGCTGGGTCTCCTACTTGACTTGTCCTGAGTGGGGAAGCTCAAACCAAAAGCGGAGGCTTTTTGTGGTTTTTCGGAGACTAGCGAAGGCTTCACTCCCATGTCAGCTGGCTCCTGAATATACCACCTCACAGAAACCATCAGGCACTTTTTGTGTAACAACTACAGCCCGTCCAGGCTCAGTTCCTCACTGTTTAACCTCACCCCAAGATCCACCTGCCAGGGGAAGAAGTAACCCAGATCAAGTCCAGTTTATGACTCCAGTGTGGGCAGGGCAGGAAACAACGTGCTTAAAGTGCATCAAGGAAGGTTTAACTTTGGCACTATCTCAAAACATCTCAACTAACAATCACAGCCTAGGGATGCTTTCAAGAACAGGACAGAGGCAAACATCTGTCTGGACTTGTTCGGGTCCAGCTGGCCCCATCCTGTGGCACGGTATGGGCCTCTTGTTATGCATCGGCCTTTCCCATCCCAGTTTCCAGGCGCATTTGTCCACCTTCCCTCTGTCACTCTCTGCCCCTGCTCTGTGTGTTCACAGGGTGTGCGTCACCGCTCAACCTGATGCTTGTGAAATCATATTTTCCTTTAAATTAGTATGAGTTTTGAGATATACATAAATGTATAGAATCCCAGAGAATATTTATTAGGGTTGAAATTAACATTGATTGATTTGATTATTGCTGATTAGGTAATTATGAGAACTAAAGGGGTAATCACCTTTTCAACGAGGAAATGAAACAATCATCCAAGCTAGACAAGTCCTGAGTTTCTAATTTGAGCAGGGGGGGGAAAAAAAAAGCTACAGGTGAAGATCAAAGAGCAGTAGCTATGCCCCGTTGTCTCTCACTCTCCAGGCAGACACGGGCTGGGACCTTTCCTACCATGCTCATCTCAGTTTTATGCAACTATACGGTGCCTTGTGAGATCAAGCGAGGAGATCCAGAAAGGTTAGCCCAGGGACTAAAGCAATGCAAGGAGAAGTTCTGGGCTTGCTTCATGCCTAGGGCAGGAAGAAGGCTTCCCTACCTCACCACAAGCAGGGCCAGATCAGCCGGGTTGAACACGAGGTTCACGCGAGCGAGCCCTGCCTCGCTCCCCTCCCCGGAGCTGCCTCTCACACATCCGCAGTCCATCGGGGCCCGACTCCCCCAGGGTGACCCCACGTGCCAGGCTTGTTTGCTGGGCGCACATCCCAGCGCTCCGGGGTTTCTTCCCCAGGTAGCAAGGCGGGGAGAGGCCACTGAGCGCAAACCTCAGCCTGACATCCAGTACCCAGCAATTGCAACCCCTCCCTGCTCGTGTATGGCTTGGACACCCATACAAGTGCCATGACTCCTTTCCCCTGTTCCCACCTGTACTATAATGGAAGCCAGGCTAAAGGGAGGCTGCGGAGAGCCAGCTACCATCAGTCCCTTAAAAGCAAAACAAAGGCCTTTTCTCAGCTGCAGTGGCATGAGCAGCGCCTAGTCCCCCTGGCCGCTCCAGGATGTGGCTGAGATATATCAGGGAAGAGCAGCTGTCAGCATGGATGTGCCTAAAATTAGCTCAAAGAGAAGGTTTCCTCCATTTATTTATTTATTTGCTCCTTAAAAGGCCCCTTCTTATTAGATGCAAATTCAGCACAAAAGCTTCAAGCCAGTACAAAGATGCTGCTAATGTTTTTCACTTACACTGAGAGGGAGGTCACAGCACTTTGCATTTGAACTTCTGCTGAATTCTAGATGTTCTTGGGACAGAGGCTGTAGCGATGGGGTGACTCTTTGGATGTCTGGCTGCAGGAATGTCTGCGGAAGAGCCGCGCCAAGTGCAGCAGGTTCAGCGGGTGAGTTGGTGTGGAGACCTGTGTGTCATTTATTTGGTGTTCTAGGTGCCTCAGGAAGGAATCATGGAAAATGGGTCTCTAACCTCAGTTTATCTCCTTCCAGATATACAACTCCCCCAAGAGGTTTCTTATTATACATAATGGAATTACCTGCTTTCATCGGTTTGTCAGCTTTTCCCTGCCATGCATCTTTCTCACCCTCTGATAACTTCAGGACTCCCTCACCAATTTCACTGCCTCAAACTGGAGGGGAAGGAGTTGGGCAGAGAGGTCTTAAAGATAGTAGATTCCAGCAAGTTTCATCGGAGAGCAATACCTCAGTAAGGCCTTTTGGAAGCAAAGGACTGGAGAGTGAATTCACTCCTTCTTAGCAAAGGATCCACATATGGCACAGATCCGTAGGAAAGCAGGCTCAGTTTCTTCTGCTGCTCAGGGAACCAGCTGTTAATTATAGAGCTCAAAAACCCTCATCTCATCTCCTCTGTTTGACTCATGCCACGGGGATTGAAATGGGAGTACCTACACAGGCATTTAGAAGTACTGAAAAGAAAAAAATTACACCTTTATGGAAAAAAACCCCAAAATTTCCTTTAATGTACCTATTCCATCCCACATATCTATCTCTGAAAAATACCATAATATTTCTTTGTGCTTATTCCTGGAATGGGTCTTGCAGGACACCAGCGTCTGCCTTCAAATTCTTCCTGACGTCTCGCTTTGCAGTGACCTACAGCTGTTCAAGAGCTGGTTTCCTGAGGCTGCTGCCTTTGTGCTGACTTGCTGCTCTCCCAGCTGCCTTCTCTTGCTGCCTTTCATTTTCTACTCTGCTTATCCTTTTTTTGAGGTGAGGAATTGTTGCCGCCATTACAGTAAGGCGCTGGGCGAGACTTGGGACAGCTGGTTCCTACATCAATACGAAGAGTCGATCCATGCAGCAGGCAGTAAGTAGCAACAGCAGTTAATGTGGCTTCACAGCTGGAGATCACCCCTACGCACAGTCATGCTACGGTATGATGCAGTCTGCTCTAGCCCAGTTGAGTTGTGTCTTTGTCTACTGAGTCTACAAGTATTTGGAGCCAAGTTTTTGATTTGTACAAGCCTGGGAGGTCATGGACTACAACTACGTGTTATCGGAGCAGAAATAATAGGCGGGCTGGAGTGTCTGACTCTTGTCAGACCCTTCCATCTAAGGACAGTCTCAATATTCAAGGTCCAGGAGCAAAGTTTCCAGACTGCAGCTGCAATTTTTTTCTGATGCACCAAGTCAAATGGACGTGCAAGCAAGCTGGACCCTGAGGACCTTATGGCTTTTTAATAAGAAGGTGAGAACTATTTGTACTCTGCATAAGCTTTTCTTTTTCTTTTGAGACAGCAACCCTGGGCAGGGCTAAAGGCCTGCTAGAGCCACCTGCCTACAGTATCTTTATCCTTTTCTCCAGGAAAGTACACCGGAGAGCAGAAAGTCAAGCAGCTCACAGTATGACCGGCTTAAAAAAAAGTCATCTCCCCCACCCCATATCGCTCATCCGTCTGCTCTGATGGCATCGGCTTTGCTCTGAACAGCACTGAAAGTAGTGCTGATTGCAGAGCAGCAGCAGGAAGATGGGAATCATTAAAGAGGCTCAGCCAAAGCCCTGTAATTAATTAGTTAGAAAAGCATCTTGGCGTTATTAGAGAGGCCTCAGCAGAGGAAGCGACACCTCCGTTCTAACAGACTCACCTTCCGCCAGAGCTGCTGCTGCGATGTTTGACATTGTGCTGGTGTAAACAGAAATTAGAAGTCGGTGTGACAGGGAGAGGAGCCGCTGGCAGGCTGTGCCCTTGGCTGGCGCTGTGCTGTGTGCCGAGGGGTTTCCATGCTCTGCTGACGGGCAGAGATCGGATCCTGGAAATGGCTCAGGTAGCCATGATCGCTGCTCAACCAGGAAGACCCTGGTTTTTGCTGTGATTAAAAGCAAGCCCAGTTTTCCCAGGGTGATGAACAGAAAGCCGGTTATCCAGGTGGCTGCGATTATAAACAGCCAGGCATGCACAAAAATGTCACCCAAGGCACCAGGAACTGGCGTCTCCTGGGATCTAGACACACGCAGGATGCTGCTGTCCCTGGCAAACAGGCACAGGCTGGCTGCGTGGAGAACTGGGCCATGCTCAGAGCTGCATATTCATGGCATGCAAATGTTAAGCTACTTGCAAAGTCCCACAGCTGTCATCAGCACACAGTACCATGGCCACGAGCCCCAGAGATGGAATAATGTCCTATGGGGAGCAGCAGGATGCTGCAAGATCTGCGTGTTTCTGAAAATAGGAGCATCAAAAGAAAGATGGAAACACAAGACTAAAATAGCCAGGCTTGCTTTAAGGACTCTTAATTTCCTTTGGGGAAGGAGGCCAGGCAATGTGGCTTGTACACGGGGCGAGGAGGCAGGAGGCCTGGCTCTCCCACTGACCTGCCGTCATACCTTTGGCAACTCTCTTCCTTCCCATGTGCTAATTTTGCCCTTTCCCCACTTGGTACTGTCAGCCTCTAGGAATTCATAAGTCTTGAGTTGGGCCTCCAAACACCATGATTTTGGCTTAAAAATCAAGAGCTATAAGCATATACATATGAATTATGGGCCTTTTTGTATGGCCTTGTGGTTTCTGACTCTTTAGGGATCCTATTTCCAACTGAGCGGGTCAGATTTTTTTATTATGATTATTATTATTTTAAATGAAAGCCAAGAATTTCACATAAACACAGGGCTCTGGCAGCTTGAGTTGGCAGCGCTGCCCGCTCTTCATGTGTCCTGTCTAAGACTGGGAGCGTCTGAGGCACGGGCTGTCACTGGCCATGTCTGCACAGCATCAAGCGAAACCTCCCCAGTCTCACTTGGCTTCCTGCACTTCCCCGGGACAACTAACAGCAAACAGCCATTCCCTCAGTTGTTTCCAGTGAGGATGGTAGGTGGGATAACTCCCCTGTGTTTGGCCTGCATTAGAGCACAGGTGACCAACAGACTCGAAGTGACCCAAGAGTAGGCTCCCGGCGGAGATTTCTGGTGTGTCCTATTTTGGCCCTGCTGTTGCAGCCTTGCCAAGGTGTTTCAAATGCTCTTCAAGGCAGCGGAGATATTAAAAACTGAGACCATGTCAGTGCATGCATTTGCTGTTGTCTGCTGAGTTTCATTCGAGGTCCTGGTCATCTTCTGGGCAGAGGTTTGAGTGGAAGATTGTGCTTAGTCGAATTACCTTGCTCATCCTCTGACGCTGAACAACTCAAATTCCCCACGTTTTACCTTGCAGATATGTGGACGTACCACGGGAAGCTCCCTGTCTGAGCAGCTGTCACCAGCTCTGCAACGACAAGAAGCATGCCTTTGGCTCTCAGCTCTGAAGCTCGTCTCTTTACAGTGGCTGTCAACGAAGATGTTCTCTGAATAAATGAACAAACAGAGATCCTCAAATGAACAACACATTCTTCCTCAGGTCAACTTTGCAGAGAAAGCAAATATTTCAAGAGAATATGGTTACTGTTCATAGCTCTCTGGAGCCAGCCTGCTAACTCCTCTGCGGTGGCTGTAAATCTCACGGTGGTTCAGTTTAAGGACCTCACAGATGCTATTTCAGACTGATATAATGTACCATAAATGGGATTGAGGGCTCCCATCTATAACAGACAAAGCCTTTCTGGTTCATTCAAACACCGAGGAAACAGACTATTGCATATATGCGCAGTTGGGATTCATCCAAAAGTGAGTGATAGCCGAAAGAATTTGCACGTTCCTTGGCTGGGAAACATGTTGATTTCAGAAGGCAGCAAAGGTAACACGAGGATACAGGGAGACTCCCTTCCCTGGCATTTAATATTTGAATCTCATCCTTTGACTCACCTCAGACTCCCTGCAAAAGGGAAGAGCCCCAGAAAGACTGACGAGCCCCCACCGTATATCAGATATTCCTGGTTTAGAGGCAACAAAGCACTTGGTCTCTGTGGGATGGCAAGCAAATAGAAGCTGCTCCCACAGCTTCAGGCTGAATTTTAGGAGGTCCCTGTCTAACTAAAGAGATATATTGATACATATACTACCACGATCAACTTGTGCAATGCGTTTCTATAAAACACCATGGAGAACCATGTGGCTCCAAAAAGGTTTGGGGAGCACAATTCATCAGCTCTCGGTACAGGCAACAGCCACCAAACCGCCGTCTAACAGTAAAGGTTAAAAGCAAACAAGTAAACCCAAATGCACCCTATGGTGGGGGGAGCCTGCCTTCAAAGCGTGAGACCATCTCTAATTAACGGGGGTCGGGGAAGGGTTCCCCAGGGCAGACGTCCACGCCAGGCAGCGCATCCTGGGAAGCCGTGCTTCTGGCATCAGTCCCACGTGGGCCACAGAACGAGGGATCCTTGGTCTGATCCTGCCTGGCAGTTTCTGTGCAAAATGGGGCCAATTTGCTGGGAAACTTCCCACCCCCAAGGAGGGAAGAGGTGGGCCGAGAGTTTAACAAACATTTTGGTATTTGGAAGTCATTCCCAGCTCTCGTTTAACACACAGACTGCATTTCCCATTGCTAACTGGCAGCAAAGAGCTCATCAACATTTAAATAAGAGGCTTGTTAATGCCAGCGTGAGGCAGGTTTGCATGCCAAGGCTGGCTAAGGTTTCGTGCCAAGGATTTTCTAAGAGAGAATTTCTCTAGGAAACTCCTTCAAAAGGAAGAATTCACTTCTGGTTAAAGAGAGCGAGGGCTTAATTTGAAGAGGTGCTGAGCTGGTTAAGTCAAATGGATGGTGCAAGAGCTGAAAGCCTGTGAAAAATCAGACTCCAACTTTTAAATCAATTAGCTGAAGAATGGCATGTGGTGTTTTGCAAACGATTCTGCTTTCTGCAATGCAATATCTGAAGGGAAAAAAAGGCTACTCATAAGCCCTTGCATCAGTGCCACTGCCTTGCCCACTGATGCTAAATATACTCAGGTGAGGCTTTAAATGCACCTGTTACCCGAGGGTGGGGATAGTATTTTCTACGAGTGGTCAAACACACCTTAGTCCAGGGAGGATCTGCAATATTTGGCTTTGTTTCTAGATCTCAGTTGAGTCCTATAAATTACAAAGAATTTTTTACTCTGTGACTTTGTTTTGAGCCTTCCCTATGGAGACTGACCCCCATCCCAGAGCCACTGGAGACAGAAGGGTGCAGGTTTTGGCAAAGCTAGAGAGTCCTGTACTATACATCTCTATAGCATGGTTTATTGCCTTTCCTTGTTCTGTCATATAACAGGAGTAATGTCCATGGTGTTGGAATATGTGCATGGTAATTGGCTTTTGTTGTAATTAAATGCCTCGGTGCCAGCGTTTAATCAGCCGCCAAAGCCATTTATTGCCTCATATACTGCTGCACCATGAGCATTACCCCTTAATTAGTTGCTGAAATAGTGATGATTTAGCAGCGTCTTTATATTTATACTTTAAGACAGCAGATTCAGTCCAACATCAACAACATTATAAGATAAAAAAGCAGCCCATTCTGCTATGTGATGATTTGGGCTTATTTATTTTTCCTTACCTTGTGGAAAACAGTGTCATGCGCATCTCCCGGTGACGCCCCGCTGGAGGTGCGGTTAGCGCTGTGAAAGCTCCTGCTTCATCTCTGCTCTGCTCCAGGACTAACCTTGTGTATTTTAAGTAGATTCATTGCCCCAAAAACCTCTCCAGCAGACCAGATGCAGAGAGCTCCCAGCTTTCCTCTTGGATGCTCCCTGGGGGCTCCTCTGTGTCACCAGAGGAGCGGCACGTTGTCTTGCACAACCCTGGCAGATTGTGACCGGTGACACTGACAGCAGCAGCAATTCTCCTGACAGCTCCATCCAAATTCCTCTTCCCCCTTTTCCCTGCTTGTTTTTGCAGTGGAGGTGGTGCTCTGGTATGCAGCCACTTGCCATTTTGTAGGGAACGGAGCGGTGGAAGAGCCCACTCACTGTGTCCATTTACCTTCTCCCATTTCCAGGGGAGCAAGAGGCCTGGTCTATGCTGGTCTTTCAGAGCCCCATGACAGTTAGTGGGGTGAGAGGCATCTCCAGAAACCAGTTCACCCTGTCAGGAAGAAGGTGTCCAAGAGATGGTGGAGGAATGGTGTTTTGGAGGTGTAAAATCTATCACAGAGGGAGCCCTGCAGCTCGCTTGCATTGGACTCTTCTCTCCCAAACTATTAGAGATGGAAGAGATGAAGCCTACCCAGAGCAGCAATACTGCCTGCTATGACCAACACTGTGAACAGATCCCATAGCTTTCCAAGTCTCTTCCCAGCTTTGAAAACCCCCGAGGAACCTTACGAAGCCCACGAAATCTTCTCAAAATTGACTAGAAAGCAAAAGCCATCCTTGCTCAGTAATAAAACTCCATTTGGGATACAGAGGAAGCCATACAGCAAGTTATGGTAAACCTCTTCAAGATGAACGTACAAGATCCACCTTTGTTTAAAGCCAGGGGGTTCCATCTACAGTAGCCACAGTGAGAGACAGCCACCACATCAGAACGCGGCTGTACCACTGCTTCTTCATTTGACCAGGAATGTCACCAACAGAGCAACCTGTGGGGCTGCCAAATCGTCTACGTCGCCTCCATCCTGCCCTAAGCCGCTGGTATGGCTAAGCCTTGGCACCTGGGTTTTGCACTTCACTCCCAAAGCTTTCATTGTCTTCAAAGGATTCTCGTCGCCTTTGATTGCAAGAAAAGCGGTGCCAAATAATCGAATTAATAGCTCCCCCACCCTTGGCCCTTGCCTCTGGCCCCTGGCCTGCTAATGCATTTTGATTTGTGTGTGGACAACATATCCCTGGAACTTTTCCATTGTAACAAGTTTAGGAAAAACTACCTTGTGCTATAAAGGAAGTAATAATATCGAGTTTGGAAAACTATATAGCAGTTTGAATGGACTTGAAAGCCTACACTCCCCTTGCCAAGACAAAGCCTGTCAGACTCCTGTGTCCTGTGGGAACAAGCTGCAGAGTGCGTCCTTTCCTGAGGGAGAACGCAGCCCCTTCTGCAAGTCCCCTGGGGAAGGGGAGGAGGAGCTGGGAGCGAAGCTGCTGCTTGTGCCTCCTTCCATGGCTAACAAAGCATCCCCTGACAATGCATAACCTACTAAAGAAGTCCTTCATGTTCACTGGAGGTGGGAAATTAAGAATGAGATTTAATTTGCAGCCAGGAAATTTAGTCTGGACAGTAGGGAAGACTGCACAAGGGTGAAGACAACGCCGTCACGGAATGGACTGACAGGGGAGGCTGTGGGATCTCCATCTGTGGATGCCTTCAAGGGAACAACAGATAAAATTTTGTTTGAGTGACAAACAGGGAGTGGGTTTAGCTGTATTGTATGCCTTGGGATCTTTCCACAACTCTATGAAAAACTGGTTTAAGAAAACTACTTTTTCTGATATGAATGGAGGACAGTATTTATCTCATTTCACCCTTAAAGACACAAAACAAACCTGTCTCAGATGCTCACCTAAAGAAAAGACGAGACCTTCTCCACTGACTAGAGGGACACCTTGGACAACAAAGCTGTCTTCCAGGATGCTAAACTTCATCGAGATGAATTCCAGCTTGAAGACAGCCCATGGAGCTCTGCACTGGAGAAGATTTCTGAGAGCAAAGGGCTTTTATAAAAAGGTCCAAGGACAAAGGGGGTAGAAAAACAGAGGCTATAAGCAGGGTGCAGATAATTAGCAGGTAAAAAACAGTCACTGGAAAATCTTACCGGGATACAGAGGATTCCCCATCACTTAAAGCACGTCCATCAGGGAAAGCGCTCGGTGCAGGCTTGGTGCTGTGGCAGGTTCTCTGACCGGAGAGGTGAAGGTCAGGCTGCGTGGTGATCAGTGGTATTTTTGAAGCAGATTGGACTGGACCAGGAACAATCCAGATAATTTACTGGGCAGGGAACAATCCTGACTATTTACAGCAATGACAGTCTAGAAACAACTTTCTAGAAGAGACAGGCTTTGCAAACCACACTTCTGTCTACTGTCCCCACAATAGTTTGAATAACGTGCCTCCATTCAACTGCAAAGCAAAGTGCTTGGCTTTGCTGCCACCCAATCACAACTCAAATTTGAGAATACCTCCCCATCTCACCCACCTCTGCAGACGACCTCACGGTTTAGGAACAGAGGGCTCTCTACTGCAAAGGCGCACATTTTTAAGAACAGCACAACATTCATCAAGGACGGCCAGTAGGAGCAGGGGGTAGCCTCTCTCGTGACATATTGCGAGCATCTTTGCTTCACCCAAGAATGAAAGAGGCTCTTGAATTAAATATGTTGAGGAGCCACACAGTGAAATTCTGAACCCAAAAGAGAGAGATGGAGGATATGAAGCATAATTGCAGGTGGAGGCTGGGAGAAAGTAAATACCATTCAACTTGAAAAAATAATTTCACACGCTAGCAAACAAAAATGAAATTTATAAGGAGTTTATTGGATTGGTAAAATGTAATAAAAAAGCATTTGTGATACTTCTTCTGCAAAGAAAAAAGGCATCTGGCGATTTTGCATATTTATTTTCCCTTACAAAACATTAGAAAAGCATAACTGATAAAAAGGATAACAACTGAAAGAGCAGAGGAAAGAGGAAAATACATCTCAATATAACTGGATAATGCATAATAAAAATACAGAAAACACATGCTTAAAACAGCTTTCATTCTCTTACTGTAAAAAGTCATTTTATGTGTTGAATAAAAAATATATGCCGGTTGCTCTGAAAATTGCAGTTTAGAAGAGGTAACTAGCTGAGAACAAAATATATATATCTAAATATATTTATAAATATAGAAAATGTGTATATGCTGCATCTGTCCTCAGAACAAACTGGAATAAATGGTTTTCAATTCATGCACACAAGTTACCAGAGGAAAAAACTTCATATATAACCTAGTGGACCAATCCTGTAAGGTGCTGACTGCCTTTCCTGAGTGCCCCCCAAAGCCCCGAGGAAGAAGCCAGTGAAGGAGACAAGTGGCCTGATGGGCTCAGCGGTGGGGGAGGCTACTCAGCAGCTCACAGTGGGTGCACTCAGCAACTCACAGGATTTGGGAAAGCTCCAATGGCAGCAGGATTGGGCCCCTCACAGACTTGGGTAGTGCTTGTGCTCAGCAAGGGGTAAAACTCTGGTACCCCCAAGCTCTGACAGATAGGAGACCAGTCCTAAAAGCTCAAGTAATGTTACTTCATTAGGATCCGAGGGAACGGAGTATGCAGCAGAAGGCATCCCTCACATAGGGAATGCCCCCTTGTGCCCCTTTCTTGCCCAGATACCCAGGCTAGTGATTCACATTTAAAAGGAAGACGCTTCCCATACCACTGAGAGCCTCTGTCTGCTGGCAGCAGGACAAGGAGGAGCGTGGTCAGTCACACTCCCCTCCCAACTGCAACAAAGGCAAATGCAAAACCTCCTCTAGGCTCAAGGGCTAAACCACCAGCTACCATAAAAAGCTGAAATTCCCCCTCAAACCTGGCCTAGTCATCTGCCATGAATTACTGGACATCCAATAAACACCAGCAGCGGTGAACCCGGGAGCAGACAGGTCTGCAGTTGGCAGGGAGAGGCCAAAGCACATAGCAGCTACACAGGACAGATACATTCCCGGGGGCAATTCCTCCTCCCAGCGCGTAAGAGATAAACCAATCTCCCAGCCCTCAGGGCGTTCGCCATGAGGCATTTAGCCAGGAGGATTCCTTCTGGAATGACCCATGTGTGGTTCAGACTCCCTTGTATCAGCCCACAGGTAATCCCACAGCGTGAGAGATTAAGGCTCTGAAACACAACAAACCGCTGCTGTTTGTTCTGAGCTGGAAGGTTCTGTTACCAAAACTGCAGAATTAGTACTCCTGGTCTCTCGATTGACTAACTGAAGGGAAGGCACTAGAGGCTTTCCGAAACACAAGCCATAGCATAGGAAAATATAGAACCTTTAAGGAAATTGAAGTCTCACCAAGGCAGATCCTGTCTAGCAAGATCATGAGAAAGCCCAAGCATACCTCTGCTCTGCCTGTACCTCTACCGATACCCAGTCCTCACGCTCCAGATGGAGAGCAGAGGAGGTCACAGGGGTGCAGTAGTAAGCATCAAAACATCAATTTTGCATCAAAATTGCTGCATTTCCAATAAACCTTGCATTTCCTCTCTGACCGCAGCAGGGAAGAGTTTCCCAAAACATGATTTTGGGGACTGAAAGTAAGAGCACATCAGCCTTCTTAATACAGTAGCACCAATCAAACACCCAGCCTTTGGTTCACCTTCAAATTTTCTCTTCTAGCATTATATTAAAAAAATGAATAATGGAGAGCTTATAAGAGACAATATTAAGCTAATAAAATCTCCAGATATGAATGACTCTGGAGTTCTGATAAGACTGAGACGTCTGAGGAGCTATACCCAAGTACCTCCGCTACCGAACAGCTGCCTACCAGACAAGGAGGTGTGTTAAGAAAGACGACAAGCGGTGCTGATGGGAGAAAGCCATTACTTTGCTTACCCCGGTGGAGAACAGATGCTCAAAATTAACCTCTTGCTCCTGTTCTACATCATTCTCACAGCTCCCGTCCCTGCTCGGCGCTAGGGCTATTTCTCTGCTGCCCATACAGGAGCACCACAGGTCTCTGAAAAGGCACATAGTGAAGAAAGGAATACACTTTTTGTCCAGGCAGCTCTGTTAATAGCCTGCTCTTCACCTTGCTGGTTGTTCTGCTTAGATGCTTGTCAGGTGCTCAGCTACTTAGGCATTAGGCACATTAGAAATACTACGTTTTAGGTGGATAAAGCAAAGAACCACAAGAGGATCAGGGGACGAGGCAGAAAATGTCCATTTGCCAAACTGAAATGGGTTTCCAACCCAGAGAGAGCTGTCAGTAGAGCACTGGTAGATGTAAAAAATGCCTCAATGGGTACCATCTCAACACAGTTGAAACACAAACCTCAACCTCCGGCTGTGCATTTCAGTGCAAACTGCTCTCATCTCACACTGAATTCACGCTGAATGAAACACTAGCACAAAGGCAGCCTGACTGGAACAGGATCTTCCCCTCCCTCCCTGCAAATCCTAATCATTGCACGCAATCCCATAGCTAAGGGCAGAGAGAAAACACCTGGTTTTGGCAAAATACTTGCACCAGGAAGGCAGGATCAAGCCCTAGGCTGGACACAGACTCTCCACAAGGAGCAGCTCTGATCATGGAGAGGATGAGGTGGACCTTGCTTCGATAGCAGGACTTCCTCGCTCCCATGCCGTGGCAGCGTGGCAAGCTGGAGCTGGGGCTAATGACTGCAGAGAAGGTGCTGGGCTCTGGCTCTAGTTTAGGGAATGCTTCAGAGGGTGGCATTTTTCTCCTTGGCCACTGCCAAGGAAGACAATAAAAGCAACAAGAAACTATACTGAATGGCCATCTCCCTTTCATTTTGAAATCTGAGCACTTCCCCAAATGAAGACAATTTCTCCCACCTAGAATTCATATTTGGAAAACCGCCCTATATCAGAATTGGAAAATATTCTGATGGCATTTTCTGGTCCTAAACTGTAGGTGAGCTTTCCGAGACAGAGCTCCTAACTTTGTTTTAATTCAGTGTCTAAACCAAAATGGCTCCGTACCGTACAGGGACCAGAGCAAGACCAGGGCAGAAAAAATAATGAGTAAAAATAATGGCACCATGGAAAAGCACGTGGTCCTGACTATCAGAGATGCTGAATAAGCAAAGCTTCTATGGAACAAAATTAGCATGAGATGTAGGAACAGCCATTAAAAAAAAAAATCAGAGCAATTATGCCCTTTATTTTTTGCTACGTTTATTATTTTCACCTCTTTCTTCTCACAGATGAAATGGGGCAGGCCAGTTGTTTTTCCTATTCAAGTCAGCTTTGCTCTCCGGGCTGTCACGCTGCTGGCACAGACCTGCGGAGACAGGACTTCCCGCACTTCAGGGGAATGCTGAAGTGGGGCTATTTTATAAACATCAAACTATTCCTGTTCACCATACACTCTGCTTCCAAAAATAAAACCAGCATCCGAGTCTTTAAACAAGCGGACGGACCCTTTAAAGTTTCATAACAATGTTTTAAACCTGGGGTAGGAGGGATGGGAACAGGAATGCATTTTTCTACTTGTGGGAAATAATGAAGAAACCAAGGTTTCTGGATATGAAATGCTGGGTTATGGCAAATCAGAGGTCTGTTGCTGAGCCCGTTCTGCCAGCCAGCCCCTGTGAGAAAAAGACAGCGAGAAAGAGGGTTTTTTCTGCACTGATGAACTTCAAATGAGAGGAGGAGCAATACACGGGAAGGAAGAGGGTAGACAGGTACATGGCATGGAAATGGCTTGCCTGGAGCAACCACACAAGTAGGCAGAAAAATGGCAAATATTACCTGTCTCATTCCCTTAGTCCTGTTCCCAAAACTAGTTTGGGAATGAATTGGGTAAAGGGGAGGAGGGAGCAGCGATCTGAACACGGCAAACGCTCCAGTTTAAACCATATCTTCCTAAAGAGGAACCGAGGGTGGGGGCAGGGGAGATGGCTATTATTAATGTCCTTCCGTATATAGCAAAGCAGACATCCTGCATAATGGCAACACAATACATCAATAATAGCCCAAGAATAGCTTCCTACTGTTTTTTTTCCCCTGACAGTTAGAAACATAAAGAGAAAAATCAAGCTGCTGAGATAAATAGCTGAGTCTCCACCCCCACCTCAAATTGCCTTGGCATATTTTAAGAGATAAATGGTTCTATGAGAAATTTAAATAGCTTTCTCTTTTCTTTTTTGGCAGCTGCAGGAACTGGGTCAGGTGTAGAAATTATTAATTTCGAAGCCTGAATAACCTATGTTTGAAACCAAGGGTTTGGTTTTTTTTTTTTTCCTTTAAAGCATCAGCTTTCTTAGAAGTAGATTTAGAAAAAAATAAAATATAATTGAGGTTTTTTTTTAAACAGAAGCCGGACCAAAAATAATTAAATAACAGTGCAAGCTGCAGAAAAGGGACGATTTGCATAACAGTTTAATGGACATTAAAAGTATCTGTAGTGGACTGTTAATATTTTATTTTTGCATATAGTATTTGCACAATGGCTTTCATTCCTCTTGATCAAACATAGCACTGGAGCCATGCCTCGGAGAAAAAGCCTGGAGGGCACCGTTCTGTGGTTTTACCCTAGCTTCAGTGCACGTTTCAGAGAGACAAGAGATTACTGACAGAGTGACCAGCACCAAACGATTTCACGAGGAACCCGTTTAGTTATTGCTGGGTCTCAGGACTGACACCCCATGAGCTGATCTGCTTGAGGCTGCGCTCGCTGGTGCTCAGAGCTGGTGAACTTGGTGCTGAACCACGTGTAAATCACTGCCTTCCCCTTTCCGCTCAAGTTACTCTTGCTTTACACATCGATACCAGGGTTTCTAGCCCAGCTTCTCTGCATGATGCCAAAAGCCACCTCCCTTCTTATGCCATATGTGGAAAGATCTCTTTGCAACCATAAACCCCTGAATCTTACAGAGAAGAAAGGTCAAATCCTGTAGAAATTGCTCTGACCAAAGAAATGCTGATCTATAAACTCCCTCACAGGACAGTACGCTAGTTAAGACCTGTAAAAGGTTCAAATTCCCAGTCCTACAAAGTCTTCAAGATCTGGAAAGATACCCAGTTGGCATACAGCCTGCTCCCCCGCCGCAGGGCTGGTAAACCCCCCCCTGCTCCTCGTGCTCTCTTCCATGTCCCCAGTCAGGCGGATACTTGAGAAGGAGGTGGACTCCCTCCTTTAGACTCGCTGCACCTCCGCAGGGCTCACGGCTTGTGCTCTACTTCCCTTAGTGACCAATCAAAAATTTAAAAAGGGACAAAGACACAGATGTAAATAGAACTGCGGTGCCTAGAAAGCCAGAGCACAGATAGGATCAGAAGACAGACTGTAATTACAGGCCCTGCTACTTATTACATAGGCCAGTTGTGCTACATGAGCCTTCGGTGGAAACTTCCTGTGTAATTAATAAAGGAGAAATAGAATACTTTTGCAATCACTTTTCTAGCTTTCACCGTGGGGGTCCAATCCTGCCATCCTGGATTAGCTCTAATCATAGACAATCTTTCTCTGCATAAACTGAAGGCATCTGTTCTGTAAGACTAAAAAAAAAAATAGAAAAAGAAAAAAAAGAAAAAAACCCTCTTATTGCAAACCTACACCATGCAATCAAGAAGGAAAGGAAATCTATCCTGAAAACCCCCACCCAGATCGTAATCTGACAATGTTTTCAAGGCATCTGGCAAAAAAGAAGAAGAAGAGGAGAGAAGAATGCTATGAAATATTTAAAATCCTACTTCTGTCAGGAATATGTGAGAGGAGAAAGGTGAGTTTGAAAGGGCTGCATTATTTGTAAGACAAAACCTGAAAGCACCACCTTTTGCATCGGAGCACAAGATGCCCTCGGCCCAAGCCAGAGCGGTCCTGAGAACAAGTACCAGGCGCTGATTCAGCAGGGACTGGCACGAAGAGCCAAGGCCGTGTGTGAGCAGGACCAAAGCGGCTGTCCTGCACACCGTGCTGTGTACCACCGGACGCCAAGAGTCAGGCAAACAAGAGTTACTAATACAGTAAAACAGTTGCATGTTAGCAGCCCGTAACTGATCCTCCTCATCTAAAGCTTCAATCAGATTTTTGACAGCATGGGAAATAGGGCATCCCCAAGGCAGGATTTCTCCTGAAAGCACTTATTGCTGAGACTCTTCCCAAAGACATCCAAGGAAGAGGAAAGTGCCCCATGCGATCTGCGAATCACTGAATGGCACTTTGCTTTGGTCCTGAACCCAGGATTCTGTCCTCTCTAATCCCCCCTGGTGTGGAGCACCTTTGCCGAAAGATCTCAGCCATCCGCGACCGCTGGGCTAACCCTAACCTGCATCACAAAAAGCAGGCACAGAAAAAGGCTGGATGTGCCCAGATGTCATAACGAGGGGAGCAACTAAGCAGGCACTCAGGAGTTACGATGCTCAGATGTGCCTTTGCCTTGGTCACATCCACCTGCCTGCAGTACAGTTCCAGGAGAAACCATAAAAGACTTCAGGACAAGCACCGGGCGTACAAATGGGATCACAAAGGTCCTGAAATGCTGAAACAAAAGACTTTGGAACAAAACTGGCACAGCCACAATCCCCACAACACTTGCATAAGACAGAAAGAAAGAATCCCTAGAACGTATTTATCAAAAGCCATTTTATGCAGATTTTTCCTCCTGAATATTTAAAACATGGTGAATATTAAACTTTAGAGATTCTTAATACGTTCCAAAGCCCCACGGACCTTTGAAATGCTAGCTCATCAATATGCAACATCTAATCTTGTCCAAAAAAAAAGGGGGGAAAAGAAAAGCTATTCATCCTCTGCACATAGAGGTTACAGTGAGACTTACAAGGAAAAAAAAAAACCCAAAAAAAAAAAACCTTCCAGCATCTTATGCAATAGGTTAAATTTACTCTCGTTGGGAAAGTTTCACTTTCTGCAAGAGGGAAAGTGCCTGTACGTGCATTGCTGCTGGAAGCTTCTTCTGAAGTGTGAGGCTGAAACTGTGTAGCTGGATTACAGTAAGTAGTTTATTAAAAAAACCAAGGCTTGTGGCTTTGCATCCTGTTCCAGCCCAATGTAGTCTCAGGATCCCCTCTCCAAAGGCCAGCAGACAGTGCGCCACCTAAAAACCCGTTCTAGTCCAAAACGCTGTGGTTGAAATGGCTTTGCTTGTTTATAAAGTTTAGTGTTTCGTATCGCTTGCATCTGACCTTCAGCAGAAAGAAAAGCTCAGTTAAATTGTGCAAATATGTACCAAATGGGAGCAAGGGAAAGGAGCCAAAAATGCTGCATGAGCTTTTGCAGGGCTGCAGCCTGTGAGGAGCAGCAGTGAGATGAACTGGATGAGAGGCCAAATTGATTTAGGCTCCAGGCAGGAGCTTAAAACACCATGACATCCAAATTCACAAAGAAAACGTTCTCTTACTGCAACCCCAAATTTCCTGCACATGAAAACACTGTTTTCTTTCATCTTTAGGAGATGCTCGTTCTGTAATCCGACATTTAAAAATGAACAAACAAACAGGAGTCAGCTGACAGAGGATTCTTGCTGGTGAATGGAAGTAGGTCACTCTGAGTATTCTGCCTTTACAGTCTGGCTTGGTATTAGTGTTGTACACAAAACAGTAACAAAACTGCACTGGAGACGGGGAAAAACTCTAATTTTGTCTTTTCTATGAAAATGAGCACTAACATTCTGCATTAATGTGCAATGCCTCCTCCGTGCCTGATATCTGATTAATTAAAAAAAACCCAACCAACAACCACAAAGCAAACCACACTCTAAATTAAACAACAACAAAAAACCTTTACTGGTCAGCCGGCATTTAAAGACATCTAAGTATGAGTAATCGGGCAGAGAGGAATTTTCCTGAAGTAACATAAAAGAAAATGAAAGCTCCCCATACAAGACCAAATAAAATCTTCTGTCTCTCACGAATGCAAATTCTGGGTGCCCTTTTACACAAACATATTAAAGGAATAACACTGGAGGAAAAAAATAAAAAAGAAAAACTAATAAATTCATTTTTGGAGAAAAAATACTTAAAAACAAACAGACTATCCTTCAAACAGATTTCTTCATGATAAATCCCTGCAATCATGTGGTTCTAAATTACACGGTTAAATATGACTGAAAAAGTAAGGCACAATTTCATAATCATTTTAAAAGCAATAATTATAATCATTTCCTTTGATATCCATGTGGCAGGCCACTGATACTACGGATGCACAAAACTACTTGATTAAAGATCTGGAAAAGTTTTTCCAACTACTAGCTAGGACTCAAAATACCTCTGCATCTACCGTCTTTGCTGCAAAGACGAGTGCACGTTGAGCAAAAGCAAAAAGCAGGTACGAGAGCTGCCCACAGAGAGAGAGACGGAGGCAAAGACGTCGAGGCACCCTAACACCATCTTCCCAGTGAGGGACTCTAACCCCTGGAAACGTAAAGGTAATGCCACCACCTGGGGCTTCCCTTTCCTTTTCTCATTTTCTCGGTATGTGAGAAATGTGGATGAACAGCAAAACTGTCACTGAATGCTCCTGATATCAGGGATCAAGCCCATTGCTTCCCCATGCAACACGAAGCCAAAGAGACCAGGCACACGTAGCCAGGAATAAAGCCCAGTGGGGTATAAGTAGCAGCGCTCAGTACTGTAGCCTGCGTCCCCACTGAGCTGTAGCCTCACAGCCGCCTCACGTATGTGTGGGAGTGCATACGCCGGAGCGGGCTGAAAGGGTTTGAACTTAGTTTTTTCAGATCACAGCAGAGAATTTCCAGGCTGAAATGAGAGCTGTTGCTCAATGGTCACCAGGAAACCTACCGAGGTCATAGTTTTTTCTCTTAGATTTTTAGATGCTGGGCAAATGTCACAATTTCACAAACTCAAAGTCTACTCTCCCTCATGCTCCAAATGCCAATCGGGCAATCGACTGTTGCGAATACAGACTTGAAATGCTGAGGAAGCCAGGTAGTATTTCTAGAAATGTTTGAGGAGAAATGCCGTTCTCAAGCCCAGAAGGGTACGCAGAGATGAAGTTCAATCAGCATCTCTTGATTGTCATGGCAGTTCCCATAATGTGCTTATATTCTTCAGTAATTTCGGGGGGAAAAAGGTCCCAAAGAAAACTACAATTGCAACAGAAGATGACCCTGGCACTCCCCACAGCCAGACACCCCGTGGCTTTAAGATGGGAAAGAAAAATGAACCCAGCAGAAGTAACACTGTTATTTTAAGAAGAGTCACATTATTTGGATTGTTCTAACAAAGGAAACAGTGACTTCAAAATTAGCAAAACTAGTTAAAAATAGGGAAAAAAATATCTTGTGAAAAGTTTCAAAGCTTTTTTTATTTCACCAGGTTCAATATTGAACCATTTCCCAAGAACACATGTGCTTGTTTTTAAATAGAATTTTTATCCAAAGAAGTTTTCAAAATCATCACAGAAACTTTAAATTACCAGCAGAAGAAACCAAAGAACTACAGAAAACGGAGAAAGACAACGTGGTTTTTGAGAAATGAAAATATTTGTCAACAATACTGAAATTTACTTAGATAAAAATTCAATATGGTTGCAATCATCATAGCAAATGACAAAAAGCTCTTGTGGATAACATTGCCAAAAGAGGGAATTTCTCATTTAAAAAATGGCCATTCTGACATCACATAATTTAGTGTAAAAATTGTGACCAGCTCTAACTGGAATTAGTGTTCTCACAGCTCTCTCTCAGGTTGTACTTTACTAACCTCTACATAATAATTAGATCCTGCCAGCCTTTGGCAACAAACCCTCAGTTACCATCACTAGTGTTTTCTCGTGGGAATTTCACCACAGTGAGATTCTTCAGCACATCTCTCTCCGACAGCCCTGACTTACAGTACTGAAGTCTACATAAGGTGTAGTCAACCCAACTCGGTGAACAAATAGCAAATCAACACGATGAACCAACTGCAGGAACCAGATACCAATAGAAAACATAAACTCCAGTCCTGTCTGAGCCACTCATCTGAAGCACGGGGTATCTAACATTTATCTCTGATGCTGAAGGAGGGCAAATACATGGGATTTCCCTCAAGCACCTTCTGTTATCCCTCATCTGCTGGACTTCCTCAAAATGAAAAGGAACCAGCATTTATTCTCTTCAACAACCACCATTTCTCAAAAAGACACTTTTTTTCTCATTCTTCTCAGGCATAT
Source organism: Rhinoptilus africanus (assembly GCA_013400135.1). Lineage (NCBI taxonomy): Eukaryota > Metazoa > Chordata > Aves > Charadriiformes > Glareolidae > Rhinoptilus > Rhinoptilus africanus. The sequence goes on along the minus strand of VXBO01008761.1, from coordinate 434,693 downwards.
TTGCTGAGAGGCAAAGAGTCAACTTAAGGCCTGTGTCTCATGAAAGCCTCGCTCCTGCCGTCAGGATGAATGCCATTATGTAGAGTTCACTATGATAAACACTTTGGTATTCCCACACCTCTATGATTAAGTCATTACCCAAGTGTTTTGCAGCCGTGATAAAAATCTAAGAATTCAAATATTAAAAAAACCCCAAAAACCAAAATAAAAGGTGCATCATCTTATAAGCTAAGGCAATGGTGTTGCTTTCTCTTTTTAAAAGCAACGCTCAGGCAAGGATTAAAATAAGTGACAATAAAACCATCACATTCACAAAATACTAGTGTTAGCCTTGGGGATATGCTCAAGGACTGGGCTGTAACCAAGGCAACCCAATCTTCTGGAGAAAAGTTTAAGTAGACAGTTTTAAAGCCATGGCTCAAAGACAGTAAATCTGGCTGTAGGGCTACTTGTGACGTATGGGAAGTGCCACAGCCACCAGCCACGAAGCACTGATCTTGCAATAACTCATCCTCCAGTTGTCCAAGTGCTGCGTTGGATCATCCACCAGGTGCCCTCCTGCAGTTGGCATAAGGGCCACACAGGAGCCATTGCATGCGTCCTGGGTAATTTGACAGAACTTTGACCGTGCCCACATCCTACCCAGATCAAATCTGCATGAGTGGGTGCTACAGAATCAGTCTGGTATTAATGACTGTAGGCCCACGGTTTACACCACACCATGCAATGGCTTTAAGCCTGTGCTTAAACAAACCCCACGGGCTTAAATATTTTGCTGAATTAGAACCTGATCCTGGACCCCCCTGGGCCCCATCCGGCCACACAAATCAGAGGATCAGGCCCTACTTGCCAACAAACGCTAGACAAAGCCAAAGCAGCGTAAGCAAAAGCTCTGCAGCCTTGAACAGAAATGTCTGTGTGATCTTCCAATTCTTTCTGAAAGGAACAGTTTGGACATTACCACAGCCACAGATGATGTGAATTTTTATCATGGCTAAGAAATGCACCTTAAGAAAAGCAAGGTCTCTTTGGCAAAAAGACTCCTTCTTTGGAACAGATAAAACAGGATATATTATAAATATGTGATAAATATCGTGATGAAGCAATATCCCAGTGGTTCTTAATTGCAGTGCAATTGAGATAAGTCCACCAGCATTTCCTAATTAAATCCTGAAGCATCAGAGGGGAGATTTCCATGCGCATGTGGGTGATGAGAGCCTCTGTGATGTATATACATTTATGCAATATTTTCTGAATGTATTTATAGCCGTTTTAGAAGCCAAAACCACATTCATAACAAAAAATAAAGAAGAGCGTTTTGGATGCTCACTTCTTCCAACAGGCAGATGGCTTTGGTGTTTCAGGGGTGAAAACAAAAGCATGATAGTACTTTTGCCCAGATGTGTCAGGTCTAGAAATTAGCCACAGTACCTCAAATATCAACACCGCTCAATCGCTGTCAAGCATCTTCCATCCATGGAGTATTTAATGCCTGAAAAGTTTGGCTCTCACCTCCCTGCATGCCAGCCCAACTCACCACAGCACCCTAATAACACAGAGGATTCAGATCAACATCTCCTGGCTGGCCCTTAGCTTTGAAATAGGCTAGAATCCCAAACCTACATACCAGCAAACTTTTCTGGAAAGAGAAGACAGAACTCCAAAAATCAGTAGTTTAGGCCAATCTGTGATTAGTTAAATTCCCATAACATCCCTGGGAAGTTGGAAAGAAGCCCTCTTATGCAGAGGGCAGAAGAGGAGAAGCCACATGACTTCCTCCAAGTCCACCCCAAGGTACGGCCATAAAAAGCCCAAAGGCTCTGGACTCCAGCCCTCCTTCGTCTAGGCCACATTCTGCAGGAAGGCGCAATAGCTCGTTTCCACCAGTTACCCCACTGTTATTTGGGAGAGTCTCATCAACCACTTGATTTAACACTAATAAGAATAAGGAAGATCAGAGCTACGTTTGCTGCTTGATGAATGGCTTATTCTGTACCCAAGAGCATCATGTGCCTGCAGAGGTGTAAAATCCTCCGCAGGGACACAATGGTGTTCACAGTCTCAGGTCTGATCTGCTGTGTTTTTATAGGGTTAGTTCAAACTGCATTTGCTCAATAGCTGTGAGGTTTTTTTGACTGCTGGTGGTGCAGACTGCATGTAGAGAAGCGAGCTCAGAAGAATCTGACGTGCCACAGTTCAGGGAGCAGGAGCCCAGATGGAACCTGGCAGGAATCACGGTGCAAAAAAATCTGTTTATGTCTGAGGCAGTAAAATTCTTGAAGGCCAGGGTAGAAATCTAGTATAAAAAGGCAAACTGCTTCAGCATAGCCACTATGGTGGAGAATGATTTCTTTTGCTTCATGATGCCACCCTTCTACAAAGAAGGATTCATTCTGAGCTGTGAATTTTGGGAAACTTCCCTGACACTGGTGGAGTTTGCCAACATAGAAACCATGTAAGGAACAGAGGTTTCAGACTGGTATTTCTGTATTTGAATTTACTGTATACAGTTAAAGCTATTAAATTTCACAGTGCTCTTCCATAAAGGTTAGTGCTAAACTGAAAGGAAATGCGCCATTTGCAGGAGCAGCAGTGAATATCTCAATTTTTCCTCTTTGTTTCCTATCGGTCTAGCTCATCTAACCTTTTCTTTTCAGCATTAGTGGGTATAATTATATCAGGCTTCTATTATAGAGAATAAAGATGAAAGCACCATATTCTTATTGTTTTTCAGTAGGTGCATGAACAGTATTCTTATAACTTACTCTTGAAAAGTGCCAGTTTGTCACTTATATGGTCAATCAGCCTGCAACTGTTTCAGTTCTGCTTCTTAATTTGTTAAGTGCAAAGAAAGGTATTTTCTTTGATTACATCTGCAAATAAGATATTAATGTCAATTCAGTGATATGAAAATTACTCCCTCGCTATGTAATTTGCACCGTAGTTATTATGGGTTTCATGAACAAGAATATTATAGCTGCTCAGAGTGCTATGTATTTCTAATTTTTTTTTTAATTAACCAAACTAAAAAAAAACCTCCACCAACATGAGAAAAAAAGATTATCTATGCCCAGCTTTTATTTACCTTGGCATACGTATTAATTTTGGACTGAAGATGAAAACGCTGCTGCTGGCCCAGCACTCTTCTGTAATGACATTTCACCAGGTAGAAGTTCTAAGTGGCAGGGATGAAAATTAAAGACGTAAAAAAAAAAGCTTACTTTCTGGAATGGCATAGAGAAAGGTTTAATACCTTCTTTAGCTTTCTTAAGACAAAAACTGAACAAGAAGAGGATTTAGGAGGATCCTTTTTGCTGTTGTTGAAATAAGATCCTTAGTTTTTTTAACGAGAACACTAGATCATGTGTGTAAACATCAGAGAAATGTATATCCCAAGGCCTGATTCAATCCCTGTTAGGGTTGAAGGAAAATCCTCCCATTGCAATAAACAGGAGATGGAACAAGACTCTGTTGCTTAAATGTCTACCCAGAAACAAACACTGCCAGTGGTTCCCCTAGAACGGGGCATGTGAGAGAGCGGTGTAAGATTTTTTTGAGCATCGCTTTGCACTGCAGTTCTATGTAGTCATCATGTTTTTTAACCACTGGGATTTTAAAAATGTGCTTCCAGCCCCACATCCTTAAAAGACCTTCTCAATGGACACGATTGGCTTATACTTCTGGTAAATCAAAAGCACATTGTGAGTGTGTGTGTGTGTGTGTAGTGTGTGCATGTAGTGTGTAGTGTATGCAAGCTCACATCTTTGTGTCATTGTGAATTGGAAGCATCACTGCTGAATAAATTTATGCAATAGCAAAATATAATTTCATAAGAAAAAGAAAAAACCCTATTGAACTGGAAGGGAATGGAGACAAGTAAGGGCCTGAGATAACAAATCTGTGTCCCAAGGATACAAGGTCACACCTACACCCCTAGGTGCAGTACAGCTGAAGTTGCATTGTTTGTGTTGTGATGAGAGGAGTGCTGTGTCTGCTCTCACACCTTACAGGGCAGTGGAGCTCCTTCTGCTGGTGACCCAGATCCTACTAAAGTCAAAGGATGGCTCCCCATGACTTCAGTGAGAGCTGGTCAAGTTCTCAACATAACTTGGGAGAAAGAACTAGCTCAGCCATCCTTCATCTTCTACATTCATGTACTTCTGTCCTGGTTTCATCTAGGACAGAGTTAATTTTCCTTCTCATGGTTGCTGTGTTTCCAGATTTGGTATGAAAGGAATGTCAAGTAGTGTATATTGTTTTAGTTGTTGCTAGGTGATGTTTATACTATCCAAGGACTTTTTTCAGCTTCCCATAGAAGCTGAGAAGGAGCATTGACAGAACAATGGAATGGCCAATGGAATATCCTGTACCATAGATGTCATGCAAGGCATATAAATGGAGGTTGGCCGGGGGAGGGAATCCACGATCTGCTCAGGAGGACCTGGGCAACCAGTTCACTGGGTGGTGAGAGTGACTTGTGTTGTATTATTTTATCTGGTATATTCTTTTACCATTATTATTATTACTATTGTTATTTTCCTTTTCCGTAACTGTTCTATTAAACTGTCTTTATCTCAGCCCACGAGGTTTTTTTGCCCTTTCCTTTCCCTTCCCTTTCTCTCTCTTCTCCCTACCTTTCTGAGGGGAGGAGGGGGAGAACATGAGGAGGAACTTCTTTACCTTGAGGGTGGCAGAGCACTGGAACAAGCTGCCCAGGGAGGTGGTGGAGTCTCCGTCTCTGGAGACATTCAAAACCCGCCTGGACGCGTTCCTGTGTAACCTGCTCTAAGGTGGCCCTGCTCTGGCAGGGGGGTTGGACTAGATGATCTACTAAGGTCCCTTCCAACCCTATGATTCTATGATTCTATGAACTGCATGAGTGGCTGTGGGGTCCTAACTGCTGGCTGGGGTCAAAACCCAACAACTTCTTAAGAGACAGGAATCAAACACAGAAATACAGGTAGGACCATGTTCAGACCTCCTTCTACAGGCAGATAACCTAGGTGCTGTGACCACTTCTCTCCATCAGCTGCAGGGACAGCAGGTGGTCTGACCCACTCACTGCCCTCCTGAAAAGTCAAGTCTAAATAGGGTGCCTGTCAGAGGCAGTCTGAACATGGCCTCTTGAACTGCCCTCTTGTTCCAAGGCCTTCCAGTTTTAATTTTTTTTTTTTTTTTTTAAACAGAGATTCAGACCCTAGGCTGGAAAGAAATCATGCAAAGCTTGTGCAATATCCCCCAACGGGCATCCTGGGGAGGGTCACAGTTGATACTCAGAGATCAGTGCTGGCCTTGGCAGTCAGAGCCTGGATCCGAGCAGAGTTGCAGGTCTTGCAAAGGATGTGCCCATCCAGAGGGTAACAGCCTTGATTGTCCCCTTCAGACAGGAGGCCACCACAGTCCTAGGAAATAAGCAAACAGAAAGAGCAAAGTAAATAAGAACAAGATTAAGCGAGGAATCTATTAGTCAAAGAAAGTCTCTCCTTGCCCTCCACCTTATAACAGGATCCAGCCCGAGTCAGCATAAAGCACGAAGCTGAGGGACGTGATATCTTTCATGATTAAGCCATTTCAGATAAGAGACAATGCTGCAGAGAAGATGGGTTCTCAAGCTCTCTGCTGAACTTAATCCAATTGAAAATAAAAGGAGATTACTCCCTTCGCATTTCTGAGGAAGGAAAGTTCTATAGCGCTGGAGAAAACATCAAATTTAAGCACATACTTATTAATGCCAAAAAGGACACACAAAAAAAGAAGCATCATTGGGAAGAAAGTCAGGTACCAATATCTGACTACAGGTAATCTCCTTTGGAAGAGTTAACACCACAAAGCTATAGTGTCCACGCCAGGGGTGATGGCTAAGCAAACTCCCTCCTTGTCTCCTCTTACCAGAATTGTCACCTCTGTTTGTATTGCAACTGGCCCAAAAAGGTTGTGGCTGAAAGTAAGATGTCACTGAGACAGACACGTGGAAACCCCACTAAAAGGCCCAAAACCTGGTTGTAGAGACCTCAGTCTCTAAGTACATAAGGCTCAGCGTAACTGCTAGGAAACTTGGGAATTACCCCTCACTGCACGATCCGACAAGGGTCAAAGACTGCTGATGGAGCTGTGGTAAGGGAACTATGGCTTGCTTAGAGGCCATGCCTCTGCATCATAAATCTGTGTGTGTAAACACACCTGGCATGCAAGCAGTGGAAAGAGGAATATCATTGTTGGTCCTTTTGAGATAGCTGAGGCACATGGAGATCGAGGCCAAGTGTGTGTCCGTGTTCTCCATTGTATGTGCTTCTGACATTCATGTGTGTGAAGCCTCGGTATCTCAGCAGCTTGCATAGGGACATGCTGTATGATGAATTAGGCTCTACAAAATTTAGCATAGGAATACCCCAGCATCTTTAAAAAAATGAGGCCTAAGTAATGGGCTGATATTTACCCTGGAAGCCAAGGTCAGATTGAGAAGTAAACCAGATGCCTCAAGTCTCAGCCTAGACCTGTAAGCCTTAGTCCATCCTTCTTTCTGGTTAAAGATATTAAAGCCTGCAACTGTGATAAGAAATACATTTGGTCTCATTTTCTTACCCTGCCATCTGGCTGATGTATTATCCAACAATTAACACTTGCATTGAAGAATTCTTGAAGGTTCCCTAACACGGCTGTTTCCACATGTTAATTGCTTTAAGGTGATTTTTCTTCTCTGTCTTTAGATTCTTACCATCAAAATTATATGAAGTGCGTAATAAAACTGAACAGGAAAGTAGCACAAAAAGCATTGCACAGAACAAGAACGATCATGTTTATGTGTCCATTAAAATTCTTCAACCCAGAGCCATATGTTGAATTTCCTGTACAATCTTGCTCAAATTCTAACATGCATTAGCTTTCATTTTAAGAACATAAACGTGAGCAACGTTTGTGTCCAAGCTATAATTTATGACGTTCTCAAATATTAAGCCCTAATTACCTGAGTCACATTCTCTCGCTCTCATAATGAACCTGTTATAAACAAGGGACCTGATTTTCTTCTCATTTGCACTGATATAAATGAGGAAAAATTCCTTGCATGCTGAAGTCAATGAAGTAATTTGATTGTAGAGCCAGTGTTACAACAGGGTACGCCTGTCGTGTGTATAACATGAAGCGGTGATTAAATTAAGCCAACCTTTGCTTTCTGTCCTTCACGTGATTAGAATACTTACCTCACACCGGTAGCACTGGACATGAAAGTCACGATCCAAGGCGACAATGCGTACAGTCTCCTCTTGCCCTGGGGCTGGCATGATGGGCTCCTTACACACTGAACATCTCGGTGCGAATTTCCTGAAGAAAGAAGAGATGGCCCTAGTCACCCTCAAACTCAGAGGGAAAGCTTTTGTTATCCGCACCAGCAAGCCAGGAACTTGTGCATTTGTAGAAGCACACACACGTTCATACACGTGTCACGGTTTGCAGCTTTGCACAGCTGCCTCCTTGGAAAGCAGACAGGAAGGAGCACTTTAGTCTTACAATGCAACTCCCACAAAGGGGTGGATTCCCCATCCCTGGAGGCGTTTAAGAAAAGGGTCGATGTGGTGCTGAGGGACATGGTTTAGAAGGGGTTTTTGTCAGGGTAGGTTAGTGGTTGGACTTGATGATCTTAAAGGTCCCTTCCAACCTCACCCATTCTATGATTCAGGCTTGCAGGATATTAAAGAGCATTTTACAGACTATTAGGAGAGGACTTCAAGAATATCTGACAGGCAGCAGTGCATATTCTGCTTGCCCTCATTAACAAGTGCAGTGCCTGTTGAATGACGCATGATCGTGATACCTCTGCACTGCCACAACCCCCAGGCTCAACCCCCAGCCTAACTCTAAAAAGCCCATGAAAATCCTAAACTTAGAACGATGACCAGGATCTGCTTCAAGACCATCTCTTGAAAAAATATCAGAACATTAAAATTTGGAGATGGAAACAAATAGGTGAAAAGTCTTAATTGAGAGGGTAAAAGATTTGCCTTACATTACACTAATATGTTGAGGTTTATCCCATCCATTTTAAACCTCTGAGCCGCCTTACCCACTTATGCACACAAGATCACACTCCTGGCTGTGCTCACTCTCAAGCAAGAAGCACCAGGGCAATTCTGACCAGCTGCATTTTCTACCTAAAACCAACTCTCAGTTATTGATTAGTGGGTTGCCCAGGCTTAAAAGGCAACAGGTCTGGTTTGGTTCAAAAAAATTTGCTGTTTTGGTTCAAAACCAATGGATACCAATTCCCGGCTGCAAATTCTGCTCACTAAAAAGAAACAGACCCACAGCATCTGCTGCCGTGTAATGAGCGCCAGGGTCACAGGCTGTGGAGTAACAGAGGGCAGTGCTTACGGCAAACACCAGAACACAGGAGATCAAAGGCGCTTCTCTTCTGAAACACCTCGGGAAGATTGACTCTGCCACCCAGCCTGTCACACGAACCACCTCAGAATTAACTAGCTTAGGAAAGGGGAAAAAGAAAAAATCTATCTCTACTAGGAATAAAGAAAAATATTAATTTCACTGGCAGCAGATGAAAGATGCCTGTGTAGCTGCGATCTAATGGAAAAATGAATTAAACAGTGTCTATAGTGAGCGCTCTGAAAAATAACTTAAATGGATCATGATATGACCGGAGCTGTAATCGCAGTTAATTATATGCTGCTTCATGCAGGCGCTTCCTTTTGCCGTTTAGCTCAAATGCAGTGCTTAAAAATACTTCAACATTTCTCTGTCCAGGCCACTGTGGGTAATTCATTATGAGCCAAATATTAACTTCCAGGACCCAGAGATGACTCCTGCAGATTTCAGGGGATGTGGATGTGCTACCGCAGGGCCTAAGCCCAGGGGGTAGCTAAGTGATAGTGCGAGCATCAGCTACAGTTTTGTCATCCAGAGGATGTACAAGATGTAGAGCACTTGACCTCCAGACAAGGAGAAGGTGTCACCCCTGATCAATGGCACGGAGAGTGGACTAGATGACCTTTAATGGTCCCTCCCAACCCAAACAGAATATTCTGTGATTCTACGAATTAAAACTGGGCTGGCCAAAGTGCTGCTGAATGTGTGGTTGGTCAAAGACATTCTGAGTGTCCCATTAGGTCTCATGTTATTCCCATCATTTTCCCCTCAATATTTCACTCAACAATTTTATGTCCTTTCTTTGGATTGGCAGCCTTCCACTACCCAACTCTCAGAGCCAACTCCAGATGCAGTCACTGCCAGAAGACTTCAACAAGGTCCCTTCCACCTGAGGTGATCCCATGGGCCATCTGCGCTTGCTCCCAACCTTTCTCCTGAAGGCATGTGAGCCCTTGGCCTGTGGGGCTTGGGAAAGGAGCAGTCTCCAAATCTTAGGTGGGGTGAGGGGAAACCCTTCAGGAGCCTGAGTGGTGTGCAAGCCTCCTGTTGAGCCTGTGCTCAGGAGCAATTTTGCCTTACACACAGCTGCTGGCGCAGAAAAGCAAGGTAACACAGCAGCTGCCAATTAACGCAGCCTATTCGAGCTACAGGGAACATTATCAAGTTGGATTTTAATATGCCAGTTGACTGTGGCTGCTTCCCTTTCTGTCAAGTCAGCCTGCTTCTTTGAGCTTTCAGGCCCACACACTGATGTCACGAGGCTCTCATTAAGTCTACCCCCTTAGAAATTAAGAGATAAATGGTTGAGATGTAAACTCACATTTGTCAGTATTGATTTCTTCTTTTAATTGAGGGGTGTAATGTGTCTGTCTTTTCCATACAGGGGAAACATTTGTGCTCTGATTATATCTACCTGTCTTCCCTAGATTAGTTGTGATGATGGGGGTGGTAGCAAGGCAGTGACAGAAGCTACTTGCAACTATACCTTTCCACATACTTTAAATAGCAGCTTCCCTATAAATTATTACCAGGGCTGTATTTTCAGCAGCTTTAAAAAGCTAATTAGCAACTAGAAACAAGAGGAGCTGTGAGCATCCTGTGGCCACCTAGATCCCTCTAGCCGGTAAGGAAAGACCTGCAGAGTGCAATGGTACAGGACCCCTCTTAATTGCTCGGTGGAAGAAGGGGGGAGACGCCGATGCGGAAGGGCAGGCACAGGCAGCGAGGAGAAACGTGCACATGCTGAGTGCAGGGGAAGGCAGAACATTTAAACCAGATGAACATAGAGGTTATCCACTAATTCAGATCTAAGCAAAACAGATCAAGGAGCATCAGCCCCTAACCAATTAATCTTCTATGTCACGGTGTGCCTGCCTGGAATAAAGCTCTGCCTACTATTTAAGAGCCTTAGGAGGATGTGGCAGAGAGTTCAGATCTTTTGGGACACTCAGTTTAAAAAAGGAGGATTTTTAGGACCAAAAGAGAAAGACAATAAGCAAAGCCACTGAAATGAAAGCAGCTTAGGCCATACTTATGGAAATCCTCGATGCAGTGGATGTTCCCACCGGCATCCACCGTGAAGGGGATCCCATCCAGGCTGCGATGGCACATCACGCAGGTGAAGCAGTGGGGATGGTAGGCCTTCCCGGTGGCTCGGAGGATCCTTTCCATGATGGGCTTTGCACAGACACTGCATTGCTCCAGCGTGTTCTGCAAACAAAGCATACGAAACAGAAGTGAGCACCATCTCAGCGGGACATTTACAAAGGTCAGCTGGGCTGGGGGCTGCTGCTGGTCTCCTCGGAAGTTTCAGGTACTTTCTTTTCATTGCTTCTAGATAAGCGCAGAAGAGTCAACAAAGAGTATGATGACAGCACAGGGCCTGTGTCAAGTGTTAGTACAGTGTGAGAACACGAAGCAGAGCCTCCTCTCAGCAGCTCTGATAAGCGATCAGAGGTGGCCCATCAGGTGGGTGTATCTGAGACACTGCAGCCTCTGTAGCCAAGAGCCCGTGAAGGAGTTACGCAGCCTGCACTCCTGGGGTTTTGCCTCTGCACTGCCCAGTCTGAATGACCTGCTGCAGCTGAGTTGATTAGAGACAACCTCTGCAATGTGCAGTGCAAAGCTGAAGCTCAAGCTCCTGGGGCTACACAGAGACCCTCAAACTGCTCTGCCAATACAGCTCCCATAAAGGACCTTTATCTGCCTGGTAAGAAAGCCTTGATCTTCCTCTCCCACCAGGGAGACTACTGTTGGGTCTGGGGAGAGAACAAAGCAGTGTCTGCAATGAAAGCATCTCAAGGACAGGAGTTCAGGATGACTTAAGCTGTTCTTTTATCACTGGCCCACGATGTTCGAGATAACGACTGTGAAATGCCAGCTCTAAGGCCATGCTCCTTATGCAGAGGTTTTACATAAAAACCTGTTCCTGAAGCACTGGAGCCAAAAACCCCCTTCCTTTCAAGTGGTGTCCATTGATTCATCTCATTTCAACCCTCACTCACGCTTGCAGTCAGTTATAGAAACACCAACACAATTTTGCTTCAGATGGTTGTCTGTGAGGCACAACAACCCTTCTCAATACCAACTGTGCAACTTACCCTTTCAGACCAAGCACTTTAAAAGACACGGGCCATGAATGGAGGATGCAACCCACACAGACAGATGGAAACAAATCTGTGGCAATGATTTGAGTCATTTCACTGGAAAAGCGAACTTCACCCACTACTCTTGCTTGATGCATCTGGAGTTATCAAATAATGTTAATGTTTGCATCTTGGATGAGGTAGAAAGTTTATGATTACAATACTGATTAAGATAGAAATACAGAGGGGGAAAAAGGAAAGGAAAAAATCTAATGGGACAGAAATATAAAAAACTGCTGGAAGGCAGACCATGTTGACAAACACAGACAGGCTCTGCTTCCTCATGCAACAAAATTCCCAGGGAAAGTAGTGCTTTGACTGACCACATTGTTATTGCTTCTTCTAGCCAATATTCTCAGGGGCAAGATCCAGCCCTTATATGTGCGGCCAAAATGTACTGTCAGGAGATGAATTACCCAGGAGCTCAGAGAGGTTACTTCTACACTCACGTATTTGCTATCAGACGTTATTCCCTGGGCTGCAAATCACCGGTAAGATACATAGAAATACACAGGTTCATATCAGAAGATCAAAAGGATTGTTTTTGGAAAGGACGATATGAAAAGTCCAGAATTTCAACCCACATGAGAACTGCCTAACACATGTGTAAAGAGCATAGCCAGACTAGAGTTTGTTTCAGACTGGATTTTACTTTATGCCTTGTAATAATGGGCAGAAAAGGATTATTGCTGGCCTTTCTGTCTAGTTGCTGTCACCATCATCATCATTATAACAGTAGCTGGTATGCCAGAAAAAGCAAGGTCAATAATTTTCTCGTTGGAGGAATAACCTGGCAAATTTACCATTTGCTTTGCATAAGCAGATCTCATCATCTCAGCCCATATCCGTGCTGCTCTCTGTATTGCCAAGGAAGCAACGCAGCATACCTGCAGATACCGATGGAAGATTGTGCCACTCGTAAGGCATGTTCTATGATAACTCCTGTATACGCGCAGGTACGAAGCGTTTGCCTCACCAAGTCACTGCTTGCTTTGTTTCCAACAGCTGCCAGCAATGGAGTCCAAGGTATGAGTGCAGAGGAATCAAAACACATCAGTTCCTTAAAATATGCTCCCAGCCTCTAGCCATTTCTGGCTTAGGGACTGCCTGAGCCAGAGCTTGACTTCTCTGTACTTAGCCTCAAGTGGGTGTAACTCCCATGAACTTTCCTGATTGCTTTTTGAATTCTGATTAACATTGAGCATCCGCAACATGGCTAGAGTTTCACGGCTCACCCACAGGTTGGGAGCCGATGTGCTAAAGGGTTCCCCTGGTCGGTAACCGCAGGCTACGGCACAGTGCTCCAGACAGCAACATGGCACAGCCGCCCTGGTGCTGCGAACGGAGCAGAAACCTGCAGCTGCAATCCGCCCTGCAAAGGGGTCTAACACCAAACAGCATGGCCTGGAAACGCTCTCACTACAGATCTGATACAGCTCCCACTCACACCTTTCAAAGACACCGGGTTTAAGACCACAAGGGATCATGACAATCGTCTCGTCTGACATCTTGTGTTAACGCTGACTTTGGTGGGAGATTTGTAGTGACCAGGACAGCAGGTAATCAGCTTCTGGATTATGCCTTCAGAAAACGCACGTCTTCTGCTCCCAAATCTCAGCTCAGTCACGCTGTTTGACATTCTTGCAGCTAAGTAAGACAAGCATTTTAAATTAACCAACTCCTGATTAAGCCTTCTATATAACCTGAATATCAGACTGGAGAAATTTATTCTTTTCATCCTTCCAAGTCTGTACCAGTGAGGAAAAACAAAGTCATTAGTTTCAGACTCCAGCTCACTCCCTGTCTGGGAGTATATTTGTTTAAGCCTCTTCCCTTGCTAGAACCCTGGCTCAGACCCTTCTCTTCAAGGTGTTACCAGAAGATGCCAAAGGGAAAGCTTCCTTGATTCACACCCATTTGACATCAGGTTGCTGTAAGGCAGGATTTGGCCTGTGGAGCTAACAGGGTTTTCTTTGATTCTCTAATCAGGTTATCCCACATGCCTAAGTGCTGCCCCAGCAGCTAACAACCTGCACAAAGGTATTTCTGCACATTATAGGAATAGCATCCCCCTAGGATTATAAGTTTGGCTTCTTGATTTTGTTTTCTTTCACAGTTTAGCTAACTCTCCTAACACCTCATGGAGCTTTCAGACCTCCAGAAAGCCAAACAAGATGAAGAAAAAAAAAAAACCCCTAACAGCCTTATTTTTCTTCTTTTCTCCCAAGCTGACGTTACCAGCCCTCTCTGTAATCAACGGGTAGAACTGAGTGCATTTGATGAACTACACAGAGGGCCAAAGCAAGGCACAGAGAAGAAAGGTAAGAGCCAGCTAGGAAACATCAGACCTAGGGGCTGTAGTCAAATTCCCGTCACTAGAATATGGACTATAAGGCTAGCACAGGCTGAGGGGGAAGTTTACTACTCTTTTCCCCTGTGTGGGCTAAAAGCCGGGAATGCCCTTCTTTTTTAAAGACGCTTGTGTCACCAAGTTCAACTAATTTTGGGGGTTTAAAAAGGATGTGGAAGGAACTATGCCGTTTCTGAACAGAAGGTTAGCCCGATGTAAAGGCTGAGTCTGGGTCCATCTCTCTTGAGGGCAGAACTGCTTATCCACGGCAAAGAAAAAGAACCTCACCTGAGGAGAATAACGCACCCTAATATACCAGTAAGAAAAATAACCCCAGGCAAAATACACTAAAAACACAAGCAAAGAATTGAAGTGACCGATACATCAAGCATCAGCTTGCAAGTGAAAATGAAGAGACTTTCAAGTGTACGGCACAATCATCAGCGAGGTCGGCACAAGCTGCTTGGGAACAAGTATGTGACCGTGAGCGGTGGTGGGGCAGTTTGAGGGCCGCCCTGCGGCAATATTCGGCCCTTCAGAAAACACAGAAAGGCAAAGGGAGCTGCTCTGCAGATGTCAGGTTTAAACGTGGGACACAAAGTGAAAATCTAACCTGCTGGGAAAGACTTCTGGGGTGCGAGAGCCATTGAGGAGTGCAAGTGGGAAGTGTCTGAATCCCCTCCTGAAAACTTCACATCCCAGATGGGAAGCTGGCAAACGGCTCTGGAGAGCAGAGCTGCAGTGACAGCCTGTGGGCTGCAGCTCATCCTGCTTCCATAACGCTGCAGATTATAACCCCTCGTAACCAAATTTTGGGTGCCAGCAGTAACTCACCATATAGTGCAGCACAAGGGGCCCTCCCACAATGACCTAGCAATGAACGCAGAAGAAAAGCCACACGGAAATTAGTCATTGCTTCTTCTGTATTGGCAATTCATCTGGAGCTCTAATGGACATAAATAATCTCTCCTGCACGCCAAAGAGCAGACTAAGGAGAGCTCGCACATGGGGACACGAGCACGGTATAGCTTATTTTGCTGGGAGAGGGGCGGGAAGCTGCTGGAATAAATTACATTGGCAACTCATGCGCAGGGAGGTGAACTCACATTCTGCGAGCGCTGCAGAAGAACCACATTTTTTGGAGTGACTGCACAGAGGAGATGATATTAGCTGCGGGAATCAAAAGTGACTGTTGTGCTAAAAACAGGCACACGGTCAACTACTGTAGTTGAACTGTAACTTAGTAAGTGCGGTAAGTGAATTGCTTGAAGTCTTGTGACTCTGTCCTTCATTTCCTCAGACTGCAAGGAGAGCAAAGCAGGAGACATTTTCCCCATTGTGGGATAATTTTTGAGGCTTGAAAATGTTTCCATACTTAAGTGAAGACAGAACACTTTAATCTCAAGAAGTCTGGTGAATTTATAAACCCCAAATTAGATCAGGTCAATTGAAACACTGCACTTCAAATAATTTCAAATGGTTTCATTTAGGTTTTGGGTCTGCAAATATATAGTTGGATTATAAATTAAATATAAAGCAGACATTGGTGGGGGTTAAGTATCAAGATGTAATTTCAACACTTTCAAAACCTTTTTTTTTTTGGGCATTATTTCTCAAAAAGGAAAATCCAAGACCTGATTTCCACCCAAAAATCCCCAGCCATCCCCAGTTGCTATCTCCACAGATGGATAAATCTTGGCAAACACAACATTTAATTCACTAATGGGCAGCATTAAAATTCCTTCTTCCATATTTGAGGAGCAAATTTGGACATGTGTGAATTAATCTTTTTCACTTAGCTTGACCCAGCTGGGCACATTATTAACCGTGGGTGACACGCTCCTTCCAGAGGGGCAGATCCAGCAAGGGGGAGCCCTGGGGAAGGATCTTGGCTAATCCTCTGGCCTTTAGACCACATCACCATATCCACGTCAGCGTGTTGGGGCAAGAGATATGACCCCTGACAGCCCAAAATATCCTGGCAAAACCCCCTAATCCAGGCACAGTAAGCAGTGCGGGTGCTCTTTAGCTGGTATAGCTTACTGGGAGAGGGGAGGGAAGATACTGGAATAAATTACATTGCGACATTACCAGTGTGATGTGGGTCTGAGCTGGGCATACAGCTACCAACTACATAGTGTAGACACAGGCCCTAGAGGATGCTGTATTCAGTGGCTTTCAAACAGTTCCTCCATTCGGCTCAGTTTTTAGTGGCTTTCCCAGCACAGTAGCAATACCACAGCTGGCACGCTTCCCCTCTACTGGAATCTGCTTTTCTTGTCAGGAAAACCTAATTCAGCTTTGTATTTTTGGACTTGGAGCAGCTGGAGGTGAATGTGGCAATCTCCTCTCAGCATAGAGGGTGAAGGAGTCCCTTCTCCTTGCCCTGTAACTATGAGAGAAAGACTAGATATATT
The DNA here is from genome assembly GCA_013400135.1 of Rhinoptilus africanus. NCBI lineage: Eukaryota > Metazoa > Chordata > Aves > Charadriiformes > Glareolidae > Rhinoptilus > Rhinoptilus africanus. The sequence goes on along the minus strand of VXBO01008761.1, from coordinate 418,404 downwards.
TTATGGCTTATGTTAGTACCAAAGATGACAATGACATGCCATTGAGTCCACAAATGTGCAATAACATAAAGGCCCCGATGAAAATGGAACAGGGCTTGAGAAATGCTTCACAAATGATATGCAGATGTCAAAATATGGTCTACAATGAGAGGAGGAAGGAACTCCATTTGCTCCTTCTTAAGATAGCTGTCTTCTCAAGGGAAGGCTGGGGGGTGGCTTTGCCATTGCCTGAGCACAGCAAAGGCCGGAGGGGAAACCTAGAGGAGGGTGCTGGATCCGGCAGGCACACGAGCTGCCGATACTACCTGGAGAAAGGTACGTATTTTTAATGGTGAACATAATTAATGTTTAGCATGGCACAGGAAAGGACAGGGCGACTTCTCTGTTGCTAAAACCCAGTTCAGGTAAGATCCATGTGCATCTCTAGTACTATCAAGTTGAGAGCGATGAAGGAACGCCAGGGTTAAATGATCTGCTCTGCATTAGGCTCGATGTCCAACCACAATCACACTGACTCCTTCCAGCTAAAATCCACGAGAAGCCTGATGTTGGAAATTACTTAAATACTTTCTGGCACTCAAAGCTACTCATCTTCTGTACATTCCTTGCTCTGACAACACTGAGATCCTTGTCATTTTAAAACAGCATCGCTTACGAATGTAACAAATGCGGGATTAGATCTCCGAACTGGTGGGCTGAAAGATAAAATGTCTGGATTTTCCTTCTGGCTTTTCAAGCAAGTAACTGCCAGAGGCAAAGCACTCCTCCCATGCTCCGTGCCTCAGTTTGCCTGTAAATAAAATGGCTGTGAAAACTGCATATTCCAGTGAGAAACTGGATGCTGTTAGGTTTGATAAATACTTGTAGTTTGTATGCCCAAATGGTTACTTTATGGAAACAAAGCATTTTTAACAGCAACAACTCCAGTTTTGTGTTTGTTTTTTTTTATTTTTAAATCTATAACAACTGCACACATCCCAGAAGTCAACAAGGTCTGACTGTGGGATGCGGAACAGCATCTGAGCAGTTAGTCGGAGTACTGCAACCTAACTACAGCAATTTGCAAAAGAAAAGGTTTTAATAGGGGGGAAATGCTCCTGACAGGTGACTTTAAAAAAAGTGTGGAGAATAAAAAAAGTCTATGCCTGTGAAATTTTTTCAATGATACTAATTAGTAGTCTCACATAATACTACAGTAAGCCAAGCAACTGAAAGCAACCTTAGCAACTATTATGTAAAAGGACATTACTATATAAATTGGTAATCAGCTCCTGTTCCTTCAGGAATTTTCTTTCTGGTGGAGGTGCATTTCCAAAGCTTCTCACACCTTGTCTACCGACACTAAAAAAGGGGAGCTGCACGTTGCCCACAGCACCGGAGCAGCGCGTGACGCACGCGGGCGCTCGCAGCCAGCACCTCCCCGCACCCCAGGCAGGAGCCCCGGCACAACCGCCCGAGGTTGGTCACGCTGCACCAGGGCCGCGTCCGGTCCGGAAACACCCGGCCACTAAGCTGGGGCAGGCTTTTGGACCGCTGGAAAGATGAGCATCCATAAAGCACAGCAACACTGGTGCAGCGCAGGAGACGAGCCTGCCGTGGCAGGGAAGGATGACCTGATAAGACTGTTTCCATCTCGGATTTCTTCAATCTGAGGAGATTCCGAGCTCATGACCAGACCTTTGGCCCTCATTCCAAACTGTTGCATAACACAACACCTGGCACAAGTTGCTGATTTTCAGAGATTTCTAATTTGAAGGAAATCCCTCAGAATCCCTCCCAGAACGCCAGAGGTAAACAGTTTGTTCAAGGCTTCTGCAGCTCAAGCAAACTGGCACGGAGCTACCACTGAAATCCCTGGACCCCATCGCACAAGGGGGGACGTGCCTTGGGAGATTAGTGTTGCTTCATACCACCGGGGTCACTACCTAGAGATAAATCACCCCCTGGCTTTGCTGATTGCAGAAAGATGGGTTCGAGGATTTCTGAGGACTCTTTTTCCACTGGAGTGAACCTTGGTCCTTTTAGAAACTATGATATTCTATTAGCTTTGCTCCTAGTGGACACGGGAATACATCACAGGTTTTGACAGCCTGCGCTTTTACCTATTATTAACACCTACGTGTCAGGTGAGAGCACCTACAAACCGCAATCGTAACTCAGGGCTCCGTGGTACAAAGTGCTCTGTGGGATAAAGCAGAACCATTCCCTATGCTCAAGTGCTAGCAGTCTTTGCACTATGGATGTTGTACTGCTTGCCTTGCACGTTCTCACCATCAAATCCATCTGTTCCCCCAAGGCGTGATGTGCCTGACCTTGTATGCCACCCTGGGAGTTTTGCCTAAATAAGGACCGAAGGATCTGCCCTGTTGTGATCACTTTCTGCGCAGGCAGCAGAATCATAGGCAGCTGGGGAATGTGGCAAACAGCGAGCAGAAAACACTGCTCCTTGTTTAGATGCAATTGTGGACAACACAGAGATTTCAAGCTTAATTAGCAACACCGAGGAAGCTGTTAGAGAGGCATTTCAAACTGCTTGCAGTTTAAACTGATTAGAACTTTGTGAAAACAAAACAAGATTGTGTAGCAAATAGTTAGGTTAAAATTCAAGTCAAACTGAACCGCATCAAAGGAAATACAAAGAAGCGACTATCGGCAAGAAGTGGGCTTCTTTCTTTTCTTTTGGTAGAGAATTTAATTTCATAGCCTTTAATAAACCTGATGCTCCAATCCAAGCTTGCCACTCTGGCAAAGAGCTTAACCAAAATAACACTGGAACTCATAGCTGGCAGACCGAAGAGACTATAAATTGGTCAAATCTGGGCAGAATACAAGAAAAAAAAATATCCAAAATTCCATTCAATCTTCCTGTTTTAGAATTTTGATGTAACTGACCATTGACATGGAAATGTTATCTTGACCTTAACTGCTAAAGCTGACTTGTGGAGGAAAAAATGACTGACTCTCTGACATTTCGGTGGTTATTTATAGTTCCCCTCACCCTCCTCTTTCTTGGTATTTTTACATTAGAAATGAAATACAAGCTGCCATGCTTTTCCTGAAGGACCGTCCGAGCAGTGCAAGAATTTGTGACATAAAAACCATCAAGAAAATGGAATCTTGTTGATTAACATGGAAATCAAGTTTTAGTTGGGAACTCTGTCAATAAACTAGTGCCCAGCAAAGATGAACTTTTTTTTTTGAATTACAGATTGAACACCACCAGCCTTTTAACTCCAACCTGTTTGAAGCTGGCATTTTATGCCTCCTTGTGCTCTCCAAGAGAGATTTCCTAGAGAAACCAAGGGAAAAGACAGGGCTACTACTTAAGAGTCTCGTGTATTTCTAAAGTTTGTACAAAAAAGGGCAAAATCCTTCCCCTTCACTCCTCAAGAATAAAAAAACCTCATCTCTCTAAACCACAAGGAAAGGCCCCTGGTTATTTCACGTCACAGATAAGGGCATCTCTAAGTTGCTTCTAATAGCTACCAAAGGTTAAATATTTCAGCTGAATATCAGTTTAACAGCTCCCCCTTACCATCTCAACTGCCCAAGCAAAGAGACTGCAAATCTTCTCGTGTATCTCTCACACACGCCACAAGAGAAAGTCGTGTTTTCTAGTGGCAAGGGCAGAGCACTGGAAACTAAGGGTGCTTGGCTTCTGCCCTTGGGTTCACCAGTGCCTTTTTCTGAGAGTTTCATTTCATTATTTTCCACCTCTGTGCTTCCTATCATCTGTAGAGTGGGTTTAGTAAGGTATTGGGAGGCCTTTCATGCTCTGACAGAAGTCACATCTCTTACAAACACCAAAGTTGCCACTAGAACTACCAAGTAACAACAACTCCCCAAACCAATCCCAACAAAAAACAAGCAAGAAGGTAATGAGATTTTGCACAGAATTTCACAGAGCTTTCTCTGAAACACCTTTGGAATGCAAGATAATTTTTCAGTGTATATGTACAAGTTGTGAAATACAGTTCATGGCAACAGTTCAGCATAAAAATAGCTGCTTTTAATAAATAATGTAATCCAGTATAAAGCTTGGGAAAAAACCCACCCAAAACACTCACAGCACTTGGATGCTGCCGCTACCCAAACTAACAGTGCGAATATGATTGTCCCAAATCCCTGATGTGTTCCTTAAAGAGATGCCAAATGAATTCAAATCCCTGATGTCAGGGGAACATGTTGGAGCCTTTAGGGTGCTTATCTGTGCCTGGAATACGAGTGGGGAAATTTTGTGGGTGCTTTGAGGTCCTTCCAAAGGGAGGGGAAAAGGTGGTTTCTTATTTCCTGAAGAAACCCTCCTGAGTGAAATGCATGTTTTAAAGACACTGGAAGAACACTGGTCAAGGACCACAGGCAATCAACACTGGCCACTGTCAAGAATAACAGTAAAACAGAATTTAGTGATTCAACGTAAGGCAAGAACCGTGTTTCTATACTCTTTCCCCTCTTCATCAAGACCAGAAATTTTATAGTTTTTTGGGCCCAGGATTTCTTCAGAGGCTTGGACTGAGTTATCCCTGGGGTGACACCCGTTCTTCTATCTGGAGTCAGACTCTTAATTGGAAATAAATGCAGACTTCTGAGTAAGTCCAGGGCCAAATATATCACCTGGCAGGTACTGGGAGTATTTTTAGATGCAACGATATCCCTATTCTATTCATTCAGATGACCTGGATGTTTGCTTCAGCTCCTGGTCTGGAGAAGCAAGTTTAAGCCACCTGCTGAGATAAGAGTGACAGAGAAAAAAGGGATGCAAAAAGGGAAAATGGAGACAGCTACATACGAAGAATCTAGACAAGGCATGGCACAGATAAGAGAACTTCCCAAAGTAGTCGAGTGAAATGTAAGAAAAGTGAAAATGCATCTGCTTTCTACCTGGAGAGTGATGTTCTACCCAGAGAACCCATCCGCCACTTTCCTTCCTCCACTATGAGATGATCTCATCCACAGAAAGATAGAGGAGATTATTTACATCAGCACCTCCAGCCCCCCTCCAAGGTGCTGCTGCTACAACTCGGCGTGACATACAGTTGGGAGAAAAAGGATAATTCCTTCTAACCTTACAAACTGATACCCACACTACAGATCAGCTCCTTCCTGGAACAACACGTGAAAAGTGAATTAGAAGCTTTGGGCTACTCTTCTGATCAAGATACTGCAGTGGGACTACTGGGAAGAAGATTCCTTGCAACACAATTGCCTACCTAGTTGATCTAACCTCTTGGCACTCTTCTGCTACTCTCAGGCTAGAAAAATTAAGGCTCCTTGTGAAAAAAAAAAAGTTTTCTTATTTTGGACAGACAACATGGAGACTTGGATACAGAGATCTTGGATGGCAAAACCATTGGAATGCAAGTAATAATGTCTTGGGCTCAGAGTTGCCATCACAAGCAGATGGGCATGTCTGAGTAGGTGGTAAGTCTCTGGTGTCAGCAGCGTTACTCAAGGATGTTCAGAGCAGGAAAACTGCATTCTAAAGGCATTTCTTTCCCTTTCATCACCACAAGAAATTTTGGATTAAATTGGAATATGAAGGACACTGGTCTGAGCTGTCGGGAAGGTTTATGTCAGAGCAGAGCAGACCAAAAGTCAAGCTGACAGTTGGCATTTCTTTACCAGGTCTCTTACATCACTTGAGGAGGCTGCCCTGCATGTTATTTAAAGTTGAAAAGCACAGCCACTGAATACTGTGCTAGTCAAGTAACTGTCAGTCCCTAAGATATACTAACCAGGTTACTCCCATGTTTGTGAAAGCAATACTGAAGGCTTTCAGACAAATATTACATTTAAAAAAAGAAACAACAGTTGAGAAAAAGCAGCAAGACCCAAACGTGAATGGAGCTTTTGAAAAGAAGAGGAGATTCATTTGGGCACACGCAGCAGTAACACAATTCCAGGGTCTTGTGATGGCAGTTGAGAATCAATAAGCAAAGTGGAGCAGCAATGGAAGGAGAAACCAACTCATCCAACCTCCCTGTTCTCCTGGTGCCAGAGTTGGGTAAGAAACGTGCATTTATGGAAAGGCACTGGGTGGATAACAGGCATTATGTAACACATCCATTCTCCAGTCGACCGTGTCCTCTTACTGTATGGACTCTCAGGCTGAAATCACAGCGGTTATGGAATATAGAGGGAAAAAATAACACTATTCCAGGATCATTCTGTTCTGTAACTATTCCATTCTGTTATGGGGATTTTCTTCCTGTAACAGTGGAAAAGGCCATGCTCTGGTGCTTCACACAGTATTTTAAAAGGTCTGAGATCACCTGCAACACCAATGCTTGTTTCTCTGAAACTGCTGAATTGCTCATCTCCATCCTAACACAAGTTACTTCCAACTTTCCTTTCTGAAGGCCAGAAATTGCCATTTCCCCAGCAAGAACATCTGAACACCCAAAGTAATCTGACCTTCCCCTTTTGCGAAGTAGCTCACGCAAAGTAAAACTAGTACGGTCCACCTCTTTCCACAGCTGCTGATTTAATGGACCAACTAGGAACAAGAGAAGGAAGAGCCATTCTTCATTAGGCTCTAATTATGGCCCAGGTCCAGGTACAAAGTGACAAAACAGTTTAGTAATAACCTGGGGCTCATGCCCCTGATTGTCTGCTTTAGCCGGATCAATCTGAACAAGTGCTGGTGGTCTCCTAATGAAAGGAACACATTTTGTTGCTGGCACCATAGTACCCCAGGGTGCAAAGTGGTCCCTCCCCACGTGCACTGCCACACCAGCTCCCAAAGAGATGAGGGAGGACAGAGGGAGAGGGAGTGTCAGTGAAGGGTGGGGGACCAAGGAAGCGATCTAGGACTTTCTGAGTCATCCTCTTTTTCCAGGTTTGCTGCGGGGGCAGCACAGCCCAACTCTGCCCTACCTGTAAGTTTTCCTATGGAAAAGTTAATGTTGGCTCCTTCACGCACAGCGCGAATCCAGCGAGCATCCTCCTGCCAGTTCTGCAAGGGTAGCTAAGGAGTCTTGCTGGAAATCTGGCCCCAGAGAGAAATAGCAGTGGAAAGCAGCCACTTCAGAAGCACATTATTAAGCCATCAGACCAGTAGCTACAGGATTCCCATGGAAAAGTTGATCCAGGCACTTTGTATAATTACTTGAGCCCTCCCAGAGTCATTTATTCCCCTTTGTGGTTGGCAGGGAAAGTCAGTATCTTCTGGAGCTGCAAAGTCACAGGGTTTTTTAAGAAGCCAGGTTTGTAGGTAAAGACATTTCTCTTTGCAAAATCTTTGCCCGAGTACACTGTTCAGCAGCGATCCAGGCTTTTTGCAAAGCTAATGCAGCAAGGTCAAATGGGCATGGCATGCAGGCAGGCTTAAGCTTTCCATTTGCTTTACCTACATATGTTTTAACACATTTTTAGGTGAAGAGGCATAAAAATAGCCTAATTGTGCATATTGCCTACAGTACTGCTGGACTCCACCTGTGGGAAGGAACTGGAGTTTAAATTTTATTAAAGTTGCACATGTTTTCAGGAGGTTGCTAATTATCCTGCATGTTTTATACAGTATTTCTGGCTCTAGGGTCTTTCTGTACTTTTCTGAAAGAAACCCAACACAAAAATATTTGAGCTGAGATCTGGAATGCGTGACTGAAACCAGGCACTCACTCCAGGGTTCATCTGACCCCACATATCCTTGTTCTTGCCAGACTTTGGAAAGTGCTTTGAGATCTGCTGGTGAGAAGATGCTGCCTGGACACTAAAGACCTGTCTTTTCAATTTAATTGTCCTGTTTCCATGCACTTTAGACTCAACTGTTAGCCTGGCATTCCTAGGACTACAAGCTGGGTATAGAGCTGATCTTCTCGGGGCCTGATGTGTGAATTAATTCACTTCGGGTACAACCCTCCTTTTAACTACCAGTTGCTCACAGTCACACGCTGCAAAGTGTCCTCAGGGATGGGGTGTTCTATATTTTAGGGTGGTTAATTCAAACCGCCTTTACTTGAAGGCGCTCCACGCCTGCAGCTTGAGTTGGGGTATGTTCAGCATCTTGGAAAAACAGAAAACAAACAAAGCAGCCCATAGTCTCTCACAGAGAAGGCAAACCACAAGATGGTTAGAAAGGAGGCCAATTTTTGAACACACCAGCTTTTACCTCTTCTGACCTAGATGGCTGACCACCCCAAGCACCACCTCCAAGTGCTTTTCTTGTGCTCCTTGAACAAAGGCAGACAAATCTCCAGTGGCCATAAATCACCGTTCTTCAGGGATATCAGCTGGAGTTACTGACACCTGGACCTGTCATGGACGGCTCTAACAGGAGGAGTGTGTTAGTGCCACATACGGGACACAGGGATCGTGCCAGCACGATGTGCGTGTTTCCCCATCTTCCCACCATGCCTGGGCTCTCTGCTCTCTTTTGGGAACGTGACAAAAAAGAAAACAAAATGAGGCACCATTCCTTCTACCCCAAATCCACAGTTTCTGAGGTCCTTGGCGCTATCACAGCATTGTTTCTGTGCAGAATCCCTGGCAGACGATCCACTTATGATTTTGTGTGTGTGTTTTACAGGTTTGATTAAATCGGGACTTCCATGACAGTGTCCAGGCCTAGTCTGAAGGCACCAAGAGATGAAGACTTACCGCTTACCAGTCTTTTGTTCCAGTACTAACCAGTCATACTGTTAAACTATTTGTCTCATTTCTACTGAGAGTGTGTTTGGCTACTGCTTCCACCATTGTTCTGCCTTTCACCACTTTCTTAGCCCGTGCTTCGCCTTATACACTACATCACACCACCTCTGAGGAGCTAAACTGCCCGAACTCACTTTAAAGTATTTTTTTCGCCCACCTTTAGCTCTTTTCTCCACGTTCTTCAGTCTTTCACTGTCCTTGTAAGGGATGACCGGCAGACAAGGGATTCCACTCTTCCACCAAAACTGAACTTGATACAAAACCACTCTTCAACTTTACAAGTAGGCCTTCTACAAGGGCTGGTATCAGCCCTTTTTGTGACACCACTGGAAAGCTTCCTCAGGTGGCTGTACAGAAAGCTCAGCTCCTTCCACAGGAAGGCACTTTGCAGGAAGAGCCCCAGCTGTAGACAGAGCTGCTGTGCCGGATTTGGTTCTTGCACACATAGATCGGCTCACAGTTGGGCGTATTACACCGGTTTCGCTCATATGAATCCAGGATGTTCAGCAGTCCATGACCCTCCATTCTACCACTCTGACATCTTTCTAATCCACTAATTTTATCAGCAGCTATTTTTTTGTTGCTAATAACAGATTACAGATAAGCATCAAGTACCATCAGACATAACAGCTCTGCAGTACCACACTAGCAACCTATTTCAGCCATGCTCTCTCACATCGTTTCTCTCGTAGGGACAGTTGCATTGGCCCCAAAGACATGGATGGGGGACAGATGGTTTATCCCAGGCTGGCTGGTTACCATACAGGGAGTCTTAAGCAGAAGCCGTTAATGAGCTGTGTGATTTAATGGCATTTCAGGGTTTGTATAATGTGTGGTAGTTACTCCACATGTCTATAGAAAATAAAAACTTCAGTGTATAAACGGTTCTGCAGAAAGATTTAAGAATTGCTTCAGCAGGAGAAAAAAAAATAAATTACCTTACTATAGACAAGAAAAAAATTGCTAATCACTCTGACAAGCCCCTGGAAAGCAACAAGCTGACTCTGGTTACTATTATGTAGGTGATAGTCGCATTTAGGCATGTCTGAGTGACAGCATTTTCAAAGCTACTGGTCAAGCCTACTTCTGCAACAAGGAAAGGAGTCAAAATCACCAGGCAGAGATGATCCTAGGGTTGGAAGCATGGAGAGAGCTTGGAGACTGACAATCCCCCAAAAGACAAAACTGCAGTATAAAAGAAAGTGTATTCCCAGTGCCAGATCTTTCATACACAGAACCAGGAGACACACATGTGAAAGATCCCTAGGGAAGAAACTGGGAAGCATTTGCCACAGACAATACAGAGCAAGGGTAAACTCTGAAACGAGTCTAAGTATAAGGTAGTTTTATGCATCTGTAACTCCATTTCTGTAAGCTGCAACTTTATAAACCTTTTTAATTATTCAGTGTCTTTTGGATGTTACACTTATTTTCTGTAACCTTAACTCAGCTTGAAGTAATGGTAATGATATTACATTAAGGTAAGTGGAGTACCATTAAGTGTTGTACCAGGAGCCTCTAGCGATGCTCTCTGTTGATAATACAGTGCTGCAGAGAAAAGAAAAACGTGTTTTCCCCAAGCTGCTCTGGCTAGCCTAGGAGATGGTAAGGTGTAGAAGAGAAATCCAGCTAGGAGAAGATCCCAGCACCCCAGAAGCACGGCCATCCAGTCAGCTAAGCACACTGAAGTGTCTCCACGTAAGTCTCAGTGAACAAATGACTAACATCAACTCGTTTTTCAGGGACGTAAAACTAAGGCACAGTGAGGCAACTCAACCAGGGCAAAAACAGACATAAGGCAGCAGAAGAATTTAGAGTAGGAGCAAGGGCTGTGAGATACGGACCCAGGACTGCGTTCAAATAGCTTAGCTCCAGCTACTTTAAGTTAACCAGATTTCTCATTTCCTTCCTCCTGCTTTAGGTCACTCTCAGCAGCTTTGGCATGCTTGGGGCCAGCACAGAGACCTGCTGAATTATGGATCTGGGAGCTAAGGGAAGCATCGACCCAAAGGACTGGCAGGCACCTGAATGGACAAAGTGATGCTCTGGGCAGGAGGAGGGAAATGCCATTTCCCTGCTGGCTCCCAGAGCCCAGACCTTACAGACACACAAGGGGACTCAAGCACCAGGAAAACACCTTGGGGGAATGTGAAGAGAAAACCTCAGGGTTGTGCAGCTCTAGCAACCTCACCACGCCACCCCAAACAGATGGTGTCACAGAGGCGTAAGGCAGCTCACCTCCCTGTATATAGCCCCATAAGGGGTAAAAGCAGCACCACAGGACCACTCCCATGCTGGGACCTCAGCCCCTCGAAGCACACCAGGAGTTCCTTCTTTTGGCAGACCTGTGAAGGGCTGGCTACATTTTCCTCTCCCCTTCCTACAGGCGCTGCCATTTGGCACACACAGCTTACGTAGCTGCACGTGCATCTGAGCTTTGCACATCCCGTGTAGGAATGTGTAGCTCAGACACGCAAGATGAACTCAAAGCATAATGAAGAAGAGTGACAGAAGTAGTCCCACATTTTTCAAATCTTTGGCAAGGATTTCAGAAGGCAGGGTGGTCTCTACCCTCTGTTTTCATATGCCAGGACATTTCTCAAAGTGGCTTGTGCTTTAGATCCCATTTACTTCTTACAAACAAACAAAAAAATAAGGTATTTTTCACCAAAACCTGCTGGAAGAGAAATCTATCTATGGAAAGGGGAAGCTGCACCTTGCAGATACACACAGCTGAAGATCTTTTATGTAAGACTCCCCCTGACCGTGTGGAGAGCTGTTAAGATGTCAGATCATGGTTTGTTGCTCTCAGGGACGCTGCTGCAGCACTCAGTCAGAACAAGTTTACGTCTTGCAGGAATTAATTTGTCTGAATAATGTCACCCTGGTTAAACAAAATGTTAGGGAAAATACTGCAGCATTCTGGTGCACCTCCCTGAACTGATGCCTATATATGGGGATTAGCCAGCGTGAAAGGGAGCCTGCTGAGTCAAACTGGATTATAGCAGTATTATTTTATAGAGACAGAAGAGAAGGGGAGGGAGGGAGGAGCTAGGGAAACCTTGCAAATATATCAGCTGTTTGACATGTTAAAGCAAACAGCAGGGACCTGACAATGCTGCCTGCTTACACGAGTGCAGCAGAGCCAGGTCAGCTGACAGCAGCACCCAAAAATAAGTTTTTACCCCTTTTAGCCCTGCTGGCAATCCAGCTCCCAGAAAGCAAGGTGGACTCCAATCCTTTCCTGGGCATCGGGAGATGTGCTGGCTGTGCTCCCACCAGGCACCAGCACCGCCCCAGTGGTGGTGTTCCTCACACGGGGAGGATGTCCCAGGGAGCCGCGCTACGCCTGCCCAATTGCCTAAACAGCACCTAAGGGAGCAGACAAGCTTGCAGACTCAGCTCTCAGAGCCCCTGGGGAGCTGGTGCAGATGGCAGGAAGCGAAAACACACAGGCTTTCAATAAAGTCCCTGAGGTGTCTCCATTTTTCACCACCAGGCATTCACACAACCCATTTATGCGCTGACTGTTCAGTGCTGGCTGGGGACCTGGGGCTGGTGGCCAGTCACAAAGGGGACATGCCCTTGTACATCCTGCTTGCAGAGCTGGATCTGCAGCGTGTTCTTAGAGCGCGCCTGCAGGGCTGGTGTCCGCTCTCTCCAGCAAACAGCTTGACCTTACAGTGACAGCATCAGTTCCTCTGCCCACCTCTCTTTGGCCCAGCAAATATTTACCTGTGCAAAGCAGAAACGCTTCCCCAGGAGAACGCAAGAGCAGTACGGGGGGAAGACTGTGGGCTATCTTCCATCTCTCACTTCAAAATCAGCCCTAAATATCCTACACCTCAGGTCAGTGCTGTGACGAGTGGGACTGTATGAAGGGCCTGAGGGTGGGTGAAGACACCCCGCCCCCCTGCCCCGATCACGTCATTAAAGCACAGACCCTGCTTAGGCACAGAAAAAAAACTCAGATGGGGAGGAGGTGGTGCTTTTCAGGCATAGATGCCAAAGAGAGAGATGCCAAAAGAGGAGGCAAAGCTTGTGCTTCTCTCTTTGTAGTGCTTCTATTTGGCAGTGCTGGCCTTGGTGGACCAAAATCCCCATGCCTGATCCTCCTGGGAAGTGTCAGAGCCTAACAGAGTGTGGTGGATTGTGCTAAAACTTGTGCTTTGCAACACTGAGCTGAAGACCACTGTGGTAGCAGTGGAAAAACACTCCTCCATCCTCCACTGCCCAATGCCAGAATATAAAATGCAATGGTAAGCTAGCCAGAGCTCACAAACACATGGTTCAAAGGGAAAATTCAAATGGATTTGAGTCATGGGAGTACAAAAAAAAAAAAAAAAGATTCTCAAAAAACAAATAGAACATATCAGTCATGTTGTAACTTAGAAAGCCAAAATTTCCTCTCAAAGCCAGCAGTAGAACAGTTTCCAAGATTCCAGGGCGCATCTCTGTCTGGAGCTAATATAGACATTTCTTTAATCCAAGTTCTAAACCCAGCAAAATCCATGGCTGACAATAAGAACCCCTCCTGGCCAGCCAGCGAAGAAATCATGCCACTCCTCCTCAACCCACCTTTTCTCCGCAGGGAGCACTGTAGCCCATGGAGCTGCACACCTCCTGCACCACCATGCCCACCACGGTGCCTGCCACACATCTCCCACGTCCCTTTGCCACCCCCTTTTTGCAGTCGGCAGTATTAGCCATGTGCTTGTCCAAGCGGGATGCTGGAGCAGGCTGGGAGCCCATGGTGGGAGGACGGGTGCAGTCCTGACCCACACCTTCCCAAGGAGCACTCCCATCCCTTCCCTGCCCCTGCACATCCCAAGGTATTTTCTACATGCTGTGGTCTCAGCTGCAGCTACAACAAGACCTCTCCCCCGAGCAGCCTCTCCACTTGCGCCTCCCCTGCATCTCAAAGGAATGTCTGGTTTGGGGTGGTTTTGCCCTCCAGTTGAGGAGGTTTCAGAGCCCTGGTCACTTATCTCCAGGGCCCGTTTCCCAACCACATCCACCTCACAAAGCAGCCTGGGCATACCGCACCTCCACTTTCTTTTCCTGGCTCTGTCAAAGAAAATGGTCCGAAGTGCCTTTTCTGGTGGAGCCAGCCCTGAACGAGGGTGAATTAGAGCATGACTAAACAACGAGGCCACTCGGGAGCTACGGGTAAAGGAAAACCTACTTTCTAGGTACTCAGACAAGGCTTGCCTTAAATACACTGAGCAAGGTGACACAGACACTGGGGTGACTGCAAGAGGGTTGCAGGCAGGGCTGGTTAAAGTGTTCAACCTTGAGAGGTACCAGCGGGTCTCCAGCATCACTCCAAGAGACGTGCATGTCAGACCAGGCCCGCGGCTTGTAGCTAGATGAAGCTATCTGGGAAGAATCCCACCACAGGCATCAGCCCCATTTAACAGAAATTCAGTTGTCTCCAATTCAGATAAGAAATGTGCTCCCTTAAAGAAGTAGTAGTAAAAAACAAAAACCCAAAACACACCACACACACCCCCCCCAGCTCCCTGTGTGTAAACATCAACAAAACCTAAGTTGTTTAATACATTTTGCAAAAATAAAACCAGAATAAATGCCTTGCCTCCAACACATAAGGAACATATTATTACCACATTGTCTTCAGTGATTATTCAAGCAATGCGTTTAAATGTCCAGGGAGAAGAATGTTTGCTAAAATATTGTTATGTAACACAGGGAAAATGACTAATTCTGCCCTTGATCTTTTCATATTTTGCTCCAAGTAAGAGTCACTAGATCTTATTCTCTGGTCGAAGCGGCAGCACGGCCGAATTCTGACCCGATTCCCCCAGTGGCTTTTACAGTGGGCCGATCCTATCCCCTGCAGCTGAGTTACCCCAGACACACTGAGCATAACTGGCTTCTGAATCAGTCCTTCAGGGCTGCACATTTCCAAAGACAGGTGGAACAAACAGTGTACGTTTCTCCATGCTCCCTGCCAACGGAGGTCAGAGATCATTTACTTCCAGTTCCTCATGACTTGCGGAGTCTGGAGCCTCACGCGTATGCCAAGCGGGGATAACTCCATTGCGCAGTGAGAAGTCTACTTCAGCAACTGCTGATTCATGGAGAGAGTTTGCTACATAGATTCCTCCTCTCTCCTCACAGCAGACGAAGAAGTTATTGAAGATCTGTCCTGTGGGTATCCTTATTTCCAGTTCATTTGCATCAAGAACACACATAAAAGACAAAGAGACCTGTCTGATCTTACAGACACCTACTAGAAGCTGCCATTTTCCTATCCTAGTGTAAAAAAAAAAGCAAAGCCAAGCAAGAAAAAAAAAGAAATTTAGGGTGTATAAATGTTCAATAGCCATTCTAAAGCTGTGACCTAATCCAACCTGTACTGGAGTGAAAGGCGTCCTGCACGCACAGAACAAAGGTGGCACTGCCCCTGGGGGGGTGTTCTCAGAAGGGCTGTAGCTAGGGCCGGTAAAAGATATCTAATTTGTACCTTCAGAAATGCCCCTGACTTCCCCCCAAGCTGGAAATTTCCATGGGAAATGTCTCATCCTGACACACTTTTGAGAAGCACCTTGTCACTAGTGGGGAGAAGAGAAGAAAAATCTGTGTAAGGGTTTTCTTCCAAAGCTTTTAGATTCCATTCTCCAAAACATGCAATTAAGATTTTCCTTTTGGAGGACAAGTGGGGTGAAAACAGCAATTCCCAACCATCTTCAGTTGAAATCCATTTCTTTTGCAACTCTGAGTACATGTCCCTAAGTCACTGTAGAGGCAGGGATGGGGTTTAGCTTTCATGGGGCTGTGTTGCCCCATCAGATGATGCATCACAACTTGGGTATCTGCAGTCCTCATCAGGCTGGGACTGGGTTTGAATCCTTCCTATAACCTCCAAGCAGGAGTGTAATGCTATGCACAATGAGATGGGCCGGACAAGTCTAGGTCATATTTAGCTAAGAGTTAAGAGGGAGGAGAGTCATTGAAATCAAGTGTTTGGGATAATAATTATATAATATAATAATAAATATAACAATAATCCAGCTCCTTGGAGCCAAGCCTATTACGTTCTCCTTATTTTCTTAAGGGCTGCCACAGGTAGAGGTTCAATGGCACTCACGAAGCTTTGTCACTGTATTAACCTGTACCAGTGAGATTTACCTGTTTTGCCAGAGAGGCCTTAATTGTCACCCACAGAACACCTCTACAGCACTTCTGTTATTTTTAATTAACAACAGTCAAAGCAAAATTACCAACTCGGTCCCCAGCGAGTCCGACTTGAATCCATGCCCCCTTAGTAGCAACTAAGTCTGCTGTACACGGAGGAAAGTGCATCAACCTGGTAAGGGACAGCAAGGCAGAAAGTCCCTAACCGTACCAGAAAATTTCAGAAGGCAAAAAAAGCTTCTTCTCCCGCTAGAGCATCAGGGCTTATTTTGCAATTAGGAAAGAGGAGATAAAGGGACAAGTGAATTTCCTGCTGTGATGGGGCATTTGCAATATAGTCCCTATAACTACATCTTGTTCCTAGCGGTACCAATCTACACAGTGCTGGGTTATTATGTAGTGTCTTGGACTGCTTGGAGGTAATAAGCATTCACCGAAAATGGACTGCTATTAGCCACCGGCAAAAGCTGATTATAATAGTGCCAGCACTGGAATATGTTTTCCACCCATTTACAAGAGGAGTAAAATAACAGGAGGGGAAAAAAAAAAAGAAATCACATTTGCCAGTGTTTGGAGCGTAGTGTGCTCTACATACAATTATCGAGAGAATGACAGGAAATTGACCCATTTACTCAGAAAAGTTCCTATCGTGTTCTGCACTATTTCATTTCATGCCCATTTGAGAACAAGTCATTTCTCTTCAGGGCAGAAGATAAATTGTCAGCTCGTACACACATCTCTTTTCATTGCCAGGCACAAAAATATCACAAAGAAACATTTCCCTGCCCTCTGCTTAATTTTCTTCTTCTTCATCTTCTCTAATAAATGGCGCTAACTATAAAAGTCAACGGACTGTAAATAAACTCAGTTCTATTCCTACCTTACCTCATGATTGATTTCTGGACATAATGTATTCCACCCACAAGGTCTCTTGTCTGATTCAGCTGCTCTGCTCCGTACCAGAGAAAAATCAGATAACAACCTCGGTGGAATAGCTTTATGTAAAAACAGAAACATTTGGCAACTACAGTTTTCCTAATGGCACACTGTAATCCACGCTACCCTGTGGTTCAGCCCAGCAGACGGGCTGTGTCGGCACCGAGGGCCTGTATCCTGCGCGGGGAGGCTTCAGTGCAGGGCCTGGCTGTGCATTTAGCCAGAGGTGCTGCCAGCACTGCCACGGCGGGAGAAGCACCGTGAAGAGGCGCCGAGGTTACGGGGGTACGTGCGGAATGGGGAAGCCTCGCCATCTTCCCAGCCCTGCCCTTGGACTTCACCTGTCACTCGACCCAACCGCTTCTCTCGCTCTCAGTGCGCTTGACAGAGAGGGCAACAGCAGCAATTCGATCACCCTAACAGAAAATTCACACGAAAAGAAGTAGCCAGGGACCTGAAGACAGCCAGGTCCAGGGGGAGAGGCAGAATGTGCGGGTAAGAAGAAAAGAGGCCATAATGGAAATAGCTACATCTCCACTCTGAGCTCAGGTTTCCGGAGAACTGAGCTTGCTGTCCCTGCTGCTTTCAAGCGACAGTGCTTGGTCTTGGTTAATATCAAGGACATCAATGAACACAGAATTAAACGGCATCCCCAATGGAAGTGCCAGAACTGGGTTGTGCAAGCCGAACGCAGGCGTCTCCCGTGCTGTAGGGGTGGAGAACTGCTAATGTAAGGGTGAGCCTCAGGCACGGAAGAGCCAGCATGGCAGTAATTTTGTACCCCCCAGCTCCAGCCATATCCTTCAAACACCCTTCCAGTCCTCAGCTGTTTTCTTCCAGTTTCCCGAGGTTTAAGTTAGAGCAGCCCAGCAAACCCTGAGCTCATACAACCTCCCCGGCAGCTGGCGTGGCACACCTCAGCTTATCCTCCCGGCCCTCGCTCTGCAGGGTCTAACAACCTCTTTTGTATGTCTGTAGCGCATACAGTGCTGAACACACTGTTCATTTGCTCTAGGGATTCATATTCAATCTGATCACTCACCACAGTTCTTTCACTTGGGTATTAGCTTCCCTGTGCTCTTCCATCCGGGGGCATCATTGCCAGGAGTGAAAATTACCAACCATTTGGAGCAGGAAATGAGATAGGGAAGGGAGCCCAGAGTCGGCACCAGCCTCACTAGTTGCAGCCCTTCTATCCCAGACTGAGAGCAGCAAAACTCATGTTTTGCACAGAAACCAGTCACGGGAAACATTATTCTGACCACAGTTTTGACTATGATGGAGCTATGCAGAATACAAGCTTGGGAAGTGTCTTGCGAAGGAAAGAAGAGCCTTTCTTCACAAACAAGGAAAATTTTCAAGGCTCTGCTAATTCACACCCAGACTACCCCATCCCCCCCAAAATCCCCAACTGTTCCTCAGTCAGGAGAATGGATTAGCAGAGTAACAAAAGGAGGAGTTTCCAGGTCAAGAATAATTTAGAAATTATAGCCAAAACCAAATTGTTTGGGTCTGCTCTTTGTCCCAGGGAAGAGCTGTTTGCTGCTGCTTAGCACAGAGCACAGCTGCCTCTGAGACCCAGAGTCCGCACACACCTACAGGGAACGTGAAGAAGAGGGAGAGAGAAAGAAAACAGCTCTCTGCCTCTCAGTGAGAGGGTTTTGTTCCTCTCTGGCTGACAGCACGAACCTTTGGACACGTGCGAGAGAAGAGCAGAGAGCGTTACCTGCTTGGGAATAGGACTGCTGTTCCCCCCTGTGAGGGCAGCCGGATTCGCTCAACTCCCTAGAAAAACAGTGAAAGCATTAAGAGACACTTCTACCTTCCTGTCTTCATCAGCTGAGGAAAGAATTTCCTGTGGCTAATTACACATTTTAGCACCAAGATAGTGATTGTTCTCTAACTGCAAACATCTGCCTCCAGCCTGGGGTAGAGCCCAGCTCCAACCACAGGACCTCGGGCACTGGCAACAGGCGGTTGCAGGACAGGATGGTGGTCCCGCACCTCCTGCCCAGTGAAGCAGATGCAGTTATGGGAACATGAACCTTGCTGAAGTGGCATCCAGCACCAGAGGTGCCAGCTGCTGACCGAACAGCCTCCCAGTACGTGCCAGCCTCATCCAGTCCTCCTCCCACTCGCCCTCCCTGCCTGCTCAAAGCCCACACAGGCTCTGGGTCTGCGAGTTACCAGGAGGAGCTAAGCTCTTCTCCTAAGGTCAGACTAACGGCCCACCAATCCGTGTATCTGCGGCAATTTTTGCACTGATGGGGTACGGCTCCAGCTTTTCTCAGGTAATGGCTTGCTGCTCATGCACACGCCAGGCTCATGGGCTCACTCTGGTTCCTTAGAAAGTAACCAAATTCTTCTTAACATTCAGAAAAAGACGACAGGGATCTTCAAATGCATGGCCTACTCCCTCTCCTCGCTTCCTATCCCTTTGTTTATAAATGCTGAAGTATGAGCTAAACCTTGACTGCTGCCACAGCCCTGAAGTCGCGTTGATTCCCATACAACTGTGAGAGCAGGGATGTGACCCATCCACCATCCGCGGAAGAGCAAACTCCCTTGCACACAAGGAAATTTATTTCCCAACTCCCTGCCTCACTTCATACATCAATGCTCACCTTCTCTCAACACACACCAAAAAAAAAAGGAAGAAAGGAAACAAATATCTTCCTCTGCCAACACATACAGGCATACACATGCACAAATATTTTGGAAAAAATGAAGAATCCATAGATGGCGGGGTTAGTGCCAGATTTTAAAAATTATTAAACATTATGTACAAAGAAAACATAATGAGCTCCTACGGGATGTAGAAAAAATTACCCATGAATGAGGGGAAAATGGATAACCACTCCTGGGTTTGCCACTGGTGAATTATTTAATAATCACTCCCCAGCAGATGGAATATATTTATCCACCCCATTGGAGCACACTTTGCAATTTATTTACACTGCTTTAAAATATGATTATTTATTTAAAAAATAAACAAGGTATTCACACGGGAAAAGGGAAGTAAACAAGCTAAAGGGAGGGAAAGAAAAGCATCTTTTTAGCTTTTCAGTTAGTTTTAGGGAATTTCCACTAAAATTCATATGAATACGCCTTACT
The DNA here is from genome assembly GCA_013400135.1 of Rhinoptilus africanus. Taxonomy (NCBI): domain Eukaryota; kingdom Metazoa; phylum Chordata; class Aves; order Charadriiformes; family Glareolidae; genus Rhinoptilus; species Rhinoptilus africanus. The sequence continues at coordinate 398,547 of VXBO01008761.1, read as the reverse complement.
TACCTTTGACTTCAAAAATTAGAAATTGAAAAACTTTACTAATGTAGCCAGTCTAGATTCTTCACACAGTGAAGAAGGGGACTTTATGAGACGGTGTCCATGCCTTTATACTTTCACTAATCACATTGTCTGGGGTACCAGGAGTCCAATGCAGCTCCCACTAATGTTTACAAGTATCTAAAGGGTGGGTTTGAGCAGGATGGAGCCAGGCTCTTTTCAGTGGTTCCCAGTAACAGGACGAAGGGTAACAGGCACAAGCTGGAACATGGGAAGCTCTGATCGAATATGAGGAAAAACTTCTTTCTGGTGAGGGTGCCAGAGCCCTGGGACAGGTGCCCAGGGAGGGTGTGGAGTCCCCTTCTCTGGGGACTTTCAAGCCCCGTCTGGATACAGCCCTGAGTGATGTGCTCTGGGCAATCCTGCTTTAGCAGGGGAGTGGGGCTAGATGATCTCTAGAGGTCCCTTCCAACTCTGAAATTCCATGAAATTCCGTGAAATATCAAAGAAAACATTCAAATTAGGATCAATGGGAGCATACCTTAGGCTAATTGGATTTACAGGATCAGCTCCTTTGTCTATTCTAGAGTGACTCTACACCCATGGCCCATCAAATAGCACTTAGCCTTGCCATTTAATTAGCTACTTATTCTAAAATGCAAAGGGTGCCATTTAGCTAAAATTGAAAATGCGAAAGGTACCATTTAGTACTGTATAAGTGCATGAGTATATTGCCTGCTCCCAAAATTAAAATAGCAATTGTGAGCAAAAGTGTACTACTGATAAGCACAGAATGATTTGGAAAACCTGAGGAAAAGTCTGCAAGAGGAAGGAATACCTTTCCCAGACAAATGCCAAGTCATTTCAAACTGAATTCAGGCTTCCAGATTCTCCCTGTGCAAGTCTGTGTGTACATACGGGTACATATTGGCCACGGAGGGGTGCACAGAAACTTCACTGCCCAGCTGGGTGCAGATGCTTTTAGAGCCAGGAGTCATCTGTCAGACGAGAGGTCAAGGGACAGACCCCACAGCATAACACAGCTTTTCATGCTTTGCCCACACAAAACAAAAGACAACCCCCAGCCCAAAATTGCCATCCCCTCATCAAAGAAAAGATCAGCTGCTGTTGGCAAAACCTCTTCAAAATTAGTTTTTCAATAATACGTTGTGATTTTCTTTAAGACCAGTGAAGATTACTTCTAGATCTCAAGCATGAGAGAGTCCCATGCTGAAACCACCGATGACCACTGAAGAGGCAACACTTTCAAAAGTGACTAAAGTATTCTGTACTCAGTAGTTAAAAGTTTCAGTCTCATTGTCCAGAGTGGGTTAGCAAACAAAAAAGGTGCAAGTTCCTCAGTCATTTATGTGCTTTTGAAAGTGTTTCTCCAGGTCCTAAAGATAATTTTTCTCATACCTAATGTAGATCAAAAAATACGTATTTTGTAAAAGATAATACCTTAAAAAAATACAGAACTGAGACTAAAATCCAACTGCAGGCACAGCTGTCAATGCTCTACCAGCTAGCTAGTTCAGTAAAAGGGCTACTCCGTAAATAAACTGTTATAGTGAATGCTATACAACTTTAAAGTTAAAATGAAATACTACAATGCTACTAGTTAAAGAGTTCAGACTGAGAGCAAATCATCATGTCCTCCTTGCTAGGAAGGGGCTCAAACATTAGCAAGTCCTCTCTTGAACTGGGAGCGCTGCGCTTTTCAACAGAAAGCCACACTGACCTCTAAAATCTCAACATCCTGGAAGACTAAAAGCAAGTTCACTGCATATTATTTCTGGAAAGGCAGATATCAGAGTTTAAAAATTGCTTCCACCACAGTAATCTAACCCATGATTACAGACACAAGTACAGATGTGCACCTCTGCTGGGACGCAGACATTACAGGCAAGGGAGAAAAATGCTCCCCTTCCCCCTCCCAAGAGCACAAAATGCAAGTGTCAGATGCCTCATGTGGAGTTATGCACTCATTTATTTTAAAGACAGAAAGGATTAAATACATCTACATAAAGGAAAGAAAAAGTGTTTAAACAACAATAAAAAAAGATTTAGTGGTATTAATAAAGAACTCCCTTAAACCAGCATGTCACCATTAAAGTAATTAATAGGGCATGCAAGACACTTCAGCGGAAAGTGAGCAGTGCTCACATTAGAGCCTTTTAAGTTTTCACATGACCTCAAGACAGACTATGGCATTTCTGTGCAAAAGTACCCTCTAAAACAGAGATGGGGGCATTCAAGTCTATAAAAAGGTGATTTTAAAATTTAACTGATATGGTCTAAGTCTAAAATGCAAAGGTTAAGGGAATATTAGAAGGGCAAGAATTCTATCTGATTAAACTTTTATCCGAAGTGACAATAAAATGTTCAAAATGAATTAAGGATTTTATTAACAGATGCAGAAGCTCTATAAAAGAGTTTGAAATCTAAGTAGCAGGGAGAAGAGGTTTTATGGGTTTGGGTTTTTTTTTTTGCCTGGATGGAGGTGATATTGCTATAAAACTTTAATCTTATTGCCATGCCACAGTGAGAGTAAACCTGTCAGAGGTAATAGAGCAAATCAGGACTGCCTTCTCTTCCTTCTCTACGTTGCAAGGCCCTCTTTCCAGCATATAAGTAAGAAAACATATAGTCCACGCATGGCATTGATACTATAGGTGACACATGTAGATGGGTTACACGCTAGTGATTCACCTGGACTTTTGCTGGTTGCAACAGTCCCAGGGTGGCAAGTACAGGCAGGTTATACGGACCATTCCAAATGAGTAATAAGCAAAAATCAGTGCTATGCCACCAGGGACTCCTCAGAACATTTCAGCCTCTCCAAAATGGAATTAACTATTTCAGGACTGTTTCAGATATTTTAGTTGTTTATTGGTACCTTTGTGTAATAAGAGGATCATGCTAATTTCTGAGCCCGTGAACAAATGCATTTCACTACCTTAGAGTGATTAAGTTCAAGCCAGCCATAAATCTGTGGAACAGGATAAAATACAAGACTTCTGTGAAAATTATTACTAAAAGCGGGGCATATATTACTTAGAGCAAAGCTCGGCCCCATCAGGGCAGTTTAGGCTCAGCAGCATTTACCAGCCATGATTTAGGCCATCACTAATTCGTCCTTCTGCCTTGCTGCCGCTAAATTCTGGCAACTTGGTTGCCTTGGTGATGGCTGCAGCGTCTGTGGCAGATGCACTGGAAGACATCTTCCAAAGTGGTTTGGCGTTTTGGGGAACTCTTGAGCCTTCTGCGTGGCAGGGGTGCTGCGGTGGCCATTCCACCACCCTCCAACCCATCAGTGCCAGCAGCGGGAACAAACTGGTTCCCAACCTGCCCCAGTCCCACACTGCATCCCCCACGCAGGGACCTAGGGCTCAACCTCTCACGCTCCCTGCAAAGCCCCATCATGTGCTACAGCTGCTTGTACTTGCTGCTGAGGAGCAAGCCCAGACGGCAGCTTCAGGGATGCCCATATCCTTCTTTTGCCCTACACTACCCAGGAGAAAAGCACAGCTCCTAAGAGGAGCAACCGACTGCAAACTGCCAGAGAGACTGGGATGTCAAACAAATATTTTTCTCTTTACAACAGAACATAAATATTTGGCAGCAAATTTAATTTAAAAAGTCTGAAAGTTACTCAAATAGAGTGGAGAACGTTGCTATGATGTTCGTTTGCTTCCTAAAATATGACCAGTCACAGATGGCTTGCTGCAGGAAATATTAAATAACTTTAAAAAGTGTCATCTGGCTTTAACACAGATTGCATTTACACAGATACCTCTGTTGGTGGAAAGCCAAGATGGTGTATTGGTTTGAACACGTCCTTAAACAAAAAACTGCATTGTTAGGAGCTAATGAAAATCTCAATCCCCGATAACATTCAAAAGTTAGTTTACATTTCAACACTGGGGTTTCCCCCCCCTTTCTTGCTGTATTTCCCTTCACAAGCAAGGGAAAATACCCAGGTTTGGTCAGTAGCAACTTTTAGGTTTTGGGCACCATAACAGTTATTTATTCAGACTTTCAGAGCAGTTTGAGAAAAATACCTACGTAAACAGCATTAGGTAACATGAGAATCTGAAAACAACAAAAGGCCACTTCATGTTAGAGTCAAATAGCAAGGACGTAAATACAATGAGCTATCGCATGTTAGCAAGACAATAAAAATCAAAACAATACAAAGATCTTTTCCAATTCCCAGTGTCTACAGAAACACATTCCTACTGTGCCTGAAGAAGCCTATCAAATCCCTGCTTTATACCTGACACCAAAGACGTTACAAGGGTTCTCAGGTTGGTTTTCTTCACTGTTGAAGCTCAATTTTTGACAACAGTGAAACATGGAAACTTTGGGAACATGGGCACATAGCATAAAGACTGCCACCAGTTTCTGATTCCCTGCACTTACTGCACTGCCTCAGGGAGCTGGGTGGCAAGTCTGCTCAGAAGGTTGCTGTAAAAAACCCACACGGTGCTTCCATGTCAAACATTTGCCAGGGAAAAGCAGGGGCAATGCTCTGTGGATCTCATCACTCATTTTAAACCATTCCGACGCCCCAGCAGCTCCACGCTCGCCGATGCGCACGGTGCCATCGCTGCCTTGACTTGTACCATCGGTCCTCACAGGGACAGGCACAGACACAGGGACCGCCGGTCTCGCTGGCCACATTAACCACCATGCTCTCTGCTCCCATGAAAGCTGCTGCCTACCACTGCACAATAATCTCTTGTCCCCAGCAAAAACTACAGCACCAGAGTTAAGCTGTAATCTGGTCTTCCTTCTGCCCAAAATACTCCAGTGGATGATCTACCTCTTCTGTCAATATTGTACTTGGCCCACAGCTTTATAATCAATGCAGCTGAGAAGCAGCAACATACTTGGAATTTGCTTTGACCTTCCCTGAGCACCAAAAACTCACCATACTCTTAGGATCAATAAACTTTTTCTCCTGTCATCATTCGTGCTTGTCGAGCTTTCCCTAGTTTGTTGTTTCTAACCAGAGATCTCCCAAGCCCACTGGGGTTTGTGTGTGTGCGCTGGCAAGTCAAACGGTTTCCTCTACTGCAAACAAACATTGCAGGCAGGCAAACTGCTGTCCTGGAGTGAAGAAACAGAGGCAGGACGCTAGAGGGAGGATCGACTCACAGACGGAGCTTTTGCCAGAGCAAATTCCTTGGAGTGTGGCTTCACCAAGGAGACGCTGCAGTGGCACCCTGCAAACGCCCGCTGGCCTCCCTGGCGCTCAGGCTTGGAAATCGCTGCCTGGACTGAAGTAAGAGGGCATCTGGAATCACAGAGCGAGGGAGACAAGACCTTCTGTTCTCTGCAAGGCTGCTAAGGGGAAATCATACCTGCTAAATCCAAACACCTCCCTCCCAGGACAGATTCAGCTCTCTTACTGGCAGGTATCACAGCCTGGCTGCAAGGCCTGTGCTTTCCCAGCAGCTCTGCTAGCGTAGGATCAGCAGTGCAAAATAATAAAAAAGGTTTGCTAAAGATATTAACCCCGTATTTACTTCAGCGAGTTCTGCTTTTTTTTTTGATCTCGGTATACTGTGCAGCATTTTGACATCACTGCATTAGGAAGGACGGAGCAAACTCAATAATACATGGATCTGATGGAAACACACACCTAAATTACAGGCCCTGTTTCAAACAAATCACAGCCTTTCCAAAATAATTGTCTTCAGCAGTTTGAACTGACAAATAACTATGCAGGGTTACAAGCAAGCAGTAGGACTCATGGAAGGGAACACTGTCATGGTACCTGCCACCCTCCTGGGTTTTCCAAGAGCCCTCACTCAGCTTTCAGTTGCTGGTTCATATTCATGCCCAGTCCCTAAACAGCAGTGGTTTGAGGAGGGGAAGAAAAGAAAGGTGGCTCCTTCACTTGAAGACCCTTGCAGGATGAAGCGGGCAGAGCACAGGGACATGGAAGACCTGAGCTGTACGCTGCAGGCTGTGCTTGTGGTCCTGCACAGGTCACCAGAGCTCAGAACTGAAGGAAGCAGGGATAGAAAATACCCCTGTGTCTGCCCTTGTCTAGGGAAGGCTTGACTAAATCTTAACTGTTCTTTACAGACGTTTGCCCCACCTGCCCTTCCAGCAATGGAGATCCATACCCTAAACAAACTGCATTTAGTCTCCCTGGGGTCAGTTCTCTATGTGCAATATGGAGGCAATGCCACTGCCTTTCCCCCAGCTTGCCGCTGTACCAGGAAGGTTTTTAGAGGCAGAGGGTATTTCCTGTCATTCACTGACACACCACAAAGAGATTATTAGTGCTACCTCTAGATGCTACTCAGGTAGCAAAGGGTGAGAGCAGCAAATAGTTTGCAGAGAAAGTGGTGAAGTACAATTGAAAGAAAAGCAGAGTTGAATTCTACAAACACCAGACGTGGCTTGCCATCTGATACCCAGACCGCAAAGGAGGAAGATTTTCCCACTACTACAAAGGTGCTGGCGTGTAAGACTTCATTCTTTCCTTATAAGCTGTTTCTGCTGGCTTTCAAAGCCAGACAAGAGTTGGGCTATGTTGTAAAGGGAAATCTCAACACATAGCTGGAAGTTATTGCTAAATGGACTTCACTTCCCCTCTACTAAGCATCATCCATAAGCAGATGTATAGCCAGGAATCATAAAATCCCTCTGCTCCTGCAGAAAGAGAGACTATTTCCTTCCTAAGAATATACAGTTGGTCAGTGGAATTCACCTGCGGGGTGAGAAATTCCCTGAACGGCAGCAGCTAGTCCTTCACAGTATCATCTTATTTCAGTTGCGCTATGAACTCCCCTCGCAAAGTTTCCCACGGTATAGGTTTTTTCTAGATTATACATTTAAAATCAATACTTAGTTCATATAATCAAACATGAAAAATGCCTGAAATTATAAAAGCGTGAGGCAGAGACAAGAAGACAACTGAAGTTGTTATGTCTGCCAACACATGCAGGAAGAAAGATCTGGATTCTAGCAAGCCACCACAAAAGTCCCAAGCAAGACCAGGTGTGGAAGAGGAGTTTCCACCTAATAAGGACACATTTTTAAAGATGGACCATGGAGAGGAGTGGGAAATAATCAATCCGTCCCTAGAAAAACTCTGAGCTACCAAGACATCACTGAACTAGTTAATTGGCATTTCATGCCCAATCATCCAACACAGATGTATCTATTAAGATACTGTCTAGCACTATGGTGACTTTTCCAAAAATATCCCCCTCATAACGCTGTTATCATGGTAGCATCGAGTTGCTTTACCTCCACGATCCACAGCTGATCTTCTAAAGCAACACTCGGCTCAGCCTTCTGGTGAAGTCAATTATCCCAAGGTGTGGCCTGATCCTGGCTATCAACTTCAATCAGGTGCATTCGCAACAGCCAACACCACAACGGCAAACAGCAACTGTAGGATGAAAACAGGGTGCACTACCCCTTTAATCCCATCAAGGGATTTCGATCGGGTAGCCGAGCACATCCTGCTGCACTGAGAAAAAGAGTGATTCCATCCTCTAAGCTATCTCAGTAGACAAGTGGGTGGTCTCACTCAGAGAATCCCCCGCCAAGGTGAGTCCAGTGCAATTCCTGGCGGGGCTCATGCTCTCATATCTTTCAAGAGCACTAGGAACTTTTTCTCTTACAGACTTGGTTTGCAGATTTCTTGTCCTGTCCTTGTTGGACCGTGAGATGAATTGGCCCCGTCCTCTTTGATATGAGCCTCTGACTCTCCACCGAGGAGTTCCTATACAGCGTACCTCATCACCTCATGGTTTGCTTTCTCCCCTTTCTTTATAATTCCAGCTTAGAAAGGGGGTCATTGACCCTGTCCCCCTACCACAAAAGAACCTTTTCCTCCTGTCTAGTGACAAAATAAGAGGCATGACCCAACGCCTACAGCAGCTGGTAGGCTACTGAAAAAACAGAAGCAGGCTTCAAGAGGGTCAGCTAAGTTCAGTATCCGTCCCAGTTTTGATGGGAGCTGCTTCACTGACATTCCTTCACACACACATTTTTTTTTACCTCCTAGACTCAGACTCCTGCAAGTTCCAGGTGCAGCTTATGCAATAGCACCCCATCCTCCTCTATTTTATGTCCTGATCACAAGACCATTTACCACTCAAAATCACAACGCTGAGCTTATGGGCAAGCTTATCCCCAGCTTCCATCTGAATTTTTTATATCAACTGATGCTGGGTGGTATGAACAGAAAGGGCTGTTGCAGGGATTTATTCATCTTTCAGTTTTACAAATGATGATCAGTTTACCGGGAATGACAGTCTTCACTTGCCATGGTTTTTTTTCCAAAGAAGTTACCATTTGGACCTAGAGTAGCTAAATTATCAAAGCAACTAATCAATAGGACTAAAACATGCCTGTAAGGCAACCAAAACTCTGGACCTGTTTTGTGTCTGCTGTGGGTCAGAGACATGCAGGGCAGGAGCTCGGTGCCCCCTCGAGCTGCATCTCTCCGCCACGGCTGCCGAGACTTAATGCTTTGGGATCCAGGGGTGACAGGCTCAGCTCCCTGCTGCCCATGACTCAGGCGGGAGTGCCGGGCTGAAACTAGCAACACCAGCTTTTTTCTAGAAGAGGATTGAAGGAGAGCATTGATCTCAATGAAATATTTAGAGGGCAGAAAAATTCCACCATGTAAAGAGTGTGTGACTTCTCTTTAGCTTATTTTATATTTTTGTTCCAGTTGTCATTTTGAATTCAAACTCTTTGGAAAGCAGGCATAATAGTCTTAATGATCCCATTGAGCAGTTTAAATTCAAATTGTGGAGCACTCGCAATACCATGCTGGCAGCACTTTCCATAAATTACTCTCAAATTCAATACGTTGCTTGACAAAAACAAGAATAAAGGGGTTTTTACTTTAAAAAGAAGAAAACTTGTATCATAAAAAAAAATCTTTAAATTATAGTTTCTCTTTTCTGGTCCAATTTAAATTGTTACATGGTAGTTAAATTAGTGCTGTAATCTCTGCTTACAAATTGCAGAATTATTTTTAAAAATAGATGTAACTCTACTGCAGGGATCAACCTCACATTTTAAACCGTATGTGCTGGAGGTAGCTGCTCTCGCAGAGCTTTCAACCAACGAGACTCGCGTGTGCACACGGGGTGAGGTCCTACAGAACCAGTCGCACTGAAGCCGACAGCAGTTTCACCAGAGGTTTCACTGAGCACAAATTGTTTCAACACCAATATTTCAGAATGATTAGCAAATTCAAGCTTTCCCAGGATGCTCCGTGGCATAAGCAACTCTAATCATACCATTTCCTAGTGTTCTGGTCTGAACTATCTTCTACTAAACAACAGCCTCTGATGGGCCAGAAAGTTTGAAGCTAGCAAGAGAAAGAAATCTTGAAAATATGGGGTTTTTTTCCTCACAAAACAATCAGGGGGAAAAAACGTGGAGCACTACAATCCTGAGTTTAAAGCTGGGGAACGTCAGCGATCAGGGCATGACTTCCACGCACAATTCTTCCCCCTTCGAGCACTTACGCAGCTTTTGCATTATGGCAAGATAAACCTCAGCCAGCAAAATCCTTTTAAGCATTCATTGGGGTAGGGTTTAAGGGCATGTCCTCAATATCTCACAGTGCGCAGCAGAAACAGGAAACCTCGGTCCCTGGGTCTCCACAGGGCTCTGCAGAGCCATACCCACCATCCTCCCCCACTCTAGCTAGACAGACAGACATGAGATGGTTTCTCTCCTCTCCTTCCATCACTCATCATTTCTAGCCCACCACTTCTCTGAACTCTCCTTCACCCGACCCTGACTATTTCTGCTTTGCTTGGTTAGTTATTTCCACTTTCTCGTCCCCTTCCCCATCGCACTGTGGTCCTTCCCCAGGGCCCAGCAGTGGGTTGCATTGGCTTGGACAAGACAGAAGAAACCCTCGGAGCCCAGGAGCATCTGCACATCTTGCTGCTTTCCACACTAACCGCAGGCACTCAGCACCTCTCAGCCCTCAGCGTTTATCTCCAACTGCCAACCACCGGGCTGCCAGGAAAGGGGATAAAGAATGGAGGAAAATTTCCATGTCCCAGAGAAAGTCATCAGGACATCAAAGAACATCCCATTCACAAAACAACAGCATCACTCTTGCCAGACCGGTGTGTCTGGTTAACCTTGTGTTCAGTCCTTACGATAATACAGGATTTGGAAAGCAGACAGCTGGCACTGCTCTAACATCTCGCTCTTCAATCTTTTATAACAACGGTTCCACTGATATTACTCTTAACCTTTTCTCTGCACTGAGCCCACTGCTAAAACCTCTTCAACTACTTAGAGGAAGCAAACCAAATGTTTTTTGTAGTAATTTGCCCTGTAAGGGAGGGGAAAAGTATACTGATAACACACTGCAGACACAGCATTCATCACGTGTACGCTGGTTGCACTGGAAACCCTACCGTGATTATTTCAGATGTTACTTGACTGTTGTAATGACTCGGAGACATCTGTCTCCTATTAACACTTTATTTTTTACAGTTGCTTTTAGTTCAGAAGTGTCTTAATGGAGAAGACTGGTACTCTTTTAAAAATAACATCAATAATGAAAGAATCCTTGGATGCAGAGCAAAACCAGCAAACGCATTGGCAACAGAACTCGCTGCATTCATAAGATGTAACAGGAAATGACAGTGACTGGCTTTTGGGTGGGGGGATTTTTGTGTGAAAGAAATTAACCGTGGCACTCAAATTACCATTAGGAAAAATATATTTTTTTAAACAGGTGATTGATCTCCTTACATGTTAATTCATACTTTTGGGGAATTTCATCTTAACTGGGTCACTGATAAATAAAACCAGAAACAAAAACAAAAAACAACCCTTCTGCAGGCTATTTAGGCTTGGTATTGACTAGCAAGTAATTAAATACAGCTCTTCGCAGTAATCTTAATTATGGCTTCACTCTACCACAACTAAGAAGTCACATAATAAAGTGAGAAGATTAGCCAATTCTAACTGTTGAAAAAACATGTATTTTTATTTTTGCACATAGTCTTTATGTGCGTACAGCCACAAGTCACACAAGGGAATTATTAAAAAAAAAAATCAAAGAATTCAGGAATTTATGTATTACAAACAGAAAATACTATAGTTCATTTTCTTTATATAAATGAAGCATCTTGGCCTAATGGCTTGCACAATAAGTCAAGAGTTTTGGACTTGGGGAAATGGGGATGTGTGCTAGAAATCAGCGTGAATTAGGTAAACCAGTAAACAAGCTTCATTGAATTACTCAGATTTATACCAGCTGAGAATCCTGTTTTCTCAGCTGTCCACAGCCATGGATTAACTGTGCAATCTTGGGCTAGTCGCACAGGCTCCACCTTTCATGGGAATTCAGGTCCACAGGAATCTGAGTCTGGGTTCTTCAGTCCCATTGATTTCCTACAGAACCTGGGCTCCAAGCATCCAAGTTATTTTCTGATAATGGGACTTGGGGAAGCTCCAAAAAGAATTAAAAAAAAAAAAAAATCAGAGTTCACAATTCAGCAAAATCCTTAAGCACAGGCTAGATTTTAAGCAGGTCATTAACTTTCCTTGACTTCAGTATGACCACATCACACATCTAAAGACAAAAGCATTCACATTGTGCCTCAGCAATTTAAGGGCCCCCAATCCATTTGCAAGAACAACGTGCAAGCCTAGCTCAGGCCCTCAGTGTACTTAGGCACTCATCATCCTACTGAAGCCAGTGCAGACCTCATTTCATTGAAAAATCAATGAGCCATGCTCTACAACACGAATTCCTGGGGCCTAAAGCCAATAGCACGGCAGGTGCCTACATCCCTTTTACATTTGGCTTTGGGCACAGCAGAATCCTGAGCTTTCTGAGTGATATCAAGACTTAGTCTCCCAACACTTCTTTCTTCCACATGTAAGAGTTTAATGTGTGCTTTGGTGGTGGGGTTCCCCCCCCCCTCTTTTATCTTTGCTGCATCAGGTTGCCAGACCCCTGCTCTCCATTTCCCACTCACGGTACCAGCTCTCCAGCTACACACACGTCGCCCCATCAGCGTCACCATCCTTTCCCCTGCTTCTGCAGCAGCAGATGGATCCAGACGTGTTTTGGGTTAAGTCCATAACCAGGTTTTTGTGGACTGCATGGATAAACATTTAAAGGCCCCTTCTGGTTATATAAAAGAAAGCTATTAAACGTTTACTCTTTCCTCTGTACTTGGAGCTGCAAAGCTGTATCACAGAACGTACAAACGCAGATGCAACCAGGCAATTATCATTCCTTTATCCCTTAAATAGATAGACGATAAATTTGAAAGAAAACGAGGAACAGAATCCTTCTCCCCTTCCTTTTTTATCCTTTTATCTCCCAATGTAGGAAGTTTACTGAACCCTTGCCAACGATTCACTCAGGCTAATGAAGTGTATAAGTAATGGGATTAAATAATCTTAAACCATTACTGCAGTGGCTAATGCAGATGTTTTCCCAAACTAAAGCAGATGAGTGGTGAAGAATGTGTGCTTGATTTAAAAAAGAGGAAAAGAAAGTATCAATTTGCAAGCAGATGAAGTCACATCCAGCCTGAAGTCAACTAAATGTATAATTCCAGTTCCATAAAGTTACTCCAATCATATTACGAATGCACCTTCCTAAAGTCAGCAGTGCTTTGCACATGGTCAAACTTGCCATGAAACTAACCTTAAATTTTTTATGGTGCAATCATTTTAGTGCAAACAAAAATGGAATGGTTTAAAAGGTACATATTCCGTCAAAAGATCATTTAGTTTTTAAGAGCCAATTAACAAGGCCCATACATCACTGCCATTGCAAGTAAAACAAAATCATCTCTTCTTATATTCAGTATTTCAGCAATAATCCCACTGCAAAGGCTCTGCAGAAACAAAAGGAATAATGGGATACTGGTGGCATTTTCAGAAATGCATATTATTGCTTTAATTATTATTGTAATGACAGAAGCGTCAAGAAAAGCATCAATTTTTACTTTCAGAAGTGCAAATCTGATTCCAGAAGGACCTCAGGTCCAGTGTTTATAAAAACTCTAAACTGGGTGTTTAGAGAAAGACCTATCAATGCTTTAAGAATGTTTTGGTGCTTTTCTTATTCTAAATTACAAAGACCATCCCTGTATACTGTATGCTAAGGTCGCACCAAGGTGAGGCCTCAGGCATGTTATGTGATGTTTCTTTAATTTGCAACTGTACCACTGGTTCCAACTCTTAAAAGGTGCAGCTCCTCAAAGCAACTGTTAATTGTCTGCTTTATGAGCTCGTTGGAGGCATGAAATGAAATTTCAGGGTAAGGTAAGCTTCAAAAGACATCAAATCCAAAGTTCAGTAGAAGGACTTCGATCAAGCAATGCAAAGGTCTTGATTTTACAAGTTTTAGTGCTATCTCGCATCCCACCTCCTTATTCTTAGTGGGCACCAGTCTGTAGGCATTTTGGTATCAGGTTTCTCAACACAAGAAGCTCCCTACAGAGGTGCGATAATCACAAAAAGCAACTCTTTCCCCTGCTTTGGCCACTTCAGTTGAGAGACAGGTTAGACCAGAAAACAGAATCCAGGAAACTGAAATGATCACAATTCTTCTGAAGACCACAGAAAAACTGTTGCCTACGGTACTGCCATGGGATTGTTAGGTTTTAACCGTAAGGCAACTGTACAGCAATGAAAGGAATCAATGCTTCCCATGTCTGTGCATTAAAAACGGAGTGCAAACAAGAATGGGTACTTACAATATAGCAGGGTTCACAGTAGGCTTTCTTCTCCACTGCGTAGAAAGGCTGTCCCCTCAGCTTGTTGTTGCACATCATGCAGGTGAAGCACTCCACATGGAAGACCTGGTCCATGGCCGTACAGCCAGTGCCTTCCCCAACAACATTCTCCCCGCAGCGGGCACAGCGGCCTGTCACCAAAGGGAGAGGACACGAGTCAAAGCAAGCTCCTGCTCTCCGCTCAGAGGAGGTCCTCCCACGCGCCTGTGCACAGTGGGTAAGGGGGACACAGCAGCGCAGTCAACAGACGAGCAATTCACGCCTCTGCAAAGACCCAGCACCACTGGACAGCCCTCCAGTGCTGGCCCATAGGAAAACATCGAGAGAGGCTCGAAGCTGGCTCTGAAGGCTGCACTGATACCAGTTCTACTACTGCTAGCCAGTGATCATCGTAGGGAATGTGAGCCCCAGATGCCAGCCATTGGGCTATTTTCTGACCCAGCTATATAGTCATCTTTAGCTTCTCAGTTAGATGGGATAAACCTGTGCCTAAAGCCTTGCCTCCACATGAAAGGATTCCGTGGTAGGATGCCTCCTAAAGCTGCCTGGTGGCAGCACAGTTGTTACCATTTAACAGTTTTTGCTTGTACAGCTTAAACCAATTCCCTCAATGGAGCCAATTATACTGGCAAAAGCGTAAAAAGTGAAATCCTTTTGCCAGTCTAGCAGGATCAGTCCTTGCACTCTTGCTAACGTGATGATGCTGAGCTAGTTGATATTTTAAATAAAAAGTAGTAGCTAAAGAATGAGTGATTAAAAAGAGTGAAATATCATCTCTTACATGGAAAACTGACATTTTTTTTTTCTGTTTGAAGATTAATACAGATTAAGATATTGTGTCTATTTAAAGCACAGAAACTATTGCTCAAGAAACTGACTTGTGGATACTTATCCTTACTGTCCTTCGAGAAAGGTATATCAGAAGCTGCTAGTAAAGACTCTTAAGTAAAGACAAGCCCTAAGAGCTCTGTCTGTTTCTGAAAGAGGTTCCTAATGACACATACAAATGGGGTTTTGGGTGGTTTCTTCCTTCTGAGAAAGAGGGTTTCTCTGATCATGAGAAAGACATTTTCCTAGGGAAAACTGGTGCAAAGATGATGGAAGAGGGAGGGTGGAAGGCACACCTTTGTGATTTTCCTCTGCCGTTCATTTGAGTTCTAGAAAATGGAGAAAGCCCATGCAGGTCTCACGTCCCTACCCAGCAATCAGTGTTGAAAATAATTAATGCACAGAGTCATGGAAAGTATTGAGGATAACCTCAGCCACCCTACGCAGGAGAGCCCCACTGGAGGCAACAGAGCACCTATGGTCTGGGACTTTGTCCCACTCAAAATGGTGTTCTCCAGTTTGGGAATAATCGTGTTGTTCCAAGTTTTGGGACCCTGCACTTCTCCTTCAAGGCCCTATGGGCGGACTGATGTGGTTGCTGAGGGTGGGAAGGAAGGAAAGGGAAGCAAAAGTTGAGGTGCAAGCAGGAAGGCAGACTGAATTCAAAACAGAATTACTCATAAATGTATATATAAATAATATGTCCCTAATAATAAATAATCCAACAACAATATGATGTTCTCTCATACCATGGTCTGTGTTTATTGTCCTGTTCAAATACTGCAAAACTTCCTAAAAGACTTGGAACATGCCTCATCTTCCCAATAGAAGGGCTGCTGTCCTTGCGTAGTGCAACATCAGTGTCCCTGCACTCACGACTTCCTTCCTGTCTGTCCCACACTCCAATAGGCTACATCGGGAACAAAGCGTGTAAGCTACTTTTGGATCCCTCAGGATGCGGCAGGATGATATATACACACAGTTGAGATATATTAGGAAAGCTTGGAAAAGAAGCCAGATCATTTCAATTTGCTACAATGGCATAACCGTAGCTGGCATTACACAGGACAGGCAGTTCCTGACTCAAACAGTTCCCAGTCTGAGCAATGTGGAGAGAGAAGTCACCAGATAAATCCAGACAAGCCTGGAAACCCCCCCAGAAGGAATTAATAGTGTTGTTTTTATACTTGACTTTCTTTAGCACTTGTTAGTAGCATTTTGATTCACAGTGTTGTGCTTTAATCACTCCACTGTAACACTTCTTGTGAAGACTCCTTCTTTTACAAGCAGAGAAGGAATGCAGGGTTCCCAGCGTGGTGGTGAGGCTACAGAGCGTGGGGGAAGAATGGAAAAAACCATGAGGACTAGGAAGAAGAAGAAAAAAAACCTCCCACAAGGTTTTTGGAGAGAACCACGGGAGCGTTACTGCTGTGGGAAGGAGGCAGAAGAAACCCACTGCATACACCAGAGGAGCTGCACAGACAACAGGAAAGCACCGCTTGGTCCTGCGTGTGGACAAGCCCAACCGTGTGCAGGGGCCTTCTCCAAACTGCTCGTGTAGCTGGGCTGTAATATGAAGAGACGTCTGGGGAGCAGTTAATATCTCTATATATAAAACATGAAATTGAAAGCCATTAGTGTATTACTTTACACAGTGTTTTTCCAGAGGGAATATTCCGCTGAAGAATTTATTTTCCCTGGTGTGCCATTCTGTGATCATCCGGTATTATTTTTATGAGGCATTTGGACATGGAATAATGTAGTGTCTATGCAAACACTTCTCAGCTTTCTTTGTTAACATCTGAGTAGAACATGTGGGAATCTTTTCTCCCCCTCCTCTTCTCACATTCATAATTTAGCCAGCTCTTGTATACTTCAACACTTATCTTCCTCTTTGACCAAGGCATCTCTCCGTTTTCTGAAGAAGCTGTCTTTATGTAGACGAGACTTCTGGCCGTACTTCTTGTGTCAGGAGACCTGGGTCTGTTCCCTAACTCAAATATATAATCTTGTAATCTCTGGCAAATCACTCGGTGCCTTGGTATCTCTGTCTGTCTTTGAGCAAGGGGCATAAAGACATCTTCCCTGCCTCCCAAAGGTGCCCTGAGGCTACATTCCTGTGCGGCTCTGAGGCATTCCCCAGCTACGTTGCTGGTGGCCAGGTACGAACCAAATTGCTGCACAACATAAGTCTTGGCCAATTTCTCCCCTTCAAGTTGGTATTTCCTTAGGCTTTCCTTCCTCTTTCTGGGTTTTTCCACAGAAGATTCCCATTCAGGCAGCGACAGACTTAACCCATCTACATTTATGAGAAGTCCAGCTTTGGCTATTATGTACACAGACAGAAATGCTCCTGTAAACTCTCACACAGGAAAGCTCAAAGAAAGCTTCCTTTTTCATAATTTTATATGCAAATTGTAACATTGTGGCCTGGAGCAAACCGTGTTTTTCATGAGACATGGCCACTCCAGTCAAAATCAAAACACAAGCTCTGTGCCTAGCACCACCTCCAACTGACTCACTCGCCCGAAGGGTAAAAGCAAGTGAGCCAAAATACTCAAATCCGGGAGCTTACAGTTGGGTGGCTGGATCCACGTAGAGGCAGGCGGGCAGACACACGGCCGACCTGGCTCGCAGTGATGGGGCGGTTGGAAGCTGCACCTTTTGCAGACTTTGGTGCAATCTGCATCTCACAAGATTTGTCAAAAACCAGGTGGCTTCCCCCAGCTCCTGCGCCTCGCTCAAATTTGGTCAAAAATGGCTCTTAGTTTCAAGTGTTACTGGTGAGGGAGGAACTGCCAGACAGACAGGCACACGCACACGGGCGGTGGGATTGCACAAGCCTCATTTCCTTGGAAAACCAGAAAAACCCCACTAAAAACAATGTATCTATCATTATGTCTGATAAAAACAAAACAAAGGTCTGCTTTTCCTGTGTGCCAATTACCAACGTGAAGGTATTTGTGGTCGGACTCACCACAATTAAGTGCCCACACATGTTCCCCATTTTAATATTTTCACACTGGTTGAAATAGCCCAGTCCGTTGTGTGCAGAATACCCGCGAGTGAATACGGAACAAGTTGCACTGCTTATTGGGAAAGAAGTAGCAAAGGCAAAGCTTGCAAGACTCACGAACAAACAGATTGCACAAAAAAGATTACACAAATAATCTAAGAGAAAAATAGCAGGCAGCGTATTACAGTAGAAACATAGAACAACGTGACCCGTTTGCTTCCCACAGAGACAAACAGCACTTAAAAGGCAGCTTAAAGACAAAGGACAAAATTAGTACTAAACTGCATGAAGATGAAACTATGTCATTTCAACATTCTTCTTTTGCCCCTTCAGCCCTTTTTAGCTCATTTTTCAAGATAATTTCAGCAAAACTAGAAGGTAATGCGCTGGCAGCAAGCCTGGGAGGCTGGAGGCCTCTATTTCTGCATGAAAGAGGGTTCATAACCTTGGCCGTGACCTTTCTTCAGCCTCGCCTGGCTGCCACGTGTTGGTCCTGCCTTGGGGGGACACACAGAGGTGCCCACGGAGGCTTCCCCACTGAAACTGCTGGAAATGCCATCATTACTGAGTGGATCACGAGGAAACACTTCAGCAGCTGAAAGGAAATTATCAGCTACTCTACTTTATCCTGAAACCTCCTCATTTGCGGTCTTCTGCTGTATAAAAAATTTGAAACATTGTGAATCTGAAGGAAGAGGGGAAGGGAGGAGAGGAGCTCGTGTTGCTCATGATGCCATGTTTTAACTTCTCATTATTTTATTACTATTAGTACATGCTTTCTGCATATACCACCACAGATCCCGGCTGCTCAGATTGTGGGTCAGCCCCGTTGTGTTGGGTCTGGGACGAACACAGAACACGAAGAAAGGCCCGACTGCAGGACTTCACAATCCAATAGAAGCAGTAACAACTGGGCATAGATAGGGAATACAAAGAAGTAATCAGACAAAAGCCATCAGCAAGGAAAATTGTGGTCTCAGCACTCCCAATGTTTTACTGTTCACAAGGAGTCTGCAGACAGCCCAGCAAAGGAAGAGGGTAAGGAAAAATTTGAAAGAGGATCTGGAGGGATTAATGGGATGCTTCTGAGGAAAGGACAAAGATAGCACAAAAGGGACCGTAAGTGCTTGAAGACTGAACATAGACACCTGCAGACGGGAAGGATGAGTTGATATGTCACTGGGTGGGAACGGGTCATGCAAGTAAAGACAAGAAGCTTCTGTTTGAGATGATGCAGAAATGAAACCAGAGGAATGATCCAGCCTAAGTTACAAGTTAGAGATTTCTGCAGCTGCATTCTAGTTACGCATGAACAGGGAGAAATTGCATTTTTAGAAACGGATGTTGCAGAGATTCAAGGTCACTGGAGCTGGGACGCAGGGTTTGTCTGTGAAGATGAACAGGAAAGGCCATAATCTGAGCTGTTACTCAGCAAGATTCTTAAGATTTGGCCAGAGCCTGGGCGTGATCTAGAGATGAGGAATTAGATACAGGGTGTCCAATCTTATCTGGGACATGAGTCACTTTTAAATGTCAGATTAAGAATGTGAGCCAATCGGACAAACATCCACCACTGAAGATGGATGATGGAAGAGGTACATGCCATACTAATGTTTACGGCATAATATTCCGATAGCAATCACACTGGAGCCAAACACAGAGGTAATGTAACTCCATCCAGCTAGCTGGAGATGCTCCTGTTCGCACACCCGAGGATGTGCAAACGAACCTCTTTCAGGCTACAGCATTATTTGTCTGTCATACCTACTTAGACACTAAGCTGTCGGGGCACCGACTGTCTCTTGCTGCATGATGTACAGTGTCTTAACACACACAATTCAGGCAATAACGAGAGATACTAAAAGCAAAGCAAGCAGAGAGAAAACGTGCAAACCTCCCTACAAAAGGCTTAAATTCATGAATTCAAAGCATGCATTCTATGTAGACAAGAGATAGGGGATAATTTTCTGATAAAAGCATCAAAGTAGGAAGGTTCTGCATTTGCTGAAACGTGGGGAAAAAAACCCCGTTGGTATCTCAAAAACTTCTGCATGATGGAAAAAACTGTTTCCCACTTAACAGTACTGTGGGAATATACCACAAGGTCATATCCTCAGTGCCTATCAATTACACAATTTCCCTTGATCAGCTAAGTGTATTCCCCGGCTCTCACTGCAGCCCTGATAGGCTGTGCAAGAAAGAGCTAAAGAAATACAGCATACCGCCTTCACAAAAGTGTACCAAGAACATTTTTAAAATATGTAAATACATTGAACAAAATATCTCGCTAAAAGTTCCCCTGGCAGCCTCGAGACACCCAGTATTTCCGCTGCATTATTTTTCTAATCATGTCTGTTTAGAGTTCGCCAGCGAATGCATTTTAGAGATTCATGACACATTTTGCTTTTGGACAGCTTTGAATCAGCTGGCAGTAAATGTGGAAAAATCATTATTCCTAATGAAGAAATATTGATGACAAAACAGCATTTCGAGGACAACGTTGACCATAAGTCAACAGTGTAACAAGATTTTCCCCTCTCTTCCTCCTCTTTCTGAGTGACTTTTATCCAAGGGTTTTCAAGCATTTCCCAGGCACATGGGATTCCTCAGGGCACCTATGTCAGACAGGCACAATTATTCCATTTTAAAGGGATACAGGAGCAAACAATCTATTAGGATAGCAGTGTAATAGCAGACCTTAACTGCCAGTACACCCTCATAGAGCTAAGTCTCAAAGGCAGTGATCCTGCAGCTCATAAGCACCCACTGGGTTCTGAATTATTCCATTAATCCAAAAGGAATAAACTAGGAATTTCTGATCCACAGGAGAGGGTTTATTCCCTTCCTGTGTAGCATGGGAGGCATGTGTCTGGCTGTGATTATGTTAGGGAAAGATCATATTTGGCCCGGAGTTATTCCAACACTTTGGCACTCTCAGGGCATGGCAATAAAAGTATGAAGGGAAACCCAAAGGTAGTTTGTGCATTTTGTGGGAAACGATGGTGTTTTTCACTTCTTATCCTTGCCTTCCTTACCTATCCTTTTTTGCTTTTGAACTCAGACTTCTCATGGAGTGGGAAGCCCTTGGCAATGGTCTATTGTGCCAGGATCCAAGCTCGAAGTTTCACCATTTGACAGCAGCAGGCTGTATGCATCAGTTGTCTTACACAGCCCTTGGACACGAGACAGATCAATCTTAATTCCTTCTTCTTCAGCAGACGTCAGAAAACACAATCTTTCACAGTAAACAGAGCTTCATGCTGCAACGTGTGCCTGTAACACTTCATAAATTAAATCCAGGGCCGTGATTTAATTACTGTGTCCTGGTTATTCTGCTTTAACTGCGTTGCACTTGTACTCCAGATGTACAGGTCCCTGCAGTGACCCTTAGTCATTTGTACTGTGTTATCCAGCAGTCGCTGCGCGCTCCTGTTGTTTCCATCCCTTTCCTCCAACCACAATACAGCTTCATATTCTCACGTTGCTTGGCTGCAAACCCGACACATTCCCGGTATGCCCTGGAGGTCTCATTCCACTCCACACGGCAAATGCGCTGCAACTGTGCAGGCTCACACCGCTAATGCTTTACCGTACCTTCTCAAATGCTTCTCCGTGCTCCTCACCACAAGGTTACTATCCGAGCCAGTCACCAGCTCTCATGGTGAACCTTTCCAGCACCCCAGGAAGGTAGAGGACTGTTAGCACACCCAACGTGCAGGTGGGGAACTTGAGACCCACAAAGGTTAAATAACTTGCTGAGGGTCACATAAGGAGTTTGTGAAGAGCCAGGAACTAAAACCTCATTTTCTCAATCCCAGTCTTTAGCCACAAGGCCATCTCTGAAAAGGCTTGGCGGTGGGACGGGCTTGCAGCATGACCACTCCTCCGTTTCCGAGGAAGCACCTAGCACGTGTCCTGCTGGAACCCCCTCCCCAGCAGGAGGCCCAGTGCAGCCACCCTGTCCCTCTCTAGCAGCCTGGCTGAGCTGCGCAGCAACGAAGCGTGAAGAGTTTTGTGCCTCTGCTACCGTTCTCTCTTTAAGAAGAGAGGAAGAAAACGTTTCAACATCTTTGTGATGACGGTCCCTGTCCCTTACACATCTACATGAGCCTCTCCTCAACTTCCTGGGACACAAGAGACAATTTAGCTTGTTTCTGATACAAAGCAGAGTCCAACAAGTGCTTACCAATGCAGTAGAAATTCCTTCCTAAATTATTGCAACCACAATGCATCACTGCCACAAAATAAAGGTTTGGAGAGGAGCAGTCCTGATTTTCCCACAAAGCTAGAAAAATTCAAGTTGAACAGGATCTTGAGAGGTCATGGAAACTATCTTACTGCCTCAAAGGCAGGATCAAATCTTTCTACATCATTCTTGACAGATACTTGTTTAACCTGTTCCTAAGCTCTAGCAATGGAGATTTCACCAACAACTTGGGCAAAAAATTTCAGTGAGTATCTAACCTTACCACTAGCAAGCCTTTCTTTCCACCCAACCAAAATGTCCCTTGAAGTAACCTAAGCTGTACTCACAATGGACATAAAGAACACATATGGGCTTGGTTCGGTCTACACCAGTTGTATGGGAAGCTTTTGAAGCATGGACCTGTGTGAACCCTGGAGCAAAGAAAAGAAACTAGAATAGAATAGAATAGAATAGAATAGAATAGAATAGAATAGAATAGAATAGAATAGAATAGAATAGAATAGAATAGAATAGAATAGAATAGAATAGAATGGAATGGAATGGAATGGAATGGAATGGAATGGAATGGAATGGAATGGAATGGAATGGAATGGAATGGAATCCAATCTCAGGTGGAAGGGACCAACAAGGATCACCTAGCCCAACTGCCGGACCAATTCAGGGCTGAGGAAAAGTGAAAGCATGTTGTAAGGGCATTGTCCAAACGACCCTTCAACACTGCCATGCCCGGGGCATTGACCACCTCGCTGGGAAGCCTGTTCCAGCGTGTGACCACCCTCCCTCCCCAGGCAAGGCACCTCGCCGGGCAGGCAAATGGTGATCTGACTGCGTCCCCAACACATCGATGAGGTGCCCGACCCCAACTCGGGTGATCTGCAGTGAGTGTCCCAGCCCAGTGGGGGTCAGTGATGCTCTACAATATTTAAGGTCCCAGATATTTTTTTGCAGCACATTCTGCTTTTTTTGTTGTGGGGTTGTTTTTTTTTTTTCTACAGTGTGTCAACTTTTTGGCACA
Organism: Rhinoptilus africanus; assembly: GCA_013400135.1. Taxonomy (NCBI): domain Eukaryota; kingdom Metazoa; phylum Chordata; class Aves; order Charadriiformes; family Glareolidae; genus Rhinoptilus; species Rhinoptilus africanus. Next base: position 375,703 of record VXBO01008761.1, on the reverse strand, counting down.
TGTTTTACCACGTGCAAAGGGGTTGAAATAAAGCCTCAGTAACATCTGGAGACAAAAGAAAAGGGGTGAAAAAAAGAGTGCGAGAGAGAGGAAACGTTCCTCCCTTTGCTGATCGATCAAGGAAATGCAAGGGGGAGAGCAAAATGTACTGTATTTCCTTTATAAATGTTTTCTTTAATGGTGATGAAAGTTACCAGATGGCAGAGACGACAGTTGTGCATCCACTGAAGAGCAGGGGCTCTGGAAACAGAGGAGCGAGCTGCTCGCGTCGCTTTGCCAGGCGCTCTCGGCTGGGGCGCGGGACGTTGTTTCTGGAAGGAACAGCAATTCCTGCGCCAGCCCTCGCCCCCCCCAGCTCCCCAACACCGCAAACAGGGCGCCACGGCCCCTGCTGCTTCCCAGGCACTCCTTGCTGTCTCCTTCCTTTCACTGCTGCTTCCAGCCTGGGCTTAATGCTGGGCATGGACATGATAAAGAAAATTAGCTTTAAGTTGCAAGTATAGAGTTAGATGGAAAGAAGTAGCATTTCTTCTTCTTTTTTTTTTAATTAAAAAGATGTTTTCAAAGCACTGATCTGCACCAAAAACCCCAGCTGACATACACTTAACTAAATAAGGAATGCAATCATTTCATTTTCTAAAAAAAAAAATAAAAAAAAATTCCTACTTTCACAGAAGTCCCCCACCTTCCTGTGCCACCACTCCTCTCCTTCAGGGGAAACTGATCACATATAGGAAGTTAAAAAAGCAAGACATATTTAAAAACTCCTTACTTTTTTTCCAAAATAAAAATGGGGCAAAATTTGTAAAGGCTGTGAGAAAGTGGGGCTTTCCCATCCTTTCAAAAGCTGAGAAAGCTCTCCTTTTAATTTACTTTCATAGGAAAATGAGGGTTTTTTAAAGAAAGGTGACTCTTCTCCTTGGAACACATCACTAACATTGAAAACTTATTCTTTAGTGAGACTTTACCAGGGAATAGAGCTGTGGATCAGACAAATTTTGGCGGTTCTGGTGATCCCAACAGCAACAACCACTGAGCCAGGCCCTTTTGCACTTAACGCTTGCAAAGCCACGTTGCATGATGATCCCTGGAGAGTGGAAGTACCAAATACATGACAGCACACAAGGAGAGCAACCACGCTCATCTGAACCTGCTGCAGGGAAAGGAAGGAGGATAGAGGCCAGAAATCACTCCTCCTCCCACTCTCCTCAGGGGCAGTGGCCAGGGTGGGATTTCCTGCATCATCCCCTGGCCCGCTGGGCTCACTCTGTAATGCTGCACCAGGTTTCAGGGTCCTCCTTTGGAAAGTCACGAAAGAATACCTTGCAATTAGTGGGAGGGCCAGTGGCAGAAGCCCCAGCCAGCAGCTCTGTGGGGGCAGCTCTCCCTGTCCCCCGGGCCCCCGCGCAGGTGTCTCTCCGACCGCGCTGTCCCAGCCTGCTCGCCCCCTGACGCGGGGGATCAGACTTGCTGGTAGAGCAGTGGAGGGTAGTTTCAGGGGCTGCTGCACCCAACCCAACACGCAAGCGGTGGCTGCAAGACAGAGCAAACCCGGAGGCCAGACAAGCAGGTCTCCTCTTCAGATGCTTGGTGTTCGTTATGCGACGGTTCGTGCACCTTCTCCCACCCACTCCTCCAGGTGGGGAGGACCAGCGCCCGGCTGCCCACAGGCTCATGCTGCTGCTCAGTGCAAGCACGCCTTAAATGTAGATCAAATTCTCCTTAGCACTTGCTTTCTTACGAGCTGAACCGAGGATGTAGTCAGAAAGGACCGGCTAAGACTCACACTGATATAGATTGCAGCCTTTTTGTCTAGGTCAAAGAATTAGCTGCCTTTTACCGCATTTCCAAAGGACTACAGTTAGGTTTGCAGCACAAAAGCAGCCCCAGGAGCCCAAGCTATGGGTCAAGGCCCTGTGGTGTTAGGTGCAGAACAAAGACAGAGCAAACAATGCCCCCTTTCCCAAAGACTTTCACCTCCAACTGCTTCCATGTTGCACAAGGACACTTCAAACCACTTCTGTCCCCCAGCCCAGCCAACCCATTTCATAAACCCAGGACAGGCGCCATCAGTATGTTCATCAGACTCAAGCTCAGCCAAAAATCACATCCGCTGCTGGGCATGAATGACTCAATTCACTCTTCCATAGCCTGGCTGTGCTCCAGGTGGTATTCGGCAGCTTGTCTCTGCCTCGCTGCATCACTAGGAGGGTGGTGGCATGAAGTGATTTTTACCAAAGGCTCTGTTCAGCGGAGAAGGTGAAAACGCCTGAGTAATGGCGAAGTTTTGAGTCAGAGATGCTTCCCGTGCCAATGGCTCTGGTCTACCAACCTGGCACGCCTCTTGCATGCCTGCCTGGGGAAAAACGTCTGACAAAAACCAAGAAACAGGGAGGGAACCTGTCTTTCCCCTGCCAAAAGTGAAAAAAATAAAAAAAAAAAGGTAGAGAAAGGCTGGATCCCACAAAGAGTAGAGTCCTGAACAAATGGCAGCTCTCATATGCCCAGCACCTTTGAGGCCTTGGGTTTTCAAAGGTGTCTGACTGCACTAGAAGATGTCCCACCAAATTTCAACCAGCACCTCATTTGTTTAAGGTCTTTTGAAAACCCTGCCTTTCACAATCCGGCACCAGCCCAAAGCTTCCTTGCTGTTTTGAAACATGCACTGTCTGCGTGTCGACAGCAGCCCTGCCATAAATCACATCCATCGGGTGCTGGAAACCGCCTCACCTGTACACCAACCATCCGCCGTCCCTTGCACTGAATTCCATCACTCCAAATTTCTCAGCAGCTGGAATCAACTAACTCTTGTTTTTTTTCTCATTAAAGCAACCTACTGGACAGAGGTTTCCTTCTTCGCCCCAAAATCTGGGACTTTTCCAACCAGGTGCAAGGTCCAATATTTGTTTACACTCTCGGACAAGTAACAGGAGCTCTACATCCTGGGATGGAGAGGCACTCCCATTCTGGAGGGGACGCGCAACGTTTGTTTCTACTCAGGATGACCAGACATGTCATAACCTTAAACTGTGACATTGGTATTGAGAGCAAAAGTCTTTTTAAAATAACATTTGATGTTGACGACACCATATAAATTATACTCAATTCTGCTCGTCCTTTGGGTCATGGGACCTGCTTTTACTGGCCAAGGGAGATGGAAAGTAATACTGGCAACTCTCTAAGCTATTTCCAAAGTCACATCCTCATGGCACATGCTGCATATCTGGAGTCCATGATGGAGCAGTATGGTATCAAGTACCCATAGATCATTATTCTCACTTGATTGTCACATTCTGAGAGCTTGATAGAAAAGGAGATAAAAGTTTTCTTGCTTGGTCTCCATTAGAAGTGAATTAGTGTAAAATATGAGATATATATTTATAAAAAATATTATTTTATTTAAAGAAAGTATGTGGAAAACCCATCTGCACAATTGCATGTGTCACTCTCACACATCCTACAGCTTTGGATTCATAATTAGCAAGGCTTAAAAAATAAGTTAAAAAAAAACCCCTTCACATCAGTAAGCCAAGCTCGTTAGTGGCCCTAAGACTGCTCTGTTTGAGCTGGTTAGACTCTAGGGCCTGTTGACTAACAAACAGTAGGAGACATAGGAAACGTGGGTTCTGATCCAAATTTATCATGATACAGCTTGTCCTGACATTTAACCTGTAGTCCTCCATGAGGCGGCTCTGATGTTGATAAGCATCTACAAAGGCGCACTCAAAGTATTACTCATCACATTTCTAAGATGGAAAGCTCTTTCTAAATTGGCTTCTACGCGAAGGGCACCAATCCCTGTCTCCTGAATTATTCACACAATTCTTGACCTGAGAATTTTGCGCCGATGGAAACTGAAACCCCAAAAGCTTTCCCTCCTTGTGACAGGGCGGAACCAATCGGAAAGGACCGATCCGATATCCCGAGGTCATGATGAGTCCTGCCAGTCCAATGTCCTTGAGTGGGCATTGGAAAAGGCTATCATCAGCAGGGATTATAAGTGATTGCCAAAAACTTGGTGTTGAAAAAACTCACGAACATCCCAAACCAATGACGGCAACCTCCGTATGAAGGAAGTTGGCAAATCATTGTGTTCTGAACTTTCAGGGCGCTCTTTAAGGGCGCTCTTTACTGGTTTCCCACATACATGGGAGTTCACTGCGAAGACAGTAAGTATATTTAATCCTCATTAAGCACTTTGGTATGACAGTGGAGAAAACTGATGGACTTGTTTACGTGCGATAACAGAATCATTTGAAATCCACTAGACCTCCAAATTTAGATCTGAGGTACGTGTAGAGATACTCATTTCAGTTTATCCCAAGCCCGATTTTAACTGATGTAGACCTAGTCATCTTCAGGTACTTTTGAACTTATATGACCAATCTCAGAAAGCCAATGCTGGTTTAAGTCACTTGGTTTCCAACTGCACCTGAAACGGTGCAACTTTGTTATGTTGACAAAGTCAGATGTGATGGGTAGATTGGGGAAGCTATTATTCACACCCTAGCACAGGAAACTGTGTGGGAGATTTTTGTCCAATTGAAAGGCTAAAACTTGCAAAAGTGAGCATCCAAAACAAGAGAATTGCAGCAATGTGAGACCCAATGCAAATTTTTGAGACTTCAAACATTTTGGAAATACCTTTCATTGTTTTTCACTGCTCTAAGCCCTTTGCAGGTTTGGCACAGAGGGGGACCTGTGAAATAACATGCGCTATGCAGCTCCTGGGAAGTCTCCAGTCCACGTTCTAGACCAGATGGCTCCAGAAGCTTTTGAGTTAAGCTTCAGATCCATGTCCAAACATTAGAACACCTGGAAAAAGTCTGAATTCCAGTACTCCTACACAAGAAAGTCAAAGCAACCTCTCTATAACAAGAAAGAGAGACACTGGCATTTTGGAAACCATAAAGACTTGGGAACTTCTTTTCCTGCGGATGAGTCCTGTCTGAGCTACTAACGGTCACCATGGGATATTCCCAGCTAAAAGGAACACAGAATTAGTAAAACACTTGCCGGAGGGAAACAATATGAGTATCTCATTTTATAGTGTTATTTCCGCTGCATATTGTTTTGTTCTCCCCTGTGCCCAGAGCACAAGCGTGAAGCCGCTGCACACACTGATCTCCTGAGAGCTTAGGCTATATTTAGTCAGCCAGACCTCTAGCCAAGCTGATGTCAGTTTGAGCATCTTCTAGTCAACACTCACCTATTGAGATGTGACCCACTATGCATCACGATTAGACCATGCTCCAAAACATCATCCTGTAAAATGTTACCTGTTCTTCCGAAGAGCTGCAATTTTCCTAGGCCAGGACAGCTCTTGTAATCAGACATCTGCTGGGTGCACACCATTCCTACTTGCTGCCCAACAGCTGTAATTCATAGTCTCAGGTCTTTGGTCATTTACAAGGGACTCAAGGCCACAGGTCAGCCTCCTTCTCTTCCCTCCTAAAGGAAAGAAAGTTGGCCTGCGAAGGGCAATAGGCAGTGAGACTGTGTGTAAACACCTTGCAATTGTACAAAACACAAGGAAGCTGGCAAGACCTGAAACAGCTTAATTACAGCTCCGCACCCAAAGCCCTGCTATAATCAGAGCAAAGAAATAACAGGAAAACCACCAGTATCCCAAGACTAATTGGCTTTGTATGAAGTACTGTTTTTGTTTAAAAGACCAAGCCACACTTAGATTAATGGGCCTTACGAACAAAGCCCTTTACTCATGAACGTGGCATGACCAGGGCTTGCTCAGGGCACAGATCTAAAACCCTAGAACAGTGATGTCCCTCTGCCCCGAGCTTGGGGTTTGCCCCTTTTCAGACACACATCTCTCACTCTCCTGCTGAGGCTCCTGAAACTTGTGTTATCTGCGCTGTTTTTCGCCTAAGCCCTCTAGGCCTTAAAGTACGTGTCTCCCCCCGGTGTGAGCACAGAGCAGTGTCCATTCCTCACTGGGTATAGCGGCTGCAGCGCGGAAAGAGGCAGAAAGAGTGTAAATGACAAGCTTTCACTGGGAGCTGGCCATATAACTGACACAGCCCTTGTGGCTCTCAGCCGCCCTTCTGAATGAGGGATGCCATAGAGGTGGCAAGGCACCAGCTGTGCACATCTGCAGCGCACATGCTCCACTTGCTCCACCTTTTGAATTATGCCTGGAAAAAAACAGTGGAAGTAATTCTGACCAGAAGTACCCTCCCTTTTTCACTCCCCTCCTCTTCTCGTTGCCTTGCATGGAAATCGAGTATACAAAGAATAAGAGGTTATGGTTGTAGGTTGTGGCCATCAGTAGTGGCCTTACACAATTAAAGAAGCCTGTCCTTTGCCATTTTATCTTCAGAAGCAGCCAATATTTTTAGACGTATGCAAACAAATGATGGAATATTTTAAAATGTCTCACTCAAACATCGACTCTCATTGTAGCCATACCCTCCCCAGTCCTGTCCTCCCTCCACACCTTCCTCCCTCCTCTAAACGCACACATTTGATTTGCCAATGCTGGAGACAGTCCCACTTCACAAGACCATGTAGGCATCAAAAGCTGGATCAGTTGACGTGAAATGTTGAGATGGAGAATGGGAAAGAAGGAAATGCCACTAGAATCCAGGGTCCATGCAGCATCCTGCAGTATACATATATACACACACACAGAGACACGTGTGTGTATGTATACATTTAGGGTTCTCACTAATTTCAGCCATGGAACAAAATGAGGAGCATCTGCCCAGCTCATGGAGAATGCAACAAGAACACATGACCAGAATTAGCTCCACGTTGGCAATGATGACTGCTAGGACTTTCCCGTCCAGAAGAGCAGACTGCATGTGAAAGTCTTCGGCAGAGCATAAATGACCCACATTATCGTCCCTTCCAAACGTCTCCCTCCAGAAAACCTCAGCCAGACACAATTCCTTATCTCATGTGACCACAAACGATCCCAATATTAGAAAGAGGTGGAAAGTCAGCGCTTGTCACATCCAGCCATTCATCAACACATGAGAGAAAAAAAAAAAAAAAAGGTAAAAGACTTTGGGCTTTCTACAGGTTTTTTGGGAGCCAGCAGCTGAACTCACTTGCCTTTCAGGGCATGCAGATAATGAGGAAATAGTGGCATTTTAAAAGCTGGGGTTTTTTAGAGTATAATTTTAAATGACAACAAAAACAACCAAAACCCCCACAAAAACTTTGCCTACTTCCAACCACATAAAATGCTGCACATCATGTCCCCAGTCTGCCCCTGACAGCACAGACAGAATTAGAACATGCACCTAGTAGATAGTAAGTTATTAACCTCTCAAGATATTGTCTGGAACCAGAATTTCTTGAGAGAATTGTATATTAAAGCTGAACACTGCAGCTAACTGAATGCAGCCTGACTCACAGCTATAACAAATAGTTTAGTGTGGCTGGGACAGTAATTTGGAAGGATCTACAAGAGAAAACCATTCACATCCCAAATCCAGGTGCCCGTCTTCAGCTGTGGAGAGTGTCTTATGCTTTGGAAGATGGCTGCACCCACACCTCTCAGCTCTCTACAAAGATGCCTGTGACTGCCTCGGTGCTTCACTGAATGCTCAACATGGAGATTAATTTTGTCAACTGTTAAAACCCATACACCTACCTGTGCTGTCCTGTTTTGACCCTGGTGCTGTGACCATGGTATTTCAGGGGCTAAGCTCTCACTCGTAGCTCACACTACCAGAGGTAACTATTTCTACGTCTTTGTCTATGTGTTAGCAAACACATAAGAAAACAAAAGAAAAAATAAATGCAAATGAACAAGTTCATAAATGAAAGCTGGTGATGAGGTATCAGATGTGGTCTCCCGTCTCCGGTTTGCACCCACAGCGATCCTATTGCTATTGAAGTTTTCCGTTTCCCTCAATGGGGCTGGCTCAGGCATGGCCAGGGGACAGGCACAGTGCTTTGCCACTCTCCCTAATCAGCCGACAAAATCCGTGCTGCCACAGTCCAGGCAGGTGACATCTTAACAGCAAGTTTCACAAGTCCAGATAGGTTTACTTTCAGCTGCCGGCGGCATCCCAAACGTCTGCTCGGACTGGCTCCTTGTGATCTGCCTGCCAGTTTGGAGTGACAGTCTGCTGACCTTCTGAGCACCGTTTGTGGCCTTGGGTTGTGGCCAGAGATGTGAAGACTGTGCTCAGGTCCAAGATGACATGATGAACAGCAAGGTGAGTTTGCAGACATGAAAACAGCGCAGCTCACTAAAAGTAGCAGGAAAGTTTGGCTACTTTTGATTCTTTTCATTCTTTTTATCCTCCCCTACAGCTCTTTGCACCACTGAGAAACACTCTGTATTGATTATGCTGACATTGACAGCAGAGCTGGAATTTTTTTTTTTTCACGTCTCAGATGAGAAAGTGGGTTATGATTCATCTCACACAATCTGAGTCAAAGTGATTCCTTAAAAAAAAAAAAAAAAAAGAAAAGAAAGAAAAAACCAAACAGTTTTGATGCGTTTCTATCAGAAGAGGACAGGCTGGAGGAGAACACTCAGCAAATCAGACAGCCCCGTTTAATTCTTTTTTTACCACGTTTAACTCTCAAGATAAAATCTGGCCTTTCCCCCCATCTAAACTTCAAATGACACTCAAAATATCCCCAAAAAGTTACTGGCAAGAGACAAACCACCATATCAAAATGACAGCATGAGACAAATGCCACCAGAAGAAGAAAAAACAAATGCCACACGGTGCCCCCTGCCCACCCCTATGGAACGGTGATTGCTAGACTGGAAAGTAACAGATTACTATGGTGAATTATCCATTTTCCTAATAGCCTTGAACTACCTAAATGCTGAAGTGTGATAGTATTAGTGAGTACATTATATTAACAGCAGTTAAAATTACCAAGTGTGATCCTGGAGCGCTTTTCCCCCCTTTCTTATTTTCACAGCCATGTTATTAACCCTGGAAAATAGGGCTTGTGATCTAAATGCTGGGAAGAGCCTTCAGATTGGTTGTGATTTCTCATCAGAAAAGACTCACAAGTCCATTTTGTTGATTTTCACATAAAATAAAGAGTGTGGCCACGGCTGTGGGTAAGGCACGGGACTTGAAGAAATTCTAGGCTCAATTCCCACTTTGCTACTGGTTCTCTGCAGGACTCTGTGTGAGTCATCTAAACTCTGCCAGTCAGCCCCTCGTTTGTCAATTAAGGACAATAATCATTTCCTGGTCCTTGCTGTATTTTCAGTTTGGGAGCTCCGAGGGACGCATACTTTTCCTACTTCATGTTTAATTTGCACATAGTACAGCATGACCACAGTCTTGCTAGCAGGCCTTAGATGTCATTGCAGTACAAATAAGCCATAAAATAACACGGAAGCAACTGCAAATTTAGTGCAACCAGCTTCAAACAATAGGTGAGCTGTTGTCAATTTTAAAAAAGCAGAAAAAGGGTTCATTTATGCCAGGTCATGTGCATAACTAACTTGAAACAAAAAGAAATGAAACTGTGTTCACTTTACTAGGACAAAGATTTATCCAGGACAGCACAGCTGGAAATGTGGTTTCTAACTCCAGCTCCAAAACTGACTGTCTGTATCTCTCTCCACAACTTAGCCATAAGTTATGACCAAAAAAAGAACATCTTGAGGCTTAAAACCTCCAAAGCTCTATCTGAAGTGATATTTTTTTCTATAAAACTACAATCCAGAAAAACATTCTCACTCATTCACAGACATGCACACATACACATCCTCTCAAAATACCTGTGCGTGAGAATTTAGTGCTTATGAAATCCTGGATGGAAACTCCTGTTTTCACTCGTCTCCATAAAACAGATCTAACAAGAGGAGAGGGAGAACAAACCTTCTCCATCCCACATGTGCCTAGACTAACGATCTGCCTTCAGCTCCTGGCCTCCTCGAAGAGATTCCCAATCAGGGTCCTCCGGGTGCCACAATTTATGGTTTTTAGTAGGTGATGACGTACCCACAGAGAAGCCCCCTGAGACCAGCCAACTCATTTCATGTGGGGCAGGAAACAGCCATAAGGTAGGTCACACTTTTGCTTCTTAATGACCTGAGTCAGCTACGGACTAATGACCTGCAGCCGAAGACTTGATGGCTCATTATCCATTCTTCAGCCATTTCAGTCCACAGAGAGTTTACTATGGGCACGTAAGTTTATCATGAACAAGCTGGATTCTCTTTGAACTGCTTCTCAAACAAAGGTAGAAAGATTTACTTTGTTTTCATGCAGGGTTACTCATTCTTGGGGGTTTGGCTAGTAGCCTCATCATGGTCCAAAGTCTTTTCAGAAGGAGGTTGAGCTTTACTATCCATTTGTGCTAGTGTGCCCTAGCACACCAAGGGCCCTATCACAACATATGTCTAGCACCCTCATGGATTAATTTTTTTCTATGGATATGTTCATTTTTAAACATGCTGAAGAATCCTGTAGAACACTGCTGTACGTCAGAAAGACACATCCCTGATATTTCGTTACCACATTTCACTCCTCTCAGAAGACAGCAGGAAATCATCAGCTTTCATTTATTGACTGTTGGGACAAACCTAATTCCACTCATGGCCTGAAACCCGCCTTTCTTTCACAGCACACAGGTGATCGTGGAAATCCCTTTGCTAAAATGCTAGCTTGGTTCTCTGCACTTATTCTCCATTAAATGACTTCTGCATCAAATCAGTTCTGTATAAAAGTAAAAATGTGTCTAGGTGGACTGCCAGCAATTAAAGTGAAACCAGGGACTTGAAACACCAAGGATGTCAGGCTGCTTGCTACCTGTTCCAGCTGGCATTTTATCACCTACGGTAACAAAGGATAACGTGGGGATTGGTGCAAGATTTCCATCACATCTGGAAAGCAGTGCTGGTCTCTGAAGAGACTGTGCGTCAGAAACACTCCTGATGCGAAGTCTCATCCACTCTTGTGAGGATGAGAAGAGGAAAAGGGGATGTGAGTCTCCTGCCTGCTGGCACATGTGGGTACCAGGTGCTCAGGGCTCACAGGGGCACAACCTTCCCTCATTCCTGACTGCTACATCTGCTTGATCTTCATTTAGAGATGTGCACTCAAGAATTTATAAGACTAAGTTTCCTGGCATGAAAAGATTTAGGTGTTTAGCTTCACAAAACATTTTTCCCACAATTACTGCAGAGTAGGATGTGGATCACATCAACAGTAGGAAGAATCAAACTTTTGCATCCATTTACACAATTTTCCCAATGCTGAAAACCAACTTAAACCAGCTCACAGCCTCTTCACCCCTGTTTTGGCTTGCCTTTCTAATGGCTGGAGATAAATGCATGTAGACAGGGCAGATTTTGCTCTGCAACGACCCCCTGGCCTCCTCTTTTTCTCTTCCCACTTTGGAACTGTGGGCCAAAATTTACCATGTAGGTTGTGCTGAGACTATCCTTATAAATTTGCTCTTCAAACTCTACCTGCACTTGCTGTACGAGGCTGCCAGCAGTCACAGGACTCTCTGAAGGAGAGCTAGATGGGGGTGGCAAGCACTGACAGAAGTGAGACTGAAGAAACAGGCTCCGAAAGCCATTTACCAGGGTAATTAAAGCCCCTGGGGAGCAGAGGGAGGGTGACTCCCCTTGCGGCAGGCCGCAAGAGGGCAGCTGGATGTTGATGGTACCGCACCATGACCTCCCTGGGCGCAGGCTGCTCCCTGCCTTGGAGGCTGTGTGCAAGTGCGGGAATATGGCTTGAACATAAAAAATACTAACTTGAACTACAATGGAGAAAAGGGTCCCCATTATACGTCTGTTCTTCCTGCTTTTGTGAGCGGTTACGTAACAGCAAATGACTGTCGGCTCGTCAGTCACTGAAAATCCAACCTACTATTTTCTGACCCAGATGTTGTTCAGATGAGAAACCTTGCACCAGAAACCCTGCCTTTAAACAAAAGGCATGATGACACATCACATCGCATGGCAAAATTACGATGTAATTATGCTCTTTTAATAATAAGCTGCATTTTTTAATGATAACCTTTTCAGAAGAGACCTAGGAATGCAGGCAAGATATGACAACTTTCATTTTCTTTTTCTAGTGGTAATTCAGATGAAACTAAGAGGCTACCGAAATGCCTGATAGAGACTGAAATGCAACGCAGAACATGCTCAATTTAGAGACACTAGAACTTTTCGGTCCCCGGAGCCATGTCGAAGGAAACAGAGACACCATGAACTGAAGGAAGCCGTACCTGGACAACCTAGTGACCCTCCTCACCTGAAGGGTATGGCTACCACAGTCTCTCCCATACCTTACTTGGACTGCTACCTGCTGACCCATGTCCTGCCTCTCAAGGAAAATTAGGGAACATATAGGACACCGTTTGGAGACCAGGTCTCTGGTCCTAGTGAAGGATTTTTAGCTTATGAATGGAAGCCTAATGGAGGTACAAAGCCAGTGAGTGGGAAGGCTGACAGAGCCTTAACAGATTCAGTACTGGTGCCAGTTATCGTTCTTTAGTCTTAACTGTGACACAACATCTCAAAGAACTGTTGGGGACTAAGGCTTCTCTGGGGGGTGCCCTCATACAACTGCTGCTGATAGCCAGCTCCTCTCTGAAGGAGCACGCAGACTGAGTGCCCTGCAGATAGGGCTCAGTACCTCTCTCCTCCCCGTGTGCATCCCTACAGCACACTGGAACTACAAAAGGAGACTGCCACCTTATCAAACACACAAAACTGGTGGTTCCTCTGGTAGCTCTGGGCACTTATGGTAAAATACCAGCAAAACTTTCTTCCCACCAGTCAGGGAAACTCCTCTGCCCTGGGGAGTGACTCAGCTGGGACACAGTCCAGAAGGCAACAGGAGATGAGGGGCCCCAATGGCACTTCTCCAGCCTTAATCAGCAGTGTCTGCACGGCGACAGAGACTGATAAGCTGCCAGAAGACATTTCTTTTTGTAAGACTTGAAACACTGGCCCAGAAGAGTTGTGATCTTTGTGTGTGTGTGTGTATTTTGTTGGGGGTTTTTTGGTTTTGGTTTTTTTTTTTTTTTTAATCAAGGGCTTTAATTTCCCATGGTGGCCAACAAACAATTTTCATAGTTTCATCCTAATCTCCTGTAAATATCCATTTCTCCTCCCTCAGCCTTACCCAGTTTCCACTCCACAAAGCATTCTTTTTTTTTCTTCAACAGATCAGACAGGCCTATCGACAATAGCACATTTATCAATGGGGAGGGCTGTGACAGAGAGAAACCATCCCTACTGCACAGTGCTTAAAACATTTGGGAATCCTTTCTAATAAAAAGGGATTTGATTAAAGACAGCCGACTACCACAGATCAGCAACTGAATCAGCGGTAAAGAAGGAAGAGTAGCTTAGACTTAAGAGACTTCAATTTGCTGATCTGCCAAGGACTTCCCAAGAGAAGTCACTCCATAAGTCATTCCATAAACTACAGGAGGGTAGGAGGGGGCATAAACCAAGGACTGGGGTGCTTATTTGCCCCGAAGTATGGTAGTGTGGCTTTTCACAAAACTAAATTAGTCAGAATACCTAGCACGCAAGTTTAACACCTAAAAATTGTCAGTGCTTTTTTAATTATTATGCTTAGTGGTAACATCAGCACTGCCTTGCCAGCGGCAGCTAGAGCATCTCCCAGTGACGGGACAGTGATGCTGTGGTAAGTCCAGGCAACAAACGGCTGCAAGCTGTGATCTCGCTGCTCCAAAGGGTGTCTCCAGCAGGCTGCTTCTGGCTCTGAGCGTGCACCACGCCGCGCCGCCAGCTGCGGGTGCGCTCGCACCCGCGATCGCTGGCTGAAACAGCTCCCCCGACTCCCAAACCACCTTCAGCCATTTCCACCCAGGGACGTTGCAGAGAGGTGCAGTGCACAGACCCGAGGGACGTGCTGGCTGTCCTGCCCCTGAACTCAGCTCCCCTGGTCTGCCAGCAGCACCAGCCGGCATTGCCAGGGCAAAGAGACAACTCCAGTGGCTCCTACCGCTCTTCCCTCCCCAGGAACCTCCACTCTGCCCACGCTGACTCCAGAATCAAGATGGCTCGATTGAAAACTAGAGATACAGCAAGTGAAACTGCAGAAGGGAGACGGTTACAGAAAAAGATCCCAGAGTGCTGACGGGCCAAGGAAAATGACCTTTCTCCAGCCTGACAGTTCAAATGTAATTATTCCAACAAATTATTTTCATGACTTAATATAACGCCTTGCAGCTTTCTAGCAAGGTTAATTTTAATTAGATTCCTCAATTCAAAACCTATCTGCTCTTAACCAACTTTTAATACGCTGGAATCCAGTTTTCTAAATTCAAACTAATAAAAGTGATTAGCTGACAGCTATCTGGTATGCTACAATTACCATGGCATTTAGACCTCGGGCAGAAGATATTTAATGCAAATCAGAGTCAATGTCGCTGCCCATTTGTCCTTTTTCTGATTATTTGATCAATGTGCCATACGAATCTTGTACAATCCATGCTACCATGCTAAACAAATAAAGAACAAAGGCAGAGATATTGTTTGAGACAGTTAACTAAAGTTGAAAGACTCTTTTTTTCCTCCCACACTTAATTTGTTCTTTCCACATGAGCATGAAGTTACTGAAAGGCACTGGCTGACAACTCAAGTAGATGGGTATTTAGCTCTGACATAGCCAGAATTAGTGTAAAACTCCCAGACTACACTGCCATATCAAAAAGCATCATCCACTGTGAGTCCAGAGACCATGTTCCTCTGAGAGTAGCTCAAGCTGGAACAGACCTTGGAGGATGAGGGCAGCCACATCTTTGATTTTATCCAATCATAAAAAGCAGTTGTGCCCCAGAACTGCTGGTTTTGTTTTATGTTTTTCTTGGTAGGTATATAATTAGTTGTGACTGTGTCTCCCAAATGGCTGCATGGGGCACAGCACGCTTAGAGAGCGGAGGAGGAATTCAGCCCAGCGCACGGCTCTTCTGCACATCAAGAATGCCAAGGCTGGACACGGTTTCAGAGATGACCTTCAGTGGCACAGACTCACTGCAATTAAATAAATCAGGTGCAGTTTTTAATTAAATATCACCTGCCAGAGGTAGGACTAATGTTGGTGTTTTGTTTTCGACTTCCAGCTTGCATCATGCATGATTATTCCATCTTTGATCATACTACTATTTATATAAACAACTCTGGCAAAATTTCTGAATGCTCCGGAGCCTCCTTTCCCTTTTCTTGTCTCCTGCTGAGTTAAGAGCTATTGGTATGGCATTGATCTGACCTCCCATCTGATAGCCAAACTGATGACCTAACACTATGCTCCAACCCTTTGAGCCATGCATCCCTTTTGGATGAAAAAACTTCGATGTCCCGCACTCTCAAATAGAGCAGAGCCACCTTAGCGATACAGTATTCGTCTGCAAAACTCGAGCGCTTCAGCTTCATAAATACAAGTGCTAAACAAAACTAAAGCTCCACTTCAGGAAGCAATTTCTGAGCTGTGAGGAAAATTAATCACAAGAACAGCTTATCAGGGTAGGTGGTTGATTCACCATTGCTTGAAGTCTTTAAGATAAGATTAGATTTTTTTTTAAAGTCATGATTCAATCATGTTTCTAGGAGAAACTGAGAGTAGGACATTAGGCAGTATAATGGCAAGGTCCTTTCTGACCTTGGATCCTCTGAATCTCCAAGTTCTTTGTTCACCTGCCTACTTTCCTGGGCTATGAGGAGGACTGGATGGGCTTTGGTCCATCAACCAGCTCCTGTCATTCACAGATCTGCATTAAGAAAATGACTGTAATCAAATCTCATGCCTCAGGGCTCCAGCCATTTGCCTGAAGGGAGCGGGGGAAAAAGGTTTCTCCCTCCTGCCCGCCCACACTAATGGCTAAATACAGGTTATGTTTGTTTGGTTGTTGCTTCGCTTTTAGAACATCAGAGAGTGAACGTAAATGGCTAAGGGCAGAGACAGAGTCAAATGCAGCAGCACAGATATCCTCTCTTCAGTTAGTCATTCCTGCTCACACCTCAGATCTGTGCTAGTCATCACTTCTGAGGACTATCAATGCTTAGAGAGAAGACATTTTGGCTGTGAGGGTGGAGACCATAGACGGTCTGATGGAGATGGAGAATGGGGACTGATATCAACCCCATCTACAAGGGCAATGTTTGTTTGCTGAGAACATCTTGATCTTCTCATGTAATCAGATCCTTGTCACTGCAAGATCCTTGTTTGTTTGTGAAACCTTGATCCCACCTGCTTTCTGATTAAACCAAACCACGAACATTTCTTTAAGCCTTAAACATTTTGGTCCAACCAAAATCTATAGCAAATAGACATAGGGGGAAATCAAATGAAGTTTTTAAGAACTGATGAAATAAAGGCAGATAAAGAATACAAAATAAATGTCCTACCCCAGTCTTTAACTCTACAAACTACAGCAGTTTGTTTCCTAACAACACTATTAACCAAGCCTGTAAGAAACTAAGCATACAAACAGGATGCATCAAATGTGCCCAAGGCTCTTGAACTCTTTAATGCAGAGTGTGGAGGCCAAAACACCTGTCTGATACAAAGGCAAGATATATATTTTACATTTATAGGTGCCCGAGATAATTCCATGCGATACCACTTAAAAAGGAAATTAGCTGCTTATCTTTTTCCAGGCAAGGAAGATGACATGGTTATGAGCCAATCAGTTCAGATTTGTCTTCCTTGTACGTGTTGGACCCAGTTCTGGGCTAACGGGTCTCCATGTAAAACCAATCTGATCGACTCAGAATGGATTTCCTTTTAATCTATGCCAGCATAAAGAAAATGAAAACCCACGCCTTAGGAGCAGAACACATTTATGCTGCCAGGGTTTTTGCAGCTGCAATGAGAAAGGATGGGGCAGGTGGACAAGACAGTGCACCGCACCTAAATTCAGCCTGGTAGCTTAGAAGGTAGGGACAGATGGTGTGAAAATGAACCAGACACTGAAAAATTCAACTTATAACCAGAAAGACTACAAACATACAGCAAGTGAGCATGAGATTTATGCTGAAATGACAGAGGAATTCCTATGGATGATTACACTTCCAGCCCAAGCACGGAAAGCAAATCCATCAATATGAATATCACTATGTTAACAGCGCAGATGCCAGGCGTCCCCGTTACCGAACCTGGTAAATACAGAAAGGGGCTACGGGCACTTGTGACGTAGGACTAGCTCACCAAAGTAGTCATCAGAGGGAGGATTCTCCATGTCATATAGCATTTTCTTGGTCAGATGTTCCAGCTCATCCTCAGGCCTGAAGGCAGGAGTGCTTGATGCGGGTCCAGAGCTTGGATACCCACTCTGAAAAAAAAAGGACAAACAGTCCGTGATGTGGTATAAAAGCATTCGCCTAAAGTAAGAGGGTCTATTGGCTGTTCAGTGTTGAACTTCATTCTTTCTCTTATTTTTGCTTTTTTTTTAAAACCCAAGGGATTCACACAAGTGAACATCTCATTTAATGTAATGGAAATGGACTCCAAAAAACATCCAGTGAAGTGCTATATATCCTCCTAGAATGAGAAGTATTCTGTGCCACATAATTAGGTGTCTACTGGGTAGCACATAATAATAAATAAAGGAGAAAATTATTCCAAGGATAACTTGATACAAACATTTTCCAACATTGAAAAAGGCTTTGGAAGCATTTCAGTTTGGATTTGGCAACAGCTTCCATCACTTAAAAATGCAATATAAAAAATGCTATAACAATCATTCCCACAGTGGTGGAGTATATGGACAAAGACAGATAATCCCGAGCTGCTAGTTATGTTCTCTTCTTGTTTGTTTTGACACAAATCCTGCTGTTAACATTAGTGAGAGCAGGAGCTGGTCCACAGATCTTTAGTCCTAGGGATACAAAGGTTTTAATATGTGCTTAGAAACTGAGACCTCTTGGCCTTCATATGCTAACAGCTGGCACTGGGTATTTGCAGTCTGTCTCAGTGAGTCTTCTCCCTGGCAAACAGCAGAAGTAGAGGCATATTTTGAGAAGCACAGAAATAGCCTCATGCCTAGAAGTTTCTTAGAAGAAGCTAAGCTTGGTGTCCATAATGAGAAACTCGGTCATTTCAGGATTAAAAAATGCTGACACCAGCTTCCCTTGCGTGCACTGCTTTCTTGAAAGACTCGCATGCGAAAACTAACTTATTTATGAAATGCAGCATTTCAGTAAAGCAAGTGAAGCGACTTCATTGATTAATTGCTGACTTTTTCAAGGATTGGACCTTAGATATGAAGCTTACGAGCCTTAGTCTACAAGGAAGCATTTTCCCGTGCTCCATACCTACTTCAATGGGAAGAAAATGTAAAATCACGGGAGAACCAATACACTGGCCACCTCTATCTGGCTTAGAGACTACATCTGACATGATGAATCTTTATTGAGCCAGTCATGTTCAGCAGAGAACAGCAGCTTCAAAGCTCTGCAAGAGAATTAACTAAATGCTCTCACGCTTTATTCTTTCAGGCAGGAAGGAGATTTGAAATGAGACATCAATCAATGCAGAGAAAGTCTCAGAACAGCGCTTAGCAATAATACTTCAATCATCCACTCCCAGAAACCAAACACTTGCGTGTTCCTGACCTTGTCGTATTTATTTTTCTAGGGCCCACGCTGGCTGTACACCCCCCCCGGCCTGCTGAGCTGCTCTATCCCAGGGGCGCTGCCCCCGGGAGCGCAGCAGACGACCGCCCCCCCTGCAATGATGGATTGCCCGCGCACACACGACGTGGCCGTTCACCCGCTGCCTCCCCCCAAACCGCTCTCTGACAGAGCAGCAGCAGGGCACAGGGTGGCACAGCACGACCCCCTGGAAGGAAGGGCACCTGGAATTATCCCTGGAGAGCTATGCAAGGGCTGTTTGCAAGGTCTCCCTGACTGAGAATAGTTTGGATCTACCATACATCCAGGTATTCCCAGAGGTGTTCTCTTTTTCTGCTCAGGAATTTTTTTCTGAGCAATATTCAAGGATTTTGTCCAGGATTTCTGGATGCCTAGCAGTTGTCCTGAGGAAGCTGCTGAACATCTGGAAATCCTGAACGTCCACACACAGCTCAGTAAACTCTATTGTACAAATGCAACCACGCTGATGTCTTTGGGTTACCACAATTTATTTTTTCATATGGGGAGACAGGCCTGTATGGTGCACAGGACTTGCATGCGCTAAGTCATGTAAGTGCCATGGGAAAAATGATCGTGGTGAGGATAAGGCTACTCATCAGACCAGGAGTTTCAGAGCCAGGTACTTGACCCAGCACACCCAGACGTCCTTGGGCAGTGCTTTCTGGCTGTTTTTATAAGGCTAGTTGACAACTATTTCATTAGAAATAATAAATAGCATACCCCTAAAAAACCCAAGGTTTATTAATAAGCCAATTAAAGGTGCCAAATGTAAAGCATTTAATCTTGGAACAACCTTTTTTTTTTCCTTTGCTCTCTTGTTCTTAAGAGCTGATCGTGACTTTCGCCTATACATATATTTTAACACAGCGAGTGCAGCCAAGGATTTATTAGCTTGAGAAATCAATCTGGCAACTGAACCTCTTAGAATAGTATTGCATCCATTGTACCTATTTCAGTTTCCATGCAGAATGGAATGACCATTGCCACCCCTTCGGCTGAGACTCCTTCCCTAGACTCTGCACGGAGTAGACAGTACAGCATAATGCTGACAATGGCCCCCATCCCTGTATTTCCCCTTTCAGCGATCACCGGTCTGGCAGGAACATGGGGAAGCACCATGCTGCAGCCTCTTCTGCCGGGCTCTGTCCACACATAACCTGAAACGCTACTTTTACCCTTGGACTTTTAATATAATTAGACCAAACCCGAAAGGCACGAGCTGTTGCCTGTTCACAGAAAAGGGAAGCGAGATGTGTGGAGCCGCAGCGATTTGCCCATCATCACACACGGGCTCTAAGGCAAAGACAAAACCTGCAGCCAGGCTGCTGCGAGCCCCACGTCTTCAGCCTCGCACACGGCCTGCCGGGACCAGGCTCGGCACTGCAGCCCCTCGCTGGCCACCCTCCAGCCCAAGGCCACCGCAGTCGCAGGCTTCGCGGGCCACCCTGGGCAGGCAGTGTGTGAAGCCTCTCCCTCTCCTCCACACCGGTTCCCCACACCTTCCCATCGGGGAGCCCGCTCATGCCCGCTTCAGTAAGTGCTTGGGCTGTGCCGTTTAAAACAAAAGACAAAACCTGCAGATTTTCAGTTCTGTTTGAGTTTCTCTGGTTTGGGAGGCCACGTTGCCTGGTACACGCAATAAATAGGCTGCTCTCGTATTTTATCTACATTGCACTTTTCCAAACCAGGCAGATCTCTTATCCAGTACCCAATGTCAGCAAAAATAACAAATACCAACCACAATGTTATGAGACGCTTTATCTTATTTTGACTAAAATGCTATGCCTTTTTGACCAACGTTTAAGCAGTGCTAGGCACATCTTTTTCCTTCTCGCATGGCACATGCTGACTATGTGCCTCCAGGAAAATGCATTTCATGCATATGAACACGCTGTTGAGTTTGCTGGGGCACGCACGCACACAAACATAGACAGAAAACTCTATCCTTAGTCCAATCTAAAATGCTTGTTTCAGCAAAACAGTTTCCTTCCTCCTCCTTTGTTAGGTCAGGGTAAAAATATAACTCTGGCTTTCCTTACAAAACAGGGTTGTTTTGTTGTTGTTTATTAAACTTCCTCTATTTTCTCCTGATCTGTACAATGATCAAGGCTGTCTAGAAATCCAATTTGCTGTCTAATCTACCACAGTTATCTTCACGCATTCTCTTTTCTCCATGATGCCTCGGTGCACACAAATACATAGTTCCTTGGCTAGGAAGTAAACACGCAGGTCAAAGCTGGGTGCCGAATTGCAGCACGGCCCCCCTAAATTCCCTGAGCACCACTCTGTCTAACTACAGCAACATCAGGGATGATAAACTGACCTATGAAAATGGAAAAGAGCCTTGGTCAACAAAAAGCCAATGGGAGGGAGCATGTTTTTTTGAGAGGAGCACCTGAGTCCAACCTTTGCCACTGCCATCAAATACCAAGCAACCTCAGGGAAGCGCACGACGATTTCAGCTGCGTGAGCAGATGCAAATGCATTCATGACTAAACACTGTCCCGCATGCTCAGCTGATGGGATGTTTAGGAAAATACCAGCATTCCCAGGGCTAAACCCCATGGCAGAAGATATCTTCATGCTACAAACGAAAGGAAGTGAGTTAATCGCTGGTGCCACTCAAAGCGCTTCAACAACATCTGGCTCATCTTCCTCATTAAAGTTCAGTTCCTAAAAAGCCAAGTCAAAAGAAACAGTCGCGTGGAATCACTACATAATTATTTTGGTACACAAAGTTGGTGCTTGTTTCAGTGCTTCTCTGGCACGTGTTTTCTACTCCAGACCTCACCGGCAATCAGCTCTCTCTGATGTAAGGGCTGCACAGAGAAGGGAGCTCTGCAGTTGGTGCGGTGCATTCACCAACATGAACCTTCCCCATCCACATATAAATTTTTACCCAAATGGGTAAAAACTACAACTCAAAATCTGCAAAGACATCCGAAGATGATGCTGTGATGAATGCACCATCATTCAGAGTGCACTGTATGTGGTCATTTTCCTTGTCCATTTGCAAATGTTGTAGAAGCTTCTTCTCTCTGAGAGAAAATAACTTCAATTATGTGTTCCCAATTACAGAAACGTGGAAATTATCTTCTTTTCAGAAGGTAGAATTAGCCCAATTTGGAATTGAAAGGCAGCCAGAAACATCTTTCACTGATACTTACTTTCCCTTTCATTTTTTTCTTCTTGTTCATCTGCATAAAGTTAGCACTTTCCTTTCACTTCCCTCACCAAAACTGATCATCAGTTAAATAAACAGTTAAATAGCATCGCAGCACATTTTTTATTCAATGGCCTGACAAAGACCATACTTTTTCATTTAAGTTATTGACTCTCCAAAACAATCGCAAACTTTCAAACCAGAAAATCCAGCATGGTGCTGGATTCTCTCATGCGTCGTGCTCCCAAAGAAATATCAAGATTGCCTGCAGCTGTAATTCAGTTTATAATTAAGGCCAACTGATCTCTCTTACAGAGGAGATGCACTGGGAAAAAATATTTTAATTCTTGATTTATTCTCCCAGTGAAAAGTTACAGCTGCCAGAGCACATACAGATTCCTGAAAGGATGATTCTGCCCACATTCCCTGCAACACACACGTTCCTGGGTCTGCTCCTGGCTGGAGAGTAATTCACTGAGATCCTCTGAAGAAGCTTCTCTGCACAAGGAGGCACCCACTGACAACTGGTGACCTCTCGCCCACACCAGCGGCCCGAAATCACAACTTTGGGCAGGCAGGAGCAAGGTCTCCCGTGGGACACACCGGAGTGGGACAAGCCACTGGTTCCCTCACTGCCTGCCTGCCCGGGCACCGCTTCCCGCAGCAAACCAGCGATCACAACAGGCAGTTTCGGCAGCAGAGCCCTCATTTGTTAAACACTGGCTTGCTTTGAAATAGGACAGTTTTGTAACTACTTCAAAGCTCTAGAGGATATTTTTATTTATTTTTAAACTTCATTATTGTAACTGTATCCTCATTTAGCTATCCACGCACATTCCCAGTTCTACTCTAATCCTGCTAAGCTCTTAGTTTCAACAATCTCTTGTGGCAGTAAGTTACACAGAATTTGAGCAACAATAACAAAAATATTTTTCTCCTTTTTAATTTCACAGCCTGCAATTTTGCCCAAAAATCTCTTTTTCTTACACCGTGAAACTGGAATGCAGACAGGTGGAAGAGGAGGTATCTCCTCTGATAGTTCTAAAAAGAAGACAACGGAGACAGGATGCAAAATCATTAACTAGCTGAGAAGTTCCCAGGACTTCTGAAAACCAGGCTGTTCATATAGAAGCCTCTTTTGACTCTCTGGAGCCCTGGTTTTAGTTTAGAATAATGAAAACAAAATCTTGGTGCCCGTGTATTGATACTGAATTCAACAGGATCACGGTACATGCACCCTAATTACTCTGTAAAATGGGTTTAACAATATTTCTCTTAATTAATTAGCGCCTGCAAAGCTCTCAAAGCTTCTGCGATGTAAGTGGCTACAC
Source organism: Rhinoptilus africanus (assembly GCA_013400135.1). Classification (NCBI taxonomy): domain Eukaryota; kingdom Metazoa; phylum Chordata; class Aves; order Charadriiformes; family Glareolidae; genus Rhinoptilus; species Rhinoptilus africanus. The sequence continues at coordinate 352,608 of VXBO01008761.1, read as the reverse complement.
AGTGACAGAGTGTTTTATTAACCATCAAGCACAGTAATAAATAAGTATGACTTTTGTCCTTGGAGTGATTGTATTCTATTATATGCAAACAGACTCAAGTAGCTTTTCTTGCTATTCTTCACGTTCTCACTAATGTTTTGAATCTGGAAGGGCTGGTTATTTTTGCTAGGTGTTACAAAAGTCAGATAAGCTGTAAACATCACTATCTGCTGCTTGCTTCTGCATTGAGCATGACGGTGTTAAATGACAACTTCCATTTCTCTTACGAAGAGCTGTCATTTCTGCTAGACATCGCGGTTTGTTTACATATTCAGGGTTAACAAGAGACGAGCTAGATTTTTATGGAGCAACATTGGCCATTTCTCATTAGAAAAAGCAAACCAAACAGATCTCCAAGTAATAAATATTCGCCATGTTATCTCAGGAAACAGTAAATTTAAACCATATTTCCAGTAAGAACACCTATAAAATACTACATTTTAATGTGCCGTTGCTGTTTAAATGTACATACAGAAACAAGTGCAGCAATGCCTGATCTTGCCTGGGGCCTCTTGGCCCTATCATTACAGAAATACACTTTACTTGTCATGGCTTATCTCACACGAAAAGGGGAGCTGGCTGGTTTGTTTTGTGTTTTCCTATTAACCCCACTTACTTTGGGAACAGAGATTTTAGGCACTTTTAAAAAAAGACAGGAAGTCAAGGCGCACACTGGATGGTACTACTGAGAGGGAGAATGAGGCATCACCATTATACCAACATACAGATAAAGAGATTGCAACATTTTAGCCCTATGTTTTTGGCTGAAAGAGCTTAGTCTGCTTCACAAAATTACACCAGGAGGTCCTATGCTTACTTGTCTATTTGCTTCAAGATTGAAGGCTTTTTTCTGCTCTAAGCTGCTTTCATTTTCACATCTCTCTGGGCTCAGACTCAAGCACTCTCTTACTTCCATGCATCATCACCGGCAGTAAAGACCCGATAGGCCGCTTATCAACTCCCCTCCTCTTTATGTCATAATACTGCAGGCTTCCAGGGCTGCCTTCAAAGCATTAATTAATTAAGCATTATATTTACTGCTATCAGCAGGTCAAAATCTGCATTCCAGAGTAAGAACCATAAGCATCCATAGGAGATGACAGTCTCCAAGCCTTAGTCCCAGACTACGCAGGGAGGTGCCGTAGATGGGTATGAAATCGCCTCTTGTCACATCGGTTCTACATCTTGGGGTACCTGGTACCATCTAGGGCTTCTTGCCTGGGGAGATGATGAGCCATAAGACTGTACAGAGCTCCCTTGTGCAAATCCAAGGCAGCACCACTGAAAGAGACAGAGCTGTGGGGGGCTCTGGGCACAGCCAGTGGCACCTCAAAGCGGGGCTCAGGGTCTCCCCACCAACCGAGCTGCATCCTCACCTTATAGGACAGATACGGGGGCACACCTGGTAAAAATGGCAATGCTGCAAAATTCATACTGATTAAGAGAGATGTGTTTGATCACACAGTACATAACTAGCCCGGGCAATTAATTGACATAATACTAGCACTGGAAAAACTTACTCTCCTTCCAAAACTTACCCTTCCAGAAGCCCTAAAACACAAGGAATAACTGAGCTTTGAGTGTGCAAAACACTTCACAAAGGCAGGACTCAACCATTTTCACGGGTGAAAATCTACATTTACATTTACACGGGCGTCTGGTACAGTGCCTTCTCCGTCGGGCCACAGCGGCGAGGGAGCTCACCGCCATTCACCACGGGGTGCTGGGGGCCGGGCCGGGTGCTGGTGCAAGGAGCACCACCTGCCCCGCGGTTCAGGTTCGTCGCCCATTGAAAAAACAGGCTGTCCCAGCTGCAGCGCCTTATCAGGTAACAAAAACAGAAGTGCGAGGGCATCACTTGTTTCAAAAGAAAAATAAATCTCACAATTTTAATGGTACTAATTTTGCATGTGAAACTTGCATTCATACTGTATTAACAGTTTAAATATAGCTTTCTTGCCAGATGCCTGAATATGCTAGAAAAGATACTTCAAATATGCAAATTGGGTTTCTGTTTTAATACACAAAGAAACTTAAAATCACATCACTTTCCATCACCAAGACAGGTTTCAATCTAAGCTTTCTTCATGTGAAAACTATAACAGCAAACAAATGGTTAACCAAATGTGTTTAACCCACTATCTATAGTCTCACTTTTAGTCAACTGTGACATGGGCCATTACACTTCCCAGGACACTAGTGACTTAAATGAAGACTACATATTTTGCTTAACATTGAAAGATTATATATATAAATTACAGTAAAAAAAGCTTCTCAGACTGGAGTGGGTGCTTGGTTCAGCATCCATAGCACTGGAGGGCAGGATTCCGCCTGAGTTTTATCCTCAGCAATACTCTTAACCAGCCTGATCCTGCACCCTGCTGTTATAAATGGTGTTCATAATGCTCGGCTGTCTCAAGAGAGTTCAAGAGTCTCAATGAACTCTTGATTACAAAATGCTTTGAGATCCTTGAATGAAAGATGCTGAATGAGTACAAATTATGACTATTATTATTTTCCTTTGGTAGCCAAAGTTGTATGTACCTCCTTCCACTGTGTGCCTACATTTTGTCTTTTAAGATTGTAACATCTTCAAAATAAACACTGTTCTCCCAACTTGCCCCTCAGAGGTATTGTTGAATAAAGAAATAAAAGTGATAATAGTATTAGCGAAAACAGCAGTGTGGCAAAAGCAAAGTACATTCCTGCTGGACTCAGAAATGTCTTCCTTATCTATCTTGGGGCAGGAAAGTTTCTGCATTTTACTCATGTTCTGATCCCAGAATCACCCGCTCTCTTTTCCGCATGTGTTGCTGCTTTGGCTCCAAGAGCTTTGCTGGTTTTCTTTCAGCTTTGCACAGGCCGTGTTTCTTGAAGTGCTCACTGGAGGGTCCTAACCCCTTTTAACAAAATGAGTACAAGTTCCTTTGGAAAGCAGACGGGGAGCTCTGAACACGTCAGAGACTGCAAGCGCTGAGTACGATCCTTCATTTGACTTTCAGTCTCTCAGGTGACTGAGTCAGGGGAAAAGAGGCAGAAACTTAACAGAGAGTCCAGACATCGGGATTCTGCCCAGGCCATCGACTGTACTTGTCCCTCAGATGAGGTGTGCTTCAAGGATGACCCCCATCATTCTGTGATTCTGTGAAAATGACACCTCTTCTAGGTGATGCAAGAGAAAAGAGAATTTGCAAATAATAATGAGAAGATTTCTATTCTTCAAAGTCAGAGGGAGAACTCATTTACTTGCACCTCAAGGACTTGTGGTGAAAGACTGTAGAGAAGACTACTAAAAGGGTACTGACACAGCACAAGACAATATGTAAGCAGTAAAAATCAGAATTCATCCTCTAATTTCCGCCTCAGTTAGAGCATGTCTATATTTTACAACTTCTGTGTGGGTAGTTTTATTACTGAATATACACCTTTAAGAGACTGAAGCTGTACTGCATTTAAAACAATTAATTCTCCTCATGAAGAGCCCTCTGCAGGTATCTCTAGGTCACCTGAATCCCAGTTCAGCCATCTAACATCATGTCAAGTACCATTTGCAAAGATGTGTTATTTAATTCATGAGGAGCAATCGCCCGGGTCGCCAGTGTTAAGGCTCACGGCAGCTCCCAGTACCACTTCCCCCAGAGCCCTGGCCTCTCTCTTGTCTCTGGCCAGAGTAGGAGAATGGCCTCTTCACAAAATTACCAAACTGGCGTTGATCATAATGACTGGTGATTAAAAACTTAAAAGACCTCTCTCACGTTTTGTGAAATGGAGGTTTCCACCAAAAGCAGGCAGTTTGCTTGCAAACTAATGCTACTTTCCTGCGTTAGAGTCTGGGAAAGTATCTGGCAGCAGCCTCGAGGAGCAGCCAGCATCCACAAGGCCATTAGCTGTACTTGCAGGTGCTACTGTGATGCTGAGCACCGTCAGGCAGAGGATATGACACAAGGGCAGTAAGGAAAAAGGTGGTGAAATTCAACAGTGCCATCAGGAGCAGAGGGAGTAATGTACAAAAAAAGAAGGAGGGGAGAGTGAAGGGCTGCAGCCCCCCGTGAATGTCATCTTGATAGCTTAAGCACTGCTGCTTTAGAAGAGACCTGTACTTAGAAAAGAATAGATAGTGTTTCACTATCAATTACCCCAGGATAATCAGAAATATTTTCAGAACAAAGCAGCGCCAAATTCTATACTGCACTTGGGGAAAAAAGGCCAGGGCAAACGCCTGTCATCTAGATTATCATTTATTTCACCCAATGTACTTATGAAAATGATCTCTCATTTGGCTCACAGCAGTAGAAATTTCTCAACAAAGTCATAATTCTCCCATAATACAGTCCAGGGCAGTTAAGTATTACTCACATAAAAGCTCCAAGTCTCCCTTGAAACATTGTCCCTGCCCAGGAATCTCCCACAGTGAGAGGGAGGTGGGAGCTGAGAAAAGGGTAGCAAAAGATAAGGAATGATTCTCCCTCAGAGAGAACCACAGGCTGAGGACCCAGCACGTCCCACCTGGTGGCCAAATCATGGCAAGGAGGCAACGCAGCAAGGGTTATGGGCTATTGAAAAACGCTGCAGGAAGTTTCACTGAGGCTATTCAATATTCAGAGGCCTCAATCTCCTCTTTGCATCCAGCTGTAACAGGAGTGAAGATCTGAGTTCCTTGTGCTACTCGTGGCTGTTGTGGATGCTACTCATCCTGCTTGCGGAGAGGGCAGGAGATGGCCCTTGGAGGGAAAGAGATAGAGGAGCAGAGAGGTCAAGGTCGTAGCTGGAATGAGGGCTCTGGCAACAGGGGAAAAGAGATGGGGAAAGAGCAAATTAGCCTTTTTCAACACAAACAGAACAACTGAGAAAGGCAGAACTACAAAGGCAAGAGAGAAGTGCTGGCAGGAAGAGGGGGAGACCAGGCAGAAAGCAGTGTGCAGTAGGGGATCAGAGACAGACCCCAGCAACAGAGGAGAGGATGGGATGACACAGAGAGGAAGGAGAAGAAAGTGCAACCTGGCTAGGAGCTTCCAGAGCTGGCAAGAGCCTATGGAGAGAGGTCTGTGTGCATCCACCGTATAAATCAGAGCGGCTTAGGGAAGACTAGTGTGCAAAGGAGCTGGATGAAATGGAAGGATGGATTAACAGCATCCTCACAGCAAGGAGCAAGCAGGAAAGCAAGAGCAAATGAGAGGTATCAGCATCAGCTCATTTTACTGATCAGCCCCCTTGTACAAGAATTGTCCCATGCTAATCAAACCCCACCAGTTTCAGACCATGGGATTGGTTTGATGCTTCCAGACGTACGTGCATAGGTGTTTTTGCTGGGGCATCAGGGAGGGCGGGCACCCAGAGCAGAGCACTGCACCCTCAGTCTCACTTGATTTCCACATGGAAGAGTTATATGGGGTTCAAATGCCCCTGCTGCATCTAGTGTGTGATCCCACGTCTGTCACAGGCACACTTTCCAGCCAAATGGAAAGCTGCTTTGCGGTCATGATGCTCCAGATGGCAAGTGCATAGGTGCTTGTGCTGTGGGGATTGTCCCGTATACTGCAGAAGTACCTATGGTCTCCAAGCCAGATCAGGTTAGGAATAAAGCACACGGAGAATAAATTCCCTGCTCAGCACTGGAGCCAGAAGGGGATGTGGGGTTCCCTGGATTCAGAGCCATTCTACTGCTTTCCCTCATCTTCTTCTTTGCCATCAGCCTCTTAAAAAGTCCCAAGATCTTGGCAGCCAAACCAGGCTGTGCACTAGGGAAGGGAATCTGAATTTCCCCAGCTGCAGCCTCAAAGGCTGCTGCCAGCCTGAGGGCGCAGCCGCTGCACTGACACACAGACCTAATGATCTGCACTGTTCAAGGCATCAAATGCTTGAACAAACTTGCTTTGCTCAGAAGGCCACGCTCAAGCCGTATTTCTGTGTCATCTTTTGTGCGAGGCTGGGACTGACTTTGAGGAGGTCAGGAAGAGCCTGATGGCTCAATAAATAAGTGACACTTGGGAGAGTTAGCAGAACTGACAGCTCAACAAGATCCATGTTTAGCTGTCAAAACATTCCTGCATGTACAGAGATGCAGCTAAGAAGGCTGTCCGCATACCTCCTGGGCTAGAGATGAACTTATCTCACTAATTGGTCAAGCAGTGCTTCATGGAGAATGAAGCGAACCAAAAGAGGCAGCAGCATGTGCAATTAGAGCAGAGGAGGCCGAGGGCTGCGGCAGGACACAACACTGCGCCTGGACCACTTTGATGTATTGAAAAGATCACTTTGTCCGTGAAACATTTTCATGCCCTGTCCAACCACCACAACAACAGCAGCAGCCCCCTCTGTTTTTTAATGATTAAGCAGCTCGCAGGTTGACTGAGCAAAGGCTGAAGGGGAAAAACAAAGAGATATATATAATTGTGCTTGCAGAATTTACTTGAAGAGGATGGGCTAGACATTCAGATGGTGCAAATCAGAGTCGCTCCAGGGAACTCGCTGATTTACACAGCAGGGAAGGATCTAGCTCAGCGCGCCAAAGCAAGCAACGCGCTCAGGTGTACGTCGGCTGCTCGAGAGGCACTATTTGAGTCAACGAGGCTGTCCAAGCCCGGCCCAGACTAACTGCAGCCCCCTGAGCCCTCAGCTGCATTTGTCTTTCAGAGGAACGCATGACACAGGGAGAAAACTGGCTCAGAGGCCGCCAGACCAAGAGACACTGCAGACAAAGACCCCACTCTCTGGGGATACGGGTGACCGAAACGTGCTTCCTTGCAGGTGACACTCTCGGACTTACTTAGTTCAAGTCCCTGTCCCCAACTATGGGGGTCCTCTCATTCTGGCTTTCACTGACTCCTGCTACCACCTCTCAGCTCAGACTAACCTGGTTTTCAGGGCCTCCTCTCTTGGCTCCATCTTGGAGAGGACCTTGGAGCAATCATGCCTCCTCCACTTCCCTTCTCACCTACCCTTGTTCCCAAGAGCCAAGCAAATTTCAAAGGTATACCCAGAAAAAAGTTGTGAACATCCCCTTCCAGACTCCTTCCTCTTCTTTCCCTCAAAACGATCTATTCTGCTCTCCATGCTCCCTTCCTGCGCCCCCACATTAGTTTTACACTAATAAATAGGGGTTTCAGGTCCCCTCCCTGTATAGAAGACATATCTGAAAATCACTCACACGCTTTAGAGGGTTTGCAACGTGGAGGAGGAGAAACAGTGAGGCCAGCAAAGTGCTGGAAGAGATTGCCTGGAAAAGTCTGTGATTTCCACCACTGAGGCTTTTCAGAGTAGGAACAAACAAATATTTGTGAAGAATGGCTTAGGCAGAGTTGATCCTGTCTCTGAGCAGCAGACAGATCTTCAAATCTGTTCCAGCCTTATTGTTTATGCTTCTGTGACTGTGATAGCAGTTGTGACATATTCTGCAACAGAGCTGAGCAAAGCCAGCTGAAGGCCCCATGGATCATCTTCAGGGCTGAAGCTGCTTACAGGAAAGAAAGCTCATGTGCAGTGTTAAGTTACTTTATGGTTTTGTTCCAGATGCTAAATCAAAGACACTTTGTTCAGAAATGGTATGACAAAGAAGCTGGGTCCTAAACAGGCACAGTGACTGTCCTTCTTTTACCATCTCTAAGACGCTGTATCTCTAAGCTTAGACTTCAGATGCATCAGGCAGCTCACATTCAGAGCACCCACTGTATGGGCTGTAAATACCTGTGTTAGACAAATAGAGGGCTTCTTTTGTCCTGGTCCACAGGAATGCCCACCCAGCACTCGGTGCTGAAACCCCATTAAAACCTCCCAGAAGCTATTCAGGATGCAGTGAGTCTGGCCAGGAGCAGGGAAACGGCAGGTAAGGAAGCATTCAGAAAAGCAGCACAGGCGCCCCAGACAGCAGAATTCTCCACCTGTCTGTTGTGCAAAGACCCACGTGTGTCTGCAGCGGCTGGAAGAAGTTGCTCCAGAAACATCCATGCAAGCCCTCCCTGCAATGTCACCTTATGGGGTAAACAAATGGTAGGGGAGCTATCTAGTCTACTCATCGCAAAAATCTTTAAGCTACAAGAGGGTATGGTACCAGACAATATTCAAGCAAGAACAGAAAGTCACTTTCCCAACCCTCCTTGTGAATTGCTCCCATCTGTGCAAGAGAGCAATCCAAAGTCCTTATGCCCATGACAGCACTGCAATCACACGCTTCGGTTTTTAAACCCAAAATAGCGCGAGCCAGACCACGGTGAGGCTAGTACATCACATGCAGCTGCGCTGATAAAGAGGAGACATCGCAAGCGGCTCTCCGGGGCGCGGGTTGCTAGGGAACGTGGTGAAGCCGACGCAAATTTCGCTGCCGCTCGCTGCCTCTTCCCCCTCTTCCCACCTCGCTCGCGCTGTGCCAGCTTCTTTGCCCCGAGAGCACCGTTCTTCCTGTCTGAAGTGTGCAAAAACAAATCTGCCGGCAACAATGGAGCACGATTGGTTGGGCATGTGTTTCCAAGGAAAGAAGTCTCTCTAGCCTTTGATTTTCAAAGGCAGCCAGCTGACGGGTTGTGGGGGGGTGGGGGGGAACCACTCTTACCATTTTCTCCACGTCTGTGTGCTATTTCATTCAACCTGTGCTACGATTAAGGGTGGGTGGCAAGCCCAGGCGGTGTAACTCCCTGGATTGACTTCATGGGAGCCGTGCTGGCATGCAGCTGGCAAGACGTGGTGCCCTAACCACCACGCTGTGCCCTCTGCACCCCTCCTCCTGCCCTAACGCGCCGCTCTTTGGAAGGTTGCGGTGGAAGCCAGCACAGCTCTGCAAACATGGCTGGGTACCGCACGGTGCTCCCACCGCTCCAGTGGGCAGCAGGGCTTATGAGGAAGGGCACACAAGCAAGGGAAGGGCTGCTGAAGTGGGAGGAAGGAAAAGGAAACTTTTGCCTTCTCAGGAAAGAGCTGGGGTAAGGACAGACCAGTGGCCAAGGTGGAAACAAGAGACTTTCCAGTATTAATCAATCTTTAAACAATTTGGCCAAATGATTAGGAAATGCAGTGCTCCCTGCTGAGGCATTAGAGATTCATATTCAGATGTTGGGTGTTTTCTTCCACCCTGCGTTATTTTTAGCTACTCGTTGATGCGAGGCCGGTGGTGGCTGGTGTCCGATCGATGAGGCTCTCCTGCGATGGCAGCTGGGTGAGAGATGGCAACCAGAAGCGGGATCTTGTTCACCCCGGGATGCTGCCTATTGCTGGAGCCCTGGCCACACGAGGAGGCAGCACAAGAGTGGAGCAGGGGCTGGTTCCCCAGATCTGGACTCACACACCAAGGCTGCTGCCCCAGTCAAATGTCCTTCAGCACCAACAGGCACTTAGTTAAACTCTAAAAGTGACAGAGAGGAGACACCTAACAAGCCTGAATAACTCCAGGAAACAACAAGGAGAACAGATTTGGAAGTGATTTTGAGAGATTGCTTTATAAATCTCCTTACCCCTAGAAGGAGGAACATAATGTGTTTGAGGACCTATTAGACACGTTAATTCTGGAGACCAAGGAAACATCATTTCATTCTCCTAGTAATAGCACAGCACAAATCTTGGGTGTCCACAGTGCTTGTACTCACAACACCCTCTAGATAGGGGGAAACTCATGTAATCCCCAGGGCAGACCACATCTGCGGTTTCTACCTGCTGCAAGGTCCTATCTTCAAGAGGGACAATCACCTGATGATGAAGTGGTAAAAAATACAAGAAGCATAAACCAATAAAATACTAAATCGTATGTCAAAAGATTAATTCCTCCTTGACTCCAGGTAATGTGTAATTAGACTGCTTTGAAATAGGAGGATTTATGTTTCTTCGCAAAACCAGAGACTTTCACACAGTGTGACAGCATGCTCTCTTATCTCATGACAAGCCAGGCAAGGATGGTCAAGGTCTCATCTTGAACTTCGCTCAGCAGCACAGCAGCGGCACACCAATATGCAAATAGCCTCCACAGATTCGTGTTAGGTATCATTTGTTAACCTCTGCACAAACAAGGATGATTCTCATTTTATGAGGGAATACAGAAAGCTGAATGCAAGTGTATGCCAGTACACCAGCATTCCTATAGAGAACTCTCCCTGCACCACTGCGTCATCCTCCCACGACCCTATGGCTCCACCTTAAAAATGAGAAATACCACCAGCACCTCCTAGAGCAATTGTGTGAACAACACTAGCCCACCTTCATTTCCCCTTTAATCTACATTTCAAAAACTGTATTACTCTGCAGAGACATGCGAGGCTGAGACATGCCAGGCACACTTTACTCCTCAGTTCAAGCCATATGGTTCTAATAATAGTGGCTAATAAAGGAAGAGTATGTCTTCACCTGTAATTTTTCATATCCTATCAAAAAGTGGTGTAACACAGAACACTGCAGACTGCAGCACAGCACATGTGCTCAGTCACATTTTGCACTGCTCTGCATTTGCTCTGCTAATGGCCCTTAATTAATATGCACAACCAATTCAGCATCAAGGGCAAAAAGAAAGCGGTACAATTATGTGTTTGCAGAAATGGTACCTTAAATTAAAACAGACAAAGCAATTGCAAGTTTACTAAAAGTATGTTTTGGGATCAGAGCCCTGTAGCAGACTTTGGAAATAACCAGGAACAGAGGACATCAAGTTATCTAATGGGTTTTTGGCAATCATTTTACTTCAGTAATAAATTTTCCGGTAGTATGGAGACAAATGCTCAAGGCCAACCTTGACATCTTGGTCTTGGCATGTTTCAATAACCTCTGTAGTTAAAATCATCCATTGGGCACTTCCAGGAAAGACAGCCAGTAGATTTCTCACACAGGAAAATCAGCAAGTGGCAACCGTAGCTAACTCTATAAAGCTTAATGGAAGGAAGCAAGGGCTATGGCTGGTATTAACACCCTGTTACAGAGCTAGGGGATTTCCACCTAATTTATTGCGGAAAAAATATCATTCACAAAGTCATCCAAAGAGTACATACTGCAACACAGCATTTAATATAATAGCCTGGCATCATCTGACTCCAGATGAAAGAGTAAGAGGATATATTTATACTGCATGTGACTCCAGCCTCCAAGAATGCACCTCAGGGCAGCAGCAATGTGGTCTTCTACCCAGTGGTGTCCTTACCCTGGTACAAGGACTGTGCCAATCTGCCACGAAAGGCTAGGTGTGTGCAGCCAGGCTTGCGGGGGGAGGCTGGAGTCTGGGTAGCAATCCAGCAAGCTTTGCTCCGCCGCTGAGGCACTCGCTGCCTTCCAGCTGCCTCCCACAACTCCGCACGAGCCTGAGGGCCGAGCAAAACCTTCCAGGTGACTTTTTGCTTGTGGCAGAGAAACCCAACCAGACAGAGAGGGTGAGCTGGCAGATGCACAATGAGCTGCGGCAGACGGGTGCCCTTGGAGATCCCAGCAATATGCCTATGGCCAGAGAGGATGCACAGACTCAAGTTTCACAGCTCACCTCTGGGCTGAGCAAAACCCATGTTCTCTGAACCCAACAAATCCAACAGTGAAGAGAGGTTTACTCCAAAGGACCGAGGTGAGGCACAAAGCCACCTCGACAGCATACTTTTCAGGTAAAAGCTGAGACATCAAGCCTACACTCAGCACAAAGAGAGGTTAGTCCAGGGTAAGTCTGGGACGCAGTCTCCACTGAGGTCCATGTCACGAGTCTGACTTGATTGTACACAAACCCACTGGAACAGACAGTCTTTTTCTCTAGGGGCTGCAGAATAAATAGCATCAGACTCAAATTTCTTATTAGATACATGTCTAATTGCTCAGGGTGTCACAAATTTTAGTGCAGCACCTAAACGTTAACTGCTACCTTACTGCCGTGTTTATTGGTTCAGCCCTTTAGGAGCTGAAGTCTATTACTTTCGGGTTAGAAGACCAAAAGATAGCGTCAAGGGAAAGACTAAGATGACCACCTGCCTTCCCAAGCAACTGACAGTTGTCTCCTATCACTCGGGGGCTCCAGCTGTTTACTGTATATATATATTCCTTTAAATACAGAAAAGCTTCAGTCTACAGCAGAGAGATTTTGCACATGAAGTGAATGCCAGAAGCCTACATTCCTCTTTTAGTCGTATCTCTTGATACACATGACCCCTACTGAAAAGCATCCAACTGGGGACACTTCTTGTTAGCATCACAGAAATCATCATCATTAAAAAGCCAAGTCCTCTGCAAAGGGAGGGGGAAAAAAATCATGTTGATAATAATCCGAGTGGCTCATTTCAAACTATGCATTTTTAGACCAAGATCTATTTTTCTCTTCCCAGCAGCTTTCGGATTTTCAGACGAGATCCCCACCAACACCTGCTCTCGCTGCTCAGTGAGTACTAGTGCTAGCATGCCAGTACTAGCTCTAGTACGAGAACTAGCTGACGCAGTTCACGGCTGCCTCCACTCTGCATCCCATGCACTTTCCCAAAGCTAGCTGCTCTGTTTTCAGCGACCTGAGAAGAAATACTTGTTCCCTTCGTAATTAGATTCACAGTAAATGCGGGAAGCGAAGCAAAAAGAACACAATGTTCAAAGCTGCCACTCATGGTTAAATAATTAGTCAATATTACGCTCAAATGCTGCCTCCAGTGTTCATGCCAATCTGTACGGGGAGGCATTTGTCCTTACATTACTTTGGCGCCTCATTTCAGTAATTTCTATAAGCTGGCAGTCTAGCCTCAGTAGAGAATGGGTCACACCACTGCTAATTCAGATAGATTACGAAATACAAATAAGAATGGAGAGGGATTAAAGGTGGTGAGGTATAAAGCTTTGGTAAGTAATATATGTAAGAAATCCTTTCACTTGATTTTTATAAAGTAGGTCTTGTCTAAAACCAAGGGGGCTAATTAGCTGATAATTGATGCAGAACCATAATTCTGTTTGCTCTACACGTCTGTTACAGTTACACAGAGAGAAGTGCTATCGGTTCCCGGTGAGAGGGATTTGGTGGTGTCTCCACAGCACAGAGGAGCCCACTCCTTTTGCTCAACAGTCTATAACACCGTGGGCCCCGGTAGGATCCTGAAACACCTCCCCAGTCTGGAAATAGCAGTTCACTGAGGCACTGCTCCATCCAGGTATTTATATTGCTCCTCCTAGTACAACATTTATCGCGGCTGTTTTTTTCCCCACAGCATTTGTGTGTGCTAAAAGAGTTTCCTGACAAAAGGAGTCATGATGGCTTAGAGCTGATGTCGAGCTGAACTTGTTCTTTTGGAGGGCTAGGTGACGCCTGAATGGATGTTGTTGCTTGTCTAAATAAGCTACCTTAGAAAGAAAGAACAAAGTATTTTATGAGCAATAGGAACGAGTACAGACCAACCCCTGGAATATTCCTGTGTCACCTGCAGAGCCTTTCTGAAATGCTTCCATCCAAGGAATGGAGACTATGTCAACATTTTGCCTAACTGCCTAGCAGCTGCGTGGCTGCCCAGCTCACAGCTGGTTAGGCTGTGGAAGTTTCGCTTCCACCTCATGCAGAAGTACTACAGACATGAATGAAGTTACCCTGTTGTAAACCAGGAGCAGGAAGAAAAGCCAGCTCTGGCACACAGCATCCCTTCCAGCTCTGCTGGACTATGAAGGAAGCCCCTGCCTGCACGCTGTCCACGAGGAACAAGATTATGATCTGAGGAAAAATTTGCTTCCAATGCATTTCACCAAGACTGAACTCAGTAAAGGTCAACAAAACTGCCACACAGCACAGATGTGGCAACAAATGATGCTCTGCAGCATGAAGAGGCCCAACCAAATACCAGCTCCTTTTCGTAACGCTGTTTGCTCCTGGAAAAGAGCCACTTCTCCCTGATCTTTGCCTGGTGCAGAGACTACTCCGACTCGCGATACTGAGAGCATCAGTAGTAAAACTGAGTGCATCGCTGCTAAAACCAAGAGCACGTCTCATCAGCACATCCTGCAAATGCATCCAGCCAGCCAGGTGCAATTCTAATTTACAGCACGTGTTGGATATGGAGACTAACGAGCACTGAGGTAGTGGGTATGGGCCTGAACAACCTGCCCAACCTTTAAGCATGTGAAAGAGGGGGGCAGAGGAGAAACGCCGCTAAGAGAACTCTGAAATGATTCAGTTTGTCTGAGTTGTACTATGCATGCCTGACAGTGACTTCATTAATCACATCTGGGTTGCCACCCTCCCCTGGCTGCTTCATCCATCCACACAGCTTGCTGGGGGAAAAGAGAGTGAGATGGGATCCAAATTAGACCCTATTTATGATTGTTGAAGTAGAAAATTAATTGCTTTTCTTCCCCTTCTTCCCCCATTCTGAAACACCCCTCCCGGGGAAATTTGTGCTGAGAAGTCCTTGTGAACAAACACATGGAGAGTAACAGAACATGGTCCATATGTACTAGCAACCAAAAATAAGCTGAAGTCTGAAATGCATACAGTCAAGTGGATTCATAATGTCTGTCTCTACGCCACGGTAACAGATGGTCAGTGAACTGTTACAAGACAGACCATGACTAGTTAAACAGATGGGGAGTATTATTTTTATACTGGTTTGTAAGTGAATATTTGAGTTTCCACTAGGTTATCTGAATTACCATCAAAGGATCACACTCCTGCAGTCCCTACCCAGCCAAAACCAAATTCCATGGGATCCTTTACCGAAGGAAACTACTGTGATTTCTTCTTATGGCCTTTCACTCATGCTGCTAATACCTGTGGCAAAACCCTCTCAGACCTCAGCAAGGACGGCCAATGCTCCACGCTTCTGGAATTCCTGCTCTGCCTGTGGCAGCCTGGGGTGTTCGCTCTCCCATGCTGGCCCCATCCCACCGCAGGGCTCTGCCCCACGCTGAAAGAGCTGTGGTGGCGGCAGCGGCCGAGCCGCAGGGCTCCTCCGGCCGCATCCCCTCCTCTCTCTTCCTTCAGCAGGGTTTGTTGCTGTTATTAATTCACGAAGCAAGGAAGGATCTAAACAGCTGGAGCTCAGCTCGGGGCTGAGTGGATAGTGGTGGCTAGCAAGAGCCGTCACAGAGGGGGAAAGGGAAATGGGGCATTTTAGGAAAGACATGCATTTAAAGACTTGCCCATGTTGAAGGAATACATAAGAAAGATGAAAGACACAGCAAACTTCTCTCCATTTTTGCAGTTCGCATTACTTTTTTTGCAAATTTCTCACCTATAGATACACTGGTCAGGTTCACTTTCCCCTTCTCAGTATTTAAGCAGAACATCTGGGTTCACAAGAGGGCAGGACAGACTAAAAAGTTAATTAACAGCTCACAGTGCCTTAAATCACATTCAAAAACCTAAACCAACCTTTGCTGAACACACTGACACATCCCGCTGCCTGACATCTCAAAGGACTGGCTCTTTAAAACTACTGAAAACCCTTTGACAACCAGAGCAGCCCACTGTTTTCAAAGTGGGCAGAAGAATACTGGAGACAACCATATTGCAACTTAATTGCAAAAGAGAAAAAAAAAGTGAATGAAAATATCTGTGTTGTATATGCACCCATACACTGAAAGAATCAGTCTCCTGCCCACAAGACGCCTGGTTCACGTCTGCCCTACACCTTTTTAGCAATTCCTGCAGCAGGCAGGTGCAGATTAGTTACCCCCTCTTTGAAACCATTTTTTTTTACATCCAGAGGGATGCACAAAGGCTTCAAGTGTGACTATAATTCAGGCCTCCCTTCAGCATGATGTTGCTGCAATCAGATGTGGCCACAATTGTTAGAATAGTGCTTGGTTTTGAAATCCTACCATCCAAATCCATTTCTTACCTTTCAGAGTGACCATTATCTTCTCGCTGTTTGAAATACTGCTGACTACTGCTAGGAAGCTGCAGGGTTTTGCCTGCAAGCCTCAGAAGAGCTTGTACTTGCACTTCTTTATAAAGGACTTCCACTTCATGGCTGCATTATCTGTCCAGCTGCCATCAGAAAATAGCGGTAAAGAAAAATGAAACTCTCTTTGCAAGTATTTATTCCTAATTTACTACGGGCTAACAGCATCTAGTGACAAAACCCCAAAAGTTCTCATTGAAATATTTCATTTACCTAACAGCTTGAAATCTCCAGGCTGAAGATTATGTGCGCACACACGCCTGTGTGCTAAGTCTTCAATTAAGGAAAATATAAAAGCTTTGCAGTTTAGCCACTGGGAGACTTTTAAGCATTCACAGCCTCTTCTCGTAACATGAAATGTTAATGGGGCAACCACGCATGGCTGGCTCCACAGATAATGGTTCAGATAGCAGTGGCTTTGTGATACCTATCGCTGGGCTTCGGAGGTGAGGGGGCCTGCCTTGCTTCATAGTTGATGACACCTTGTCAGCATGTCACGTTCTCCAAGTCAGTTCAGGAGTTCATTACATCTAGATAACCCTCTTTTTGCTCTCTGGCTCATGTTTATTAATGCCACGCACAACGCAGTGATTCATCAGAGAAGATGGAGCGGTGTTCTGCAGCAGGCAGACAGCCTCCAGTGGATCCACTGCCCTGGTTGGAGTTCACCACAGCGCTTTTAATTTCATGAATTTATTTATTGCAATTCCTGAAAGTCCAGTGCTGTTACAGAACAAGCTCGTAACTGCACCTGACAAAGGTTCAGGGCTTGTCAAAATTGGTCTAATTTGTATGTTGTGTAAACAACATTAAAAGTTTGGAAGTTAAGCACTGAGCCTCCAGTTATTAAAATAGCATTTTAAAATATGCATGACTAGAGAGATATTTGCAGAACGCATCATTGTTAGCATGGCTAACAGCCAGCACGGGCGAGTAGCCTGCGCCGTGCTACAGCGCGTGCTGTGCCACAGGCAGGAGAGCAACCTACTGCTGCGCTCTGAGGCCCAGGGTCATAGCTCAGTGCACTCCGCTGGGGAAATTAGTTTTCTGAGACCCCTTAGCAATTACACAGAAAAGGCTTTGTAGTTTCGCTCGGTAGTTTACAATAAACTCAGATGAGGAACTGGCAGTACCAAAAACACTTGCAAAACCTACTAAGGGCATTAGGCCTGATGCACAAGAGGTCAATGCTTTGAAATCTTTCACATTAAACGTACATTACTTCTTTCATCTGGGCATGCTTGCAACATCCCATGTCCCCTCTTCCAATCTCAGTCCTTTTAACATACCCTCTCCATGTCTGCTCTGGGTACCAGCAGAAAAGAGTTGCTGGGAGAACACCACCAAGATTTTTCAACAATATAGTCCCAAGCATATAGTATAAATATGTGTAACACATACAATACAAGCATATACGGACAGTACACCTACATAAACACACACCCACCTATAAAGCACCCAAATCGCAAATCAGGGCAGCTCAATGAGGCGACTGGAAGTGCTACCAGAACCGCATTTAGAAGATCAAGTCACTTGTCTTTGTGCCTAATATAGATGAAAGAAATTTCACCTTGGGCCTATGTTTCTGAACCCATCTCAGAGGACAACAGCACCCAGCCCCTGGAGCTGCGATCCTCTGAGACAGCAAGGCAAAAAGGACAGAACGGCTCCACGCTCTTTCCCAAGACATAAGACAATTCTGTGCTGATATGTTTTTGCTGTAGCACATGCATGTTTTATAGGGGCTCTGGTTGAGTATGAGAATGTAATTTGCAGGAAGAATGAAAAATAAAAGGACACTTAAAGGGCCTTCAATACGACTCTGTTTCACTTAAAGGAAAAAAATTGGTACTTACTATATCACAGGTGAAATTTTGGCTCAGCCAGAGTCAATGGGCGTTTTGCCAAGGGCCAGGTTTTCAAACCATAATTTCTCTTCAGAGACTAACACAATCTACTATTGGATTTATCTCATGGTCTCATTTTAACTCTGAAGAAGGGCCCTTTTTTTTTTTGGGAAACACAGGAGTGACTGTTCCACTGAATGAATATACACCACACACAAGATAACAGTTGTTATGACAAAAGATATTACTAATAAACTTACTTTACTTTGACTGATAACTACACTACCGCAGAACCACTCTGCCACAGTTTTCTGAAACAGCAATCGGCTGAAGCTTGGAGGATCAGCAAATCCCTGATTTTCAAGAAAAAGGGAACGATACCTAAAATAAATTCAACAGCTAAAAACAGCTAAAATCCATTCCTCTCCGTTAAACAGAAGTTTATTCCTGAAACACACTTTTTAGACACTTTATTTTCAATCCAATTTCTAGTTTTATGGACTAACCTGGTGTTATGGTGGTTGCTAAAGCAGCTATATTAGTTGTTACAATTACATCTTCCTTCTACCCAAAGCCATAAACCTCCCCACTTGTTGCATAATGCTGCAATTACTCCATAAACTCCACTAGGCAGTTTGTTGACTGCAAAATAAGTAAGTGCCAATGAGAGCCTTTGGCCTACACAGAGGGTGAGAATGGAAACGGAAACTAGGGGATTCACCAAACAGATTTATGGAGGAGATTTTATTGGCCGCTATCAAAATGTCCAGAAGATTCAAAGTTTCCTCAGCAAATAAAATTTGCAATTGTAGAACAACAATACTGCAATGGAACTTTCCACTGCCGGATGTGAAGAGGGAGAGAAAGAAATGCTGCTGCGCTCAGGGAGGTGGCACTCGCCCCCACTGCCACCCTCCGGGCCCTAATTCCCCTTCTCTAACCCCCAGGTTTACAAAAAAACCCTTGGTGGAAAACGCTCAGATTGTCTCAGGGGTGCGCAGAGGAGCTCTCACTCTAACTATGAAGAAGGAATATGGACAAAATGCCAGCAAGTTGGTTTTTATCTTCAATTTCTTGGACTACTGCACACTATCAAAAGCCTTTTGCTTCTTCAAACCCTGCAGTTCCTCTTCAGCTGAGCTGTGAAGTTGTTTCATCAACAAACTCAATATAAACTCTCAATGACAAGCCTGGAAGATTTATGATTTTTGTCATCTTTAAATAGCCATCATAAAAAACCCTATATTGGCAAGTTGCTGAATTCATTTGCTGGGAATTGACACTTACTGATGGCTGCTGCTAAGGGATAATGTGGTGACCTGCTACAGTAACGACCAGATAAGAGCTGATGATAAACTGGAAGGGGAAAAGTACTTTAGGTCAAACATTTTCAAATTCACGTGCCTGAAGTCAAGCTTTGAAATTCATCTGTAAACACTAAATTGGAGGTCAGCTTTACTGAACTGCTGCGTCCCTGCAGCCCTTGTTGAAGTCAAATGCATTGTGCTATGGAAAATCATACCTTGGGCTGCTTCTTTAGTGGCCAAGTATAGATGTATATGTCTAATGCCGGGTGCCAGAGAGAAAAAATTGGCCTCAAAGGAAAGAAAAACGAGAAGAGAGATTGCAATGTGTTACAGCTGCAGTACCACTCTCTCACTGCATAGCTATTTCTAATAAGAAAGATCAGCTTCTAACTTGTGTTTGCAAAACTAGAGTTTGAGGCATCGATTTTACACTGTAGGAAAAATCAAAATACCACTGTTTGGCAACAGAACTACAGATTTCCTTCTTTTTAAGAACAGAGAAGTTAAAGCAGCTCAGGTCTCAAACCCTCCCAAATCCACTCCTAAAAGCACCACAGCTCACCACTCCCGGGGCAGGCCCGCATCTCTGCTGAGATCCAGCTTGGCAGGGAGGAAACACCTTGACAGGGCTGGCCTGACAAACGTATGCCGGGAGAGCCTGTGTGTCCTCCTGGCACCACACCAGCAGGAACTCATGTCAGGAGCCCGGCAGGTATTTGGTAGCAACAGCAAGATTCCCAACTAGAAGTGGCCTTTGCCAGGAGCTGCTCCCTGGGATACACTTAATCCTGTTGCACTGATGGGAAAGGAATGAGATAGTCTCCATCGCTCCCAGCCTTTACATTTCTAAGATTCAATGAACTGAGGCATCTTGGGTGACGCCAAGGCATCTGGCTGTTCCCTCAAGAATATACATTTTTGGCAGAGAGATGTCCAAATTGCTCCTCTCCGCCAGCAGGAAAGACTTTGGGCTTCCTCTGCTCTGCATGTTGGAAATCAAAGGGGAAAGTGTAGCCAGAAAGGAGAGACAGATGCAAGGACCTATTAATTATATTCCACTATCACCAGGGAGTTTCCCTACTCTCTTTTCTTGCCTTTTCCAGACAGTCACCGGGTGCTCCCCTCTTTCCCTGTAGCTGTTAGTCAGCATCACCCCATTCGTTCCATGCTCCCCACTGCTGCAGGACACAGCACATAGGAAAAGATTCCCCATCCCTAAAAAAGGTCATAGATGCACAGAGCTGGGCTACCACGACAGCCCATCTCCAAAGCACTCTTTTTGTAATGCCACCAAAAACCAAGCAGGGCAGAGGGTGCCTGACTTGGATGCTGCATTACGGAGCTGCTGTCCTGTGACGGAACAGAGTTCGGGTGGCGACCGCATTGCTAGAATTTTGCTTTCAGCACACGAGTGGCATGTTGGGTGCTAAATTCTTCAGTTTGTCCCCATAACATGACCCAGACTCCAAAGAAATCCATTGGGTGTGAATCTTCCTGCTTAATTTGCTCGGCTTTGCACCAAACACTATCAGCATGACCATTGGTGCAGAACAGCAGCAACATGGAGGGAGTGGTGGATTCTCACCACGGACAAAAGCAGGCGGTGGATGTACGAGGATGAAGATAAACACCCGGGGCCAACTGGTGGCAGTCATGACAAGGTCCACCCAGACATCTGAACAGAGGCGGTGTCAAAAAGGAGAAGAGTGAGGAGCACAATAAAGAAGGGACTGAAGCTGCAGACAGGTGCATAAATCATGGATTCTGGGAGTGCAAACTACAGCCAGAGAACCAGGATGGAAAAGTCCGTATAAATGCAGGGAGCAAAGCCAAAGCTACTCAAACCAAGTCCAAAGAAAGGCAGCATGCTTTGGACAGACTCAGAGACAATGAATTAAGGGGAAGGAATAAAATGAACAAAACCCTTACAGGCTAACCCATAGCATCAGCACGAGTCACTGGCTGAGGAACAGCCCAGCCCTGTCGAGGCTCAGGGATCGGGCAAGTGACACCCCGGAGGTCACTGGCTCTCGCAGATGGATCACAGGGCCCTGCAATGCACAGCACTTATGTATTTCAGCACGAGCAACCTGGCCAGCTGCAGATCCTACAGGACTTAAATAATACGTGGCCCTTAACCAACAGATTGAATGTTGAGAAATCTGAGTGCGAGGCGGGTGCCAGAACCCGCAGCCAGTGAAAGCTGTTATGCACCAGAGGACATGGCCAGAGCAGGCTTTGGGTCTGAAATGACTGTGTCGGGAGCAGCACATTTTCTCTTTTTAATGCATTGCTGTTTCCTGCACCGTGTGGTTACAACAGTGCAGGTGACAGTGCAGCTGAATGGTGACACCACATACCGCAAAGACTAACTTCTCATAGCTCTTCTCAGGGCCAAAGAGGTGGAATCTGACCGTGGCTTTCATATGATCAGTCTTAGTAAATTCAACAGGGTTGCTAAATGAGGTGCAGAAATAACAGACTGTCTTTGCTTGAAGATGTTGCAGTCTCTCGAGCTCAGGGCTGGGCTCTCGTAACCAAACCAAAGTGCAAACCTCATGTCTATAAAAACTGTCTCGCAGGCTATAGGAAACTATGCTTCATTAAACAGCAGCTCAGCGGCTTGCACGTGTGCTGTGTTTTGTAGTGTGACAGATTTAGGAATAGCAGTGGCTCAAGTTGACATGACAAGTTTGGAAAAGACAGGAAGGTTTCTCAAAGCTTTTGACAAAGGGGTCATTTCCCTGTGGTTTCTCTCACACTTAGCCAAAGAGTCACATGCTACAGCTCTGCCAAAACCCTTCAGAGTCACTCTAGCCTAATTCCGAGTACTGGGGTACCTGAAGTGCTGTCCTATGCAACAACTATTTCAAAGCTCCTTTTGTTTGTGGTAGATACGAATCCTTAGGGTCCTGCTTTCTCTGAGCCTTTCATTCCCCAGTTTTGGTTCGCTCTGGGGGGAACAGGGCTTCTGTGCTTTTTCAGTGCTTGCTCCTCTGCTTTGGTCAGTGTTTATGCATTTTCCTGATGAAACTTTCCACCTTTTCTTCATACAGGAAATTTTATCAATGGTTCCGAGGGCAACAAATTCACTTCTAGAACAACTGCTGAACCAAGCCCTTGCTGTCCTGTTAACATATCTACATCTTACTGCTGACTGTAGCCAAGGATTAGAGAAAACTGGAAATGTGCAGGCTCTTCTGTATGTAAGATCTCTCTGCCTTTTATTTGCATTTTAGGTGTTGTATGGAAATAAAGAGACGACGTTTCTCTTGTTCTTCTAAACGCTGCAGGTTCTCTCACACAGCCAGCCCCACAAATGGCAGAAAATGCTGTTCATGTACGTAGCCAGCTCTGGAGAAACGGTGTTTAGTAATGCATCCTTCACAGGGGATTTTTCAAAGGGGATGCAAAACAAAGTACTTGACCCCCTTGTGATCCCTGCTGCCAATACATCCTAACACTACCCTGCAGGCCAAGTCACGACTGTTAACATTCATTACAGGGCACCATCTCCTACACTCTGGGCACCCCAAAACAGGCAAGAGCAGCTGGGTGCGCTCCTTTGGAAAAGCAGGTGTGCGGGCACGTCTTCTGAACGCTGCAAGTATGCAAGAGAAAAACAACATTCCCTTTCTTGGAGCTTATTTTTGGCGGTTGAATATTTCACAAAGAGAAACTGTTAGGGCAAACACTCAAAAGGTCAAGCTCTAAATAAACAGAGAGACAGAGTGATGAAAGGGGTTAGTTGTTATTAATGAAGCTGAGACGATCACAAGTCAAAAAAAGCAGAGCAGCAATGAAGACAGAGAGCTATGAGCATGCTAGAAATTTTGGCAAGATCACATGTGAAGATACAACAAGCAAAAGTTACATTCCCTAGCTTAAGATGTAACATGCCCCCAAAATCCTTCTTTACTTTTCCCTGGGATTTTCAACTGCTTTTACTCCAGTTTAGGAGGATCAACAACTGGTTTTGCACTAGAAAGGAGCACCACCTATTCCCACGTAAATACAGTCCTCATTCTAAGTCAAAGGATGAAAACAAACATAGTTTGCACCTACTACACAGACCTTGCTTTATCTTCATGCCTGAAAAGAATTTCCCTCCAAATCAGATGCACATTTTTCCCTGACACATAATGCCAGTAAAGCATGGTGTATAGCTCACATTAAAAGAAATCTGTGTAAAGTAATTTAAGAAAAACAAACCACTGAACAAACAAAAAAGACCACGGCAAGATTAGGCAAAAGATAATAGTTGAAAATATTCAGGGAAACTTTGATGATGTAAATTCTGTCCAAAGCTTTCCTATTTTATTGGTGTTTACTTTTGGGACTTGCTTGTTTACCAGTCATGTGGCAGCGTTACACTGACTATAAATACGTACTTTACCGAAAATGCAGAACTGTAGAAGTTACAGATCAGTTCTTGGCTCCGAGGTGAAATTCAAATCTGATTATGTATCCCAGTTAAGGACTGGCCTCCTTATAATGAGCTAAGCCCCAAATATCAGCACAGTCAAAATTTGGCTCTATACTTTGAAGTCTGACCCTAGGTAAACCTCAAACAGAACCATTTGTGGTTCAAAACAAACAAACACACAAAAAATCCCTGCAAGTTTCTGAGTCATCACATTGCATTAGTTCGATTTTCAAGGGTGGATTTGTCTCAGTCGGTCAGAGAGCTTTAGGTGGCATCAGTGAGTGCGTCGTGGCTCAAGGTGATTCGGCATCAAGGACACCACTCATACGGAGGGAAGACCTATGTGAAAACAGCGACGTGTTCACACCACACAGACCTCATGTGCAAGGCTGCGAGTGGCTTTTTGCATCTGCTCAGAGCCAGCCCCAAGCTCACTGAGAACACGGGGAGCACTTTGGATATTCTTGGGAATATTAAACATTTGCTAAAGGACAGGATGAAGTCTTCCCTCACGCATGAGTAAAACCTCTCCGTGCCATCTCACGTTGTGCTGTACGTCTTGTCCTCCTCCTGCTGGCACTCACCCAGGACAGTGTACTTAGAGGACACATGGCGTGACAAGAGCAAACAATACGGGAAATGCACGCCATCAGCTGCCTCAGCTGCACAAGTGCCAGTGTCCCAGCACAAGCGAACAAAGGTGCTCAAGAAAGCCAGCAACTCCCTAGAGACTGAATGACAATGGGAAACTCTCCAAAGCGAAGACTGGGACAAAACCAGCTCACAGACTGATGGGAAAATTAGCAGGTCTCCCAAGAGGCTGGTCTGTACACGTGTCACCAGCAGATTTGCAAATGACCCAGATAGAGAGAGCTACGGACATACACAATGGCCTTCCTCAACACAGGGGACTGCAGAAACCGGGGAATCTAACAGTCTCTTGGAAGGACTGCCGCTATTATAGACCAGGGTGCTGAGGAAACAGGAGAGGAAATAGCAATGAACTGCTGGAACTCACTGCTGCAAGAAAAACCAGGACAAACACTGTTGGGTCAACAGAATATCAAACATGTCCTGGCCTGGACATGGTCTTGACCTGTTGCTTCTAGGTTAAAACATCAACAGCGAGGGAGGGAAATGCTGACGGTCAAACCTGCAAGGTGCCCGATGCTTTCGACAGAAGCCAGCCTGTTGCATAAATTCCTTCTCATATGTTAGAAGGTGCAAGACAGAGATGCAGAGTGAGAAGAAGGGAATATATACGTTCATGAATCAGCAAGTACTGATGTGTGTTGTGGTGGCAAGAGAGTGAGAACAGGGAGAGATCAAACAAGCAGGGCTGACACTGCCTTGAGCTACACTCAAAGCCTTTCTTGAGGTTTGCTCTTTAAGTGCCGTCCACAGGAGGAATTTTGGGCTTGCTCCATCACCAGGCTGCCCTAGCCTTTGGACTAAGACAAGGTAGGAGATAAATTTAGATGCTGTGTGGACAGTGCTGTCCTCCAATAAATAACACAACCAAATGACTGAGTGAGATAACGTTTTACTAAAGGCAGCTAGTGACCCTGGCTGTCCCCTGAAACAAGCAGACAAGGCAGCTGCGCTCTGGTGTGCAAACACACACAAACCGGCCCATCTTTATTTTGCTCGCTGCCCCGTGCCTGCGCATCCCGGCCAGCAAGGCAGTGCCATTCTGTAGCACCACTTGAAAGACAGCCCAACTCCAGCTCCTGGCCTAGGCTCACTGTGGTGCCCAGCAGCTCCCAGGAGGACAGCCAGACATGCCCTTCTCCCTCCGAGTGTCTCTGGCAACCCAGCGCAGCAGGAACAAAGGAAAACTGAAGACTCACTGAAACTTGGATGTGGCGGTTTGGATGGCCTCACACAACCCTCAGACCTGACAGGTGCCATCACAACTTCTCCTTTTAAGAGGAAGCACAGACCGCTGTGTGTCAAAACCTCTGGGTTCACTTCCCCACTGCAGCACCAACTCACTCTTCGGACTTGGGCATGCTAATTAACACAAGTTAGGGTTTGGTTTCCCCACTGCATGATGAGTACCAGCTATTCAGACGCATTGTTACGGTCCTTTCACTGCTTGCACACACAAGTCCCAACCTTCTTCCCATGTGGACAGATTCGGAGATCCCACCAGAGACCCTATGAAAGAAGAATGAGCCACCTGAATCGCACATGCCGGAGGCCAGCAGGCCTACGAGGGAAATCAGTGTTGAACAGTTCACCCACAGTAACCCCCGGGGAAAAGAAGGTAAAATTTGGTTCAAGCTGTCAAACCAAGCTGGCAAATTCTTTGATCAGAGCATGCTAAAGACTGACATTAGGCCACTTAAACTAACTCACGTTTTGGGTGAAAACAACTAATTGCCCGTGTTCAGCTGAAGGCCGTAAGTTGCAGTCCTCAGTATCAAAGTACTTTGAACTTCTTGGACAGGAGGCACAGCAGGAGCAGAGATCGTTGGTGATCACAGGTGAAAGCCAACACCAAGAACATGAGCAGAGCTCTAGAAGGGCAATTACCCAGCTGATATTTCCCCACAAACATGCACATGCATGTGGGTGTTAACATCCCACAGCAAAACCCAGACTCAGCGTATGTCAGGCAGTTGTCAGGTTGCCTCCTTGTGTCAGGTAGGTTTTTACATTCAATCTCGTAGTCTCCTGATTTATGATTCCTCATGGTTTTCCCAGCACTCAAATCTCCTGGGCTCCTGCCAATCTAAATCTATCCAGTGGCAATCACACAGGTCTGAGAAAAGCTGCACACCTTTTCCGGGGAATCACAGTCTCCTGCAATTCAAGTGAAAAATCAGTGCTGGGGAAGAAAGGCATCTGCAGAACAGCTGAGGCAGATATAAGCTGATATGAAACCAACAGCAATAAACTCTCATCAGCAAAAGCTCAGTGTAGCTGCCTTGCTCAGTGTCATCGCAATGCTCTGGGCCTTGTGTTTTGAACTTCGCACACAGACCTCGTATATATTCATTGCTGAGGAGGAGTGAACAGCTGCCTCTTGTGCAGCGTGTAAGAGAAGCAGGAAAAAAAACTCTCTCCAAGAAAAATAGGATGTGAGATACAGAGAAATCCTTCTGGGAAAAATCAGGAGTAGGGGGCTTGGAAAGAAAGCTTAGGAGGAAACACATAAGTGTACAAATGGCCCAAATTTTCAAGATTATTTCTGCTTTTTATCTGTGAGGATGCATGTTCACAACCAATCCATTCTGACACCTATCTTTGCTTTCTACCTATACTGCCAACAGTCCTTTACAATCAGTCCCACATCATTGGAGGTGTCTGTGCACAAACAACCCAAAACAGCCACATCCCACGTTGAAAGCTACAGCAAACCTCCCCAGAAACGGATGGGTATCCCCTGCGGGGTGTCATTTACCCACGCTGTTCTGTTACCGCATTCCTCTTCCTGCTTCTTTACCAGAACGCACACATGGATACCTTGTTATATGGGAAGTAAAATCTCTTCTTTGCTCAGAATCAATGTCTCACAAAAGAAAGTTTAGAAAAATCTTAAAGCTAGTTAGTATACACCAGTCCAAGCTCTTCTACATACCACCATGTATAAGGTGTCGATTCCCTACAGCCAACTGTAAAGTCATGGGAACACCAAAATGTGCAATTGTTTTAGGCAGGCAGGGAGTAACAGGGTAAGTTACTCTGATTTCCTCAGTCTCTTAGTTTTTGCTGGAGAATCCCAGATGACAAACACTGTTAGGCTCTGTTCTATACTCCCAGCTGTTATTAAACCAACATAGTTGCTCCAAAGTTAACAGAGCTATACCGATATTTCTCTGTTCCAATATACACATCACAAAATGGTAGCCTGTACACTACATCTGAAGTGCCTTCACAGGACAGATCAAACTCACTGCTAAAACATTATTCCATACATATTCAGTATATGGGCTTCCTATATGTGGTGTCGTATCTGCTGCAGCTTCTTTGGATGTTTGCATGGTTCCATTCCTGGCTTCTCGTCTCATAAACTCCCAACAGCTGGAATTACTGTATGGAGATAGCCTGACTCCAGCTGCAAAACAGCTCCTTTCAAAAATGAGTTTGTTTTACAGCCTTCTAAAACCAAATGGGGCATAACGTGGCCACCAAATGTCAGATGAACCATCCCAGATTGAACACCAAAGGAAAGTGGTTGAACAACCCTGAAAACTGGGCAACAACTTTTATCCTCTTTCTCATTTCCCACATTCTTTGCATCTGGTTCACCATAAAACATACAGATGCTTCAGCAGCAGAAAAGCCCAGGATGCTAGTAGTCATGCCTGATCTCACTGGTCTTTCCCCATGTTTGGCAACAAAATAAAACAGGGACTTAAGCCAAGGCAAGGCACTGTCTATTCCGGCTCTAACCACATGCTCAGCAGATGAGAGAGTGGGCCACATTCATCCTAAATCCCACCAAAGCACTTAGATCCAGGCTAGGTCAGAATATGGCACCGTTCCTCAAGGCCAGCATGCATATACCTCACTGTCCTAAAACTAATTCGTCCTTAAAACCATATGATTTGGTTAATTAATTAATTCTCTACCTCTGAGACAATCTTTTTATCCCCTCAGCACAGGTACTTAGCTATCGCCCTGTCACCGCATCAAGACGCCGACCGATGGAGGGGAAAGCCATGCGGCTGCCACCCCTGTGAGCTCAGCTGAGTGACCTTCTCCCTCTGTGAGTATGGGGAAATGACCATAAAAGCAGGGTATTGCTATATGCCTTTCAGAGGCTTTACCAAGTATTTAGTTAGGATTCATAAGAGGCCTCTGAAAATATAAAACACTACGTAAATGCTGAAAGTTAACTGTTTTTAATAGCCACAGATTTAAGAGAGGACTTTTCTGCATTTCCATACAAAGGTGCAGAAATATCCTTCGTTCCAAATAACCACTGTGCCTGCTGTGAGAGGCTCTGAGCATGATTTCAATTGCCTTTCACATAGAAAATTGGAGTAATACTTTGCATTTATAGACTTTAAAACTACTTCACAGACAATCAAGTCTCAAAATCCCCACTGTGATACAGGAGGCAAACATTATACCCGTTTTACAGAGGAAACTATGAGGGAAAAAGGTGAACCTACCCAGCCTAGAGCCAGAAAGGAGACATTTGAGAAATCGGGCTAGCAAGGCCTAGACCCCCACTTGCTAACTCTTCTGCTCTCAAACTCCTATACAGCCGGGCATTCACACTACATGGCAAGACTGGCCACAGCATTTACCTGTATTACCAGCATATTTAATCTTCTATAGATACTTCAGTTGCCCACAGAGAGCGCCTGCAATTGCATGAGGCCACTTATTCCATTTTCTAGGATGTGTGGCAGTAGAAGAGTTGTTGACAACTAAAAGTTAACCAAACATTTATTTTTAGAACCTAAGTCCGACGTTATAGTGTCTGGTCTCATAACTACGCTTTTCTCTGACATTAAGCTGAGCTACCACATGAGAAAATTGCTAGAATGATAGTATTTCCAGGGCATACTGAGTCACTGTCCAACACCTAAAATGGGAAATAAAATAATTTCTCAGAAACTGTCAGCACAGTGGGAGGCAAAGTTTGCAGGAACTCAGCTTGTGTAGAAAAATTCAGGTTTCTACTCTAAAACAGGTCCCTCAGCACTAAACATGCTTTTTAAAATTAATTTCCTGATGATAGAAAAACAATTAGGTCCCATGGTATTGATTTCTTGGCATTATCTTGTATTAAGAACAATTATAAAACAACACTAGGAAAATGATAATGGTGATAACCAGGGAGCAGCAGCGCTCTGCAGACTCAGCAGCACATATCAGTGTTTGCTTTGATCTCATCCACCCTAGCGATGTGCTGTGGTCCCTGCCCGGAGGCTCCTTCTGTCAAGTCCCTGGAGAAAGATGCTCATGAACCTCGTCCTCCCCTACAGCAGGCATCCCCAGACCAAGCGAGACCACCTCGGTTCTCCTCCTTAACGGCCCATGGGGAATGCTAATGTGAAAGAGTAGGAAAGTCCCTGGGGCAGTGGTTTTCTGCCTTTTCTAATTTGCATACCATTTTTTTTCCCCTCCCTTGCACGTACAGGCCCCCACATAATGAATTTAAGCTTCTGACAACAGGCTTTCACAGATGAGGGGGAAGTACAGCTCAGAAATAATGTGCTGACGCTTGGGATTTGCAAGGTGAAAGCCACCGATCTCCTGTACAGGTAGAGGATAGCCTGTCCTCCACAGAAGCAGCTGCCTACGGTCCCACAGCTGATGAGTGACTCCTAAAGAGAAGCAGAAGGGTTTATGAGGGTTTACAACTGCATGTCCTTTGTATCCTTTTTAAAAGGAGAAACAGATGTTTCCAACCACCACAAACACCCATTCCACAAATCTCTTGCTCTGGCTGTTACCTTGGGGCAGTGACTTCCAAAAGCTGAATTAAAACCCAAACAAATTAATTGCTTTGCTGGAAGGTTGAGAAAAGAGTCCGGGGCGGCGGGGAGTGAGAGGCTGAACGCGTTCCTCACACAGCAGCACGTCTCCTGCTTGCTCCGAAGGCAGGAGACGGCATGGGAAAATCCTGTTCTACCGCTGCTGTTTCAGCTGGTAATCAGGGTCCTCAGGACTGCCAGTTCAACGGGAGAAGAGCCCTGGAAAGTCTGCTTCGTCAGCGACGTGGTCTCAAGTATAAACCCCATCTCATCTCTCAAAGTACACAGTCTGTAGGCTTTCGCGAACATTAATTTGAATTTCTAAACAAAGACCGGACCCTACCAACTTGTGTAATGGTGAAGAAGTTAATTTTATCTGAGGCGTTTGGGTTTCCCCCCCTTTTCTCTCCCACTTTAAATTGATGCCATCTTGAGAAAAAAAAAAGGGGGGGGGGGGGGGTT